>CM014271.1:17792819-17814644 GCA_004135705.1 Alloteropsis semialata | reverse complement strand
GGCCGTGGCGCGGACGAGCACCACCGACACCGCCGCGCCGTCGGCCAGCGGGCCCACGGCCATCAGGAACAGCGACGCGTCGTCCCCGCGCAGCAATCGGACGTCCCGCGCCTGGGCCGGGGCCGGGGCCGGCGACGCCGAGGCCGAGGCCGCCGCCGCAGCCGCGGGCACCGGGACGGCGAGCGGGAGGGGCGTGCCGTAGGCGACCTCGTGGACGGGCCAGTAGTGGTCGCCGTCGAGGTGGGCGGCGAGCGCCCGCGGCGAGAAGAGGAGGGGGCAGCCGGGCTCTGGGCAGTGGCACGGGGCGTGCTCGCAGGTGCCCTTGTGGTCGGCGCTGAGGAAGTAGGGGACGAACGCCCTGCATCCGTGCTCCTCGAAGTCGCACGGCACGCGGAGGTCGCCGATCGGATTCTTGCAGCAGTGATCGTTCTTGATTCCTCTGGTGCTTCTCCCTCCTCTGTCTCCCCTGTTGCTCTGCATTCGTCCTTCTGGATGCCTGTTCCGTTGGCTGGCGTTCTTCTTTCTTGGCTCGGTCAATTGAATTCGTGTTTGCATCGCGCTCGTTCGTCCAGAACGCTGAATTCGTCCCCGGTTCGTGTGTAGCAGCAAGATGCTCTGTCTTTTCCTTGCCTGAATTCGCTGCATTTGGCTCGCTGCACTCTGCAGGGGCCGGGGATTCAGCTTCGCCGCCGCCGTGCGAGAGCCGCTGGTGAAGCTGCGGCGGCCCCAGTACGACTTCGAGAGGTGGGACTGCCTTAGAGGTCAATGAATCTGGATGCAATTTTAGAGGTCCGGCAGCGGCGGCCCGGGAGCTTCACGCGGCAGCGGCTGCACGCCAGGTGCCCCACCGCGCACTGCACGCCAACACGAGACAACGGCCATTAGAAATTGGGAACTTGGGATTGTTGGATGCAGAGATGGGGGGCAAGCTACACGCAGAAATCATGGACCCGACATGGTAGATGGGAGGCGTCAACGACGAGGCGCACAGCGAGCAGTAGAGCTTGGCCTTGTCCACCTGGACCGCCGTAGATGGGAGCCGTCGGCGGCTGCTGCTTCTCCGGGGACTCCGGTGGAACGATTGCTTCTGCTTCTTGTGGCGCGGCCTCAACCAGTTCGTCGGCTTTCTCTTCGTGGGGAGACGCGGAAGAGATGCGGGGGGAGAGGAAAAGAAATGAAAAAAAAGGAAATGAAAATAAAAATGGTGGGATCCACGCTTTGGGGGGTGAATTGGAGGCCCCTGGGAATGGGGGCTTGGAGCTGAAATTTGGGTGGGCATGAAAAATGCATGTCCATTTAGGGGCCCTGCTGGAGTTGATTTTTTTGGAGTAAGACCCTAAATTTTAGAGTAGGGGCTCATTTAGGGTCCCCACTGGAGTTGCTCTTAGGGGGTGAAATATTCCTCATTCGATAGTTTGGGGGTTTATGTAGACATTCTTGCCACGTCACTGCCCACGTCAGCCGCCAGGTGGCAAAAACCACCTCTAAAACCGCTCCAGGGGGTTATTTGAACGGTATTGTATAGTTGAGGGGGTTAAACATCCGGTTTTGTAGTTCGGGGGGTGAAGTATTCCACCTTCGATACTTCAGGGGTTATATAGACTTTTTCCGCGCAAACGAGATGAATGTACCACTCCCCCGTCTGCACTCTACTCTAATTGAGAGCGCGCACATGGATTCAGCCAAAAAAGACAAGAATCTCAGGTTTAATCAGTCAGGTGTCGAGGCGTAATCCGACTCTGTCAGGCTATTTGCCTTCCCAATATACCACCATGCCAACTGGTAACTGCAGACGATGTTTGCCTTACTGCCCCAGTGCGATTGGCGCAGGACAGGTTACAAAGGCTCATCGTACTCCTTCGCCGCCGGCCGCCGCCACGGCGCCGGAGCGCCGCCCTCCGATGACGATGCTCGTTGTCTTTTTTTTTTTTTGAGCCTGGATCTCTAAGTATACAAGTTGTAGTATCTGAACTCTACACAACACACTCACACCACACACACGCACACCTCTAGAACTACAACCTATACACATCTTGCGTCCTTCTGGAGATCACCGAAGCCGCACTGACCTCGTAGATGATGGACACGTTGTAATCCCATTGTGACACCACGCGAACATCCAGGACCTGTAGGGAATAATTCCCGGTGAGAGACGCGAGTGCGCCGGCAGCCTGCTCACCCGCAGCGCTTGCCACCCGAGCTATGCTCGGTTCTCGACGATGCTCGTTGTCTGTTGCTATGTTTTCGTAATAGTAGGGGCCTAGGGCCTATCTACCTTTTTTTTAGTGGAAGGGCCTTGTCGTAGTTACTACGTGGGCTTTTTGGGCCAGTGCCTCTCGATTGCGCGCATGGCCTAAAACGGCTGTGACGTCCACTAGGCTCGCTTCATGGGCCTTAGTGAGGCCTAGCGCGTCGCCGACTGGGCCGGAGCTCTTCGGGCGTCCACGTCTTCTTTGCGCGTATCTAGTGATGCCTATCCGAAATTAGCCCCACGACGTGGATCCGTTGGTCATTTGTCGGGTCGGGTTACGTCGGGTTTCCGAGTTAAAATTTTTGGCCCGTGCTCGATCCGAGTCAACCATCGGGTCAGATTTTTTGGCCCGTGCCCGACCCATAGCATGGTCGGGTCGGGTTGGGTTCAGGTTAGATCGGGTCTAACTCGGTGTTTTATGTGTAATTTTCGAGTTAGATCGGGTTTTTTGGGGTTTTGGGTCAAAATATTTAGCTCTTGCCCGGCCCGAGCCAACCATCGGATTGGATTTTTGGCCCATGCTTGACCCATCGCATGGCTGGGTCGGGTCGAGTCGGTATTTTTCGGGTGGGTCGGGTCGGGTGACCCATGATAATTGTAATGTTAATTCGTCCGAAAAATACTCGGGAATGGCTCTTTCATAATTTTATTAAGCTTATTAATAACGTGAAAAGGAAGATAAATTGATCATCCCATGTCCTTGTTGACAAAAAAAAAGTGTCACGCCGAAGTGCAGAAAAAATACACGCAAAGCAAACCAGGGCTTACCTCTTGTGCGCCCCGTTTCTTGCGGCCTTAAACAGTTTTTTTTTTTGTTTTCGGAAATGCAAGTTGAATTTACGAGTACCCGTATAGCACAGTACATGCTCATCAAACCAATTCACCATTGTCCTCATGACACAGTACACTATTTACGATACACACCCCAACGAACTGAAGGGGAACCAACAAAACTTTTGCGGCCCTCTCCGTCAGTACTCCAACACTTCGCAACAAGCAGCAGTTTAACCAGCTAAAAGAAGCTTCCATGGCAGTGCCAAGAAATCGAATCGATCCATCCATCTTGTCCAAAGAATCAAGACATGAATCCCCTTCCCTTATTCACACAAAAAATTACAGGGCCTGCATTCAAACCCAGAACGCTAATTGCGCGCGCCGTTCCCTCGAGCTTGCAGCGAGGTTAGCTCACCCGCTGCGCCACGGCCGACCTGCTCGTCCTCTTGCTCTCGTGGATCTTGGCGTACACCCGCTTGGTCCTGACGCAGAGAAGGACGTCGAGGCCGAACCCGACGACGCAGGCGACGGCCATGATGAGGAACACGAGGCGGTAGCAGTGCGCGCCGACGCAGGTGTTGCCGCCGCCCGGCACCGGCGTGGCCTCCGCGTCGTAGAGGAGGCCCGCCAGCAGGCCCGAGAAGAGGAAGGAGCCCAGGGGCAGGTTGAGGATGAGGATGTTGTAGATGAGGCCGTAGTACTTGAGCCCGAACAGCTCGGACGCCGTCGGCACCGTGACCGCCAGCCGGACGCCGTAGCAGGCGCCGACCACCACCGAACCGATGAAGAGGGAGCCCGGGATGGCCACCGCCATCACGATGTAGCCCACGGCCATCAGGACCTGTGACGCCGCGTTCCACAGCGGGCGTGGGATCGCCCTCGTCCTGAAAATTTCGACATTGGGCATTCAGGTGGTCAGAATTACCACTTCATCAGAATCAAACGAGCAACAAGATTGACACTGCAAACATGCGTCCACACCATTGAAAAAAACTCCTGAGATTCAAAAAAAAAATGGAGAATCCCATAGTTATGTTAAGTCGTAAGAGCTTCTTAAGGCGAATCTGATGTTACCGTTTTACCATAACCATGACAGTGGCGCATCATCTTACTATTACTAATTGGAGACTCCTTTTGAGGCCTCCACGTTAATCCTCAGGAGACGCGCTAGAAAAAAAGATAAATCCCAGAAATTTTCACAATAATCAGAAATATCTGACCATCAATCCGTAAACTCTGATCATCATAGCCATTGGATCTATCATATTTTCTAAAAAATTACCCAGCTTGCCATTATGAAAATACCCTAAAGGAACCCCCTAAATCTATAACTTAATTACCCATCTCTGCCATTATAAAAATAACATAAAGTAACCCCCTAATATTCATCTAAATTACCCCTTATGCCATTATAAAAATAATTCAAAATAACCCCCTAATTTTACATCTAAATTACCTATATCATTAAAAACAACCTACATATGTCATTATACCATCCCAAAATACATTAGTATATGATTTTAAATTATTATTTCTTTATTAATTGTTAATATAAAAAATATAAACTTAAGGTGTTATCCACGTTGGGTCTCACCATCTTGATCATGTATGAACGATAAAGCAAGAGATGATAACAACATCCGCTATTATTAAAAATGATATACATGTCATTATAAAAATATGTTAAATCACCCAGTATATGATTATAAATTACCTAATTCTGCCATTAATTTTTAAAATAGAAAATAACTCAAAGTATGTATGCATGATGTGTGCGACCATGTAGATCATATATACATGTATAAAAAACAATGAGAGTATAGATTTTCCATGTTAATTAAGCACGAAGCTCAAACTTTAAACTTGCATGCATCTAACTTACCATCGGTGTATAATTATAAATTACCTATTTTTGTCATTGTTAATATAGAAAATACTAACTTATTAAGGTATATATGCATGATATATATATATCACAAATTTAGACTATATGTACATGTATGGATGAAACAATGAGAATACATATTTGTAATTGAATGCCATAGCTTAAATTTAGGGTTCAATTAAACACACTATAGAGGGCGATGCAAAGTGAAAAAATATTTAACAAAAGGAGAGTGAAAGGTAAATAACTTTGATCATAAACTATGGGTTCTATTTTTTTATTATTTTAATACTCATGTCCTCACATTACATTATTATTAGCCCGTGCGGGAGCACGGGTTGATAGACTAGTAAAACAAAACAAATGTGACGGGGGCACACTCTCGTTCTGAAACATCACCTAAATACTGAATTAGACAAGTTGACTGAGCTATCAGGCTTAAAGAAAGCTGGAACAGGCATAAAGCAAAATGGCTTGCCAAGCAGTAGCAGTATCCAAGAGGAAACGATCGACACACGACGAGGCGCCGTGCCACTATCACACGAAAAAGACATTGCACTTAGAATAATCCAGCAGCCCACTGCTTATTCATTTGCCACCGTCAAGGCGCCTACAACCATCAGTCGCTTTACTCATCCTTGTTTTTACCGTGATGCACCAAACGCATACTACAATAATATTCCCAATTGGCTTTTAACGCAGCATATAATACTCCTCGCACTGCTTTATGACCGTTCCAATGGCTAAATAAATCACACCAGCTTGGAGATAAAAAGAAACAGATGCATAGTTAGTGCAAATGGAGCGCCGCCAAATCTTAATCAAAGTGCCTAAATTGTTCCTCGTTCTCTTAGGCCAATCCTAGTGGGGGTTTCATAAAGATTTCATGCACATTAAATAGGTGACACATCAGCATATATGATGACATGGCAATGTAATTATGAAGAGAGAGATGGAAGGAGTTTCATCAGGATGAAACTGTGTCTACACTGTTGCCAAGACTATAAAACTTGTTGAAACTACCATTGGGGAAGAAAGTTTCATTTCATGCATTTGTGCCCAATGGGATGCATCATTAATTAAATGCTATATCTAGCCTATGAAACCGCAATATGAAACTATCCATTGGAAGATAATGTTTCATCCATCAACTCAAAACTCGTTTGATGACGTGGCTCTCTTGAAAACAACGACATAAAACTCTCCACTGGGTATGACCTCATAGGAGTAGAATCAAGTAATTCCGGTATTGGTAGAGGTAGCAAATTGACCAGTTGACTTTTCTAAAGCGAGTCACAATCGTGGTGGGCCCCACGACTCTCCGCCGATTCCGTACCACGGAGCGCAGAGGCGTGGGGGAATTTCTATTTCCATTTCCAGTTCTATGATCGTGATCTTATCTCCGTTTTGGTGAGGATGTCGAGCTCAATGATTCATTGATTCCATGTCAATTCGGCGTATATGGAGATGCATGGGAGGAGGGTAACGTACTTGATGAAATGCTCGGAGATGGTGCCGGATGCGATTCGGCCGAAGAATCCCCAGATGCTGGTCATGGAGACGAAGAGGGAGACGTCGGCGTAGCCCATGGCAACGCCCATCTGCCCCAGGTTGTTCATCACGGCGAGCCCCGTGCCCACGCCCATGAGGAACGACGCGAACATCAGCCAGAAGTCCAGCGATGTCAGCGCCTGCGCGATCGTGTGCTCCTCCCCGAGCCGCGGCCGCTCGCCGGGCGCCCGCGCCGCCTCGTCCTCCTCGTTCCTCCCAGCCGCCTTCGCCGCGAGGAGGAGCGGCGCCGCCGCGGCCACCAGGGAGTCCGCCTCCTCGGGGTCGGCGTTCGCGGCCTTGCGGGCCTGCATCCAAGATTTCCACGCCAGGAGCGCCGGCACGGCGCCGGGGGACGCCAGGAGGACCAGGAGCACGGCCACGAAGACGGTCGAGACGCCCCCGCCGCCGCCGCCGATGCCCGTGAGGTCCGCGGCGAGGAGGTACAGCGCGATGGCCACGGCGAGCGAGTTGATGGCGGCGAAGCAGCGCCCGTCCTCCGCCTCGTCCCCGGTCGCGCCCGCGGCGGGGCCCTCGCGGAGGAACACCATGGCGACGGCGCAGACCGCGGCGGGGACGACGGCGAGCATGACGAGGAACGAGGCCGGGTCGTCGGCGAACAGAGCGGAGCAGATGTCGGTGAAGATGGCGGTGCTGAGGCCGACGTAGCCCTTGAGCAGGCCGGACACGGGGCCCCTGCTGCGGCGGAAGTTGCGGATGCAGGTGACGAGCACGGAGGTGTTCATCCACGTGGTGCTGTTCCCGCCGAGGCAGAGGAAGACGCACATCTGCCAGTAGGGGAGCGGCGCGACAGTCCTGGAGACGACCATCCACTGCGCGCCGTAGCCGAGGAGGCCCTCGAGGGAGCCGATGGCGAGGAGGAGCCAGGTGGGGACGCGATCCGAGGCGAGCCCCGCGAGGAGGCCGAACGCCTTGCCGACGTCCTTGGCGACGGAGAGGCCGTTGAGCTGCAGCTGGGTGAGGCCCATGAGCGTCTTGAGCGCGTGCGAGTAGTTGGAGAAGGTGTAGTTGTTGCCGGAGATGCACTGCACCCACACCGCCGTCACCAGCCCCAGCCACCGCCCCCACCGCGTCCCCGCCATCGCGTCCAGCGTCGCTGCCACCATCTCTGCTCCTCTCCTACACCCGCTTCAAATCACCAATCGCACGGGGCGCGGGCGCCGCGCCGACGCTTGTGTTTGGGCGCTTGCTGCTTTGGCCGCGTCCCGGGCAGGAGGGCGGCGGGATGGGAGGGAGGCGGCAAGCAGGGGCGGTGGAGGCGCGTCGCTTTCCGCGCCTGCTCTGCCGCTGCGTCTGTGAGACAGACGGGTCTCGTGGGTCGCGACGACGCTGGGTTTAGCAGAGGAAGGGTGAGGAGTACGCAGAAAAGGCGAGCAGGGCGTTGTCGTCTTTTATAGAGTCTGAAAGGCTGCTTGTGCTTGGATTTGGGGTGGTACGGTGAATGGGGTCAGGCTAATGGGTTGTGGGAATAATTAATCCGGATTAGAAAAGGTGTGATGGGATGTTGATGGCGCTCGATCGTGTTTTCCTAATCTATCTACGGAGAAGATGATGGTTTTTGACGATTGTGTGTTGATGGAGACGATTTGTTTCCATTGATTAGGCGCATGCTGCTGCGCGTGGATACTGTTTCGTAGTCGGCACCTTACAACTTTTTTTCGGATACCTTACAACTTTTTTAACCATAGCATGCGTTAGCATATTGTCCGGACTCCGGTGTCGTCTGTGCTACAGGCTATCAGATGAATCTTTGTGTTTTCAAAAGCATGAAAGGAAATTCAAAGCACAGATAATAAGCATGCAATTATGTACGTGAAATTAGAGCTTAACAAAAAACATAAATTTGGTTTAATAAATAAATACAGTAATAGACCACCACTTTGCAACTCTGCACCATTTGTGGTCTAATTTCTATTTTATCCACCTCTTGGTTCTCGTATAAACAACATTTCACATGCCTTACCATCTTGGCAAAATTCGTTTTGTGCAAGTTAATATATTCTTTTGTGTTAATATTTGTTTTTTGCTTTTACAATTTGTTAGACCAACATGTTTTTCTGGACGGCGAACCATCCATACTGAGCGTGTATACGGGTGGTGGTGGGTGACAGGGAATGTGTAAGGAGGGTGCAGGGCAAAGTCTGGTCACGCCTCTTGGACACGGCAAAGTACCACAGGCGATGGAGCACAATAGTTTCGTCTCTTGTCGATGACTCCAGCCGTCGGCTGCTTCGTGCAGTTGTGCTTCCCTGGTTCCACAACGGCTGGCAACCTCGCTTCAACTGCCAGAAACTGCATGCTCCGGCTTCCTCTCGCTTGCGCTCCGTTCCAATCCCTCGCCAGAAGCGAAGCGTGCTGTCTGCCTCCTCAATCCGCGTCCTCACCACGATTGGATGAATCTTCGGGGCAAAGTTCGTCGCGACTAATCCACGCAAGTATCCACGCCCAAGCAACACGCACGACCTGACCTGCTGCCTGTCGACAGCATATAATTTAATTTAAATGGCTGGTTTCTTCTCCCTCGGAACCCTGAGCTTTTGTATCTTGCTATTACTAATTGAAGGTGTTGGGTGTAACTTTCCGTACAGTGGAAAGTGCAAACACTTCCCTACGTCCTAAGGAGACAACACATAAGACAACAGAGTGATTTTTCTCTCCCGAGGATCCGATCCCCTATTACGAGTCGGAGCTCTTATTTATAGAGTTTGCATCATTGAGTTTGATTACAAATGTACCCTTGTACATAATAACTCTAAGCCTTGTTTACAACAATGCCCCTGCAAACCGTACCAAAGTTACCCCTACATGGGTCATTTCCTGCCGTGGGCCCCGTCCAAAGTCTGTACCATCCCCTCGGGGCCCACAATGCTTCGAAGCCTCCGCCTTCTTCGCGCTTCCCGAAGTACCTGGAGGAACTTCGCTCGACTTCGCCCTTTATCCGGAGTCGTCCCGCATCACTAGGAACGACGCCGAGGCCTGCGTCAAGCCCGAAGGTGACCGAAGTCCTGTTATCCTGCAAGCACTTCGATTAGAACCTGGTCAGCCAAAAATATATTTGAGCCTGGAGGTCGCTTTGGCCGAATACTCCCCAACAGTAGCCCCTCGTGAGCGAGGGTCAGGGCTAATCCGCTGGGCCGAACTTGCGACTTTACACTTCGCGCTTATCTTGCGCGAGGGGAGCCTTGAGCCTGATGAGGCCAAGCGAGCTCCGGCTCTTCCCGCCCCCTTCGGCTCGGTGGATGCTGACCATGCTTGCAGTTGACACGTAACCATCTTCTAAGATGGTTACTATGGTTTCCCAGGGTAAAAGGGTAAATCGGTAAAACCCCAAATTGAGCCCTAGAAGAATTTTTAAAATCGAACCGATGCTGGCACGCAAATCGAGGCACCATATCCTAGGGTTTACCCTGCGCCTATATAAACCCCCAATGTAAATTCATTTTTACTCACGCCTTCCATCTTGGATTTTTTTCCCAAGAACTCGGCGACTTCGCTGCTCCACCTTCGCTGGTAAGCCTCTGCGTTTCCATTTCGTTGTTCTCGTTGTAGACTTTCCTAGGGTTCACACTCGATCTAGAGTTTATATGCTGTTGCGAACGATCACAGGCCTGCTCTCCCCTTCGACGCGTGAAATGGCTCCTCCGAAGACACGCGCAGAAGACGAAGATGAGATTCCCGAACCCGGCGTTCCACCGACTACCGTCTTCGGACGAAGCCGTGTTACCCCCGCCGTCCTGAAGACATACCGCGAGCGCGGCTTTCTTGCTGCTGACGCCGGGAGAGCTCCTGAGCCTTCGGAGATGGTGCCGCATCCCCGCGACAACGAAGTCGTTGTGTTTCAGGATCTATTCACTGTCGGGCTTCGACTTCCCTTGGACCCCGTTTTGGTCTCTGTTCTCCGGGAGTATGATCTCTTCATGCATCACCTGACTCCGAACTGTATACTACGCCTTAGCCTGTTCATGTGGATATGCAAGACCATGGGTGTAACTCCGACGAAAGCGAATTTTCTTCGAGTGTTCTCCGTGCATCATCAACCCAAGTACATCGAGACGCTCGAAGCTGCTGACACCTTGGTGAAGAAGAATGCGCAGTTCGGCTGCATCAACTTCCGATTCCGCGGCGGCATCATCAGCCCCGTGACCGCGTACCAGAACAGATGGCCTGACGACTGGCACAGTTTTTGGTTGTATGCCGAAGTGGCTCCGAACGCTGATGGGACACCCAGCGAACTCATCTGCAAGGTCCTAAGCGACCTCCCCACGGACGGCGCCAAACTGTTGGGTGTAACTTCCCGTACAGTGGAAAGTGCAAACACTTCCCTACGTCCTAAGGAGACAACACATAAGATAACAGAGTGCTTTTTCTCTCCCGAGGATCCGATCCCCTATTACGAGTCGGAGCTCTTATTTATAGAGTTTGCATCATTGAGTTTGATTACAAATGTACCCTTGTACATAATAACTCTAAGCCTTGTTTACAACAATGCCCCTGCAAACCGTACCAAAGTTACCCCTACATGGGTCATTTCCTGCCGTGGGCCCCGTCCGAAGTCCGTACCATCTCCTCGGGGCCCCACAACGCTTCGAAGCCTCCGTCTTCTTCGCGCTTCCCGAAGTACCTTGAGGAACTTCGCTCGACTTCGCCCTTTATCCGGAGTCGTCCCACATCACTAGGAACGACGCCGAGGCCTGCGTCAAGCCCGAAGGTGACCGAAGTCCTGTTATCCTGCAAGCACTTCGATTAGAACCTGGTCAGCCAAAAATATATTTAAGCCCGGAGGTCGCTTTGGCCGAATACTTCCCAACAGAAGGCTCCTTCTGAAGCCTCCAGATAAAGCCACGTAGGATCCCAGGTGGGCACTCTAGAAGAGGAGAGAAATCCTAGAAATTCTCACGAAAAAGCAAAACATCTAGCCATCAATTGAAACACTCAAATCATCATAGCCATTAGATCTATTATGTTTTCTAAAAAATTACCCACCTATACCGTTATGAAAATAGCTTAAAGTAAACCCCTAAATCTCTATCTAAATTACCCACCTATGCCATTATATAAAATAAACCACAATAACTTCCTAATCTTCATCAAAATTACCCACTATGCCATTATAAACAATATTTAAAATAACCTACTAAATTTGTGACTAAATTACCCACTACAAATACTTAAAAATAACTTGAAGTAACCCCTTGACTTTACATCTATATTACCCACATATGTCATTATTAAAAATAACATGAGATAATTCTACATTGGAATCCAAATCACCTTAATAAATAATATGCACCAACATAAGATTTTAAATCATGTATTTCATACACTATTGGTATATTATAAGTGATTAAGGTATACACGCATGATATGCGCTGTCATTTATAAATATATAGGGGAAGTGACGACAATATAGAATTCTACGTTAAAATTATAGTTCAAACTTAGAGTTTATTAAATAAATTCAAGCGCATACATGTGATGCAAAGTGAAAAATTTAGAGACTATAATTGTGCATGAAAATATTATTGAGTAATTACTAACAAATATCTATCACAATCGGATGAAAATAATAATATATCTATATATGTATTGTGTTTGAATATTTAAACAAATGAGAGATAACTTATAACAGTTTGGTAGCAATGTAGCCTTAATTTTTTAATTGAAGACTCCGTATTAGTTCTCACGAGACACGCTAGAAAAAAAGACAAATCCTAGGATTTCTCACAAAAATCAGAAACATCAATCGTGTAAACTCTAATAACCATAGTCATTAGTCTATTATATTTTTTAAAAAGTTACCCACCACTATCATTATAGAAGTATTCTAAACTAGCCCTAAAACTGTGTCTGAATTATCAAGCTATGCCATTATAAAAAATAATTTAAATTAACCCATAATCTTTATCTAATTTGCTCATGCATATCATTATAAAGGATAACTTAAAATGACATTTAAAATTTGTACCTAAGTTACCAACGTATGTAGTTACTAAAGATAACCTAAACTAAACACCTAAAGTTTAATCTAATTATCTTCATGTGCATTCCACCGAAAAGTCCAAAAGTAAATGTTGAAGTTTTGAATAATTTTAAAATATAATAGTTTTTAAAAATATTAGCCTGTGCTGGAGCACAGGTTGAAAGACAAGTTCAAATAAAAAAGAACCCTAAGCTTTTATTCAAATAAAAAAGAACCCCTAAGCATCCGGATTCCGGAGTGGTTTAGGACGTGGCGCTAAGGATGTCAAATCAAAACATTTCTTTTTCTTTTCTCCTGTGAGAGTAACTCCAGTGGAGCACCCTAAATGGACCCCTACTCTAAATTTTAGAGTCTTCCTCAAAAAAATCAACTCCAGCAGGGCCCCTAAATGAAAATGCATTTTTCATGCCCACCCAAATTTCAGCTCCAAGCCCCCATTCCTAGGGGCCTCCAATCTCCCCCTCAAAACATGAGTTCCACTATTTTTAGAAGAAAATAGGGGTTTGGGCTGATTTTCCACTGGAGTTGAGAGGTAATTTTGGGCCCCTATTTTTTGCAATCCGACTTGTAAATGAATTTTGAGGGCTTCAATTTGCATGCCTCCACTGGAGTTGCTCTGATCCTGTCATTTTTGCATGCTACTTCTCGGTTACATCGTGGAAGCTATATTGTTCCGCTTCCGGAGCACGGGGGTGCCTCAAGCCTCACTCTGTAAAAAGCACCCTATGGAGTTTGAGATTCTCCACGTGCCCAATGGAATCATAGATGAAAGATGCTCACAGCTTTGCCCAACTTTGTTGAAAAAAAAGAGAAACACCTACGCACAAGCGGGCAAGACGAACCGAGTCTTGGTCTTTCCGTTCGAGGGGAATCTCGACATTTGACTTTTATATTTTTCCACCCCAACCGATTGATCATTTCGCCGTGGCCGTCGCCTGCCACGGACGGGCGCGGGCTCGCTCGGTGCCGGCGGTGAGAAAGCGCGGGGCAGGCACCCGGCAGGCGGCATCTCACCAGGCCACCACTTCCACAGTGGAAAAGGCACGGAACGGGACGTGATCTGGCTCGGACTTCGATCCTGCTGCACATGCGGCCGGCGGCCGGTTTTCGTTTCTTTTTTCTAGCAGCTGAGCTGCGGAGCGGGAAGAGGAAACTGGCACGAGGCGTCACGCATGGCTTCCAGGTTTCAGTTTTCGCATGTGCTGCCGGGCCGCCGAGGAAGCCAACTTCGCTAGCGCTAGCGCTACCACTGCTCTCCTTCGGCTCCGATCTAGTAGAATCGAGCACGCCAGCTTGTTCGAAACCCCGTTCATGTATCGGCGAGCCGACGTGTCGTGGCACACTGTTACTGACTACCGAGTATACCGACCATGACCTTTTTGCCAAGCGCGGTCGGAATTGGGCGCCGGCCGCGGCAGCCGTGATTGGCTCATTGCCTGCCGAAGCAATGGGCTGTTCGCGCCCATGCAGTGCAGACGGCCTGGAGAACACGGCAGAGTCGGCTCCACAACACAAACACCACTGCGTCGACCTTCCCTCGTTCTCGAGAGCAGATTTCAGGCCGGTCATTCGGAGTGTGTTTTCTAAAGAATCTTTTGCTGGCAGTAGCTCACATTGAGGCCCTGCCAAAAGAGCAGGTTATTGCCGTCTCTGCAGCTCGCTGTTGGGCGTCAAATCAGGACGTAATCCCGGGTAAAAGTCACGGCCCGAAATGAGAGGTATCCTTGAATATGTTCAGGTTCCCACTCGGAAAGACAGAAGGCGAGCGACGCCGACGGCCCGGAAGAAGCCGGCGAGGGCCCGTCCGTCCGGACGGAGGTGGACGTGACGAGATACTCCAACGATGGCGTTGCCCGTACACGACAGCGACGGCACTGGTCGATTGGTCGTTCTCGTTCATCGTCTCGGTTCGGCAAAAGCGGCCCAAGATATCTTCTTCTCCCCGGCCCGGCCTTTCGACGTTTGAACGGACGGGGGAATATTGACAGCGACTAGAATTGGTAATCGCCGTTTTGGAATTTGTCGTGGACTGACCCAGCTGGTAAGTGAGGCAAGCACACTATTTCACGGTTCATCGCCAGATTTTCCATTTCAAAAAATGGACAGAACAGCGAGCTTGAGAGAGGGGTTCTTGTGTGCTACAGTACTTGTTGTCGATTGTCGTGACAAAACTTGTGTGGTCATCGAAACCAAACACAGGGGCACATGAACGCGACCGCCCCATGGCCCAAGGGAAGTTGCATGCAACCGGATTTTGATCCAAAGATAGCGTTCGTCCCAATCTCGCTGCTTCTCTTTTCCAGCCGTGGGCATTGATTAGTACGGCGCCGCCGTGTTTGAACGGCATCTGAGCAGAGCAGACAGCAGAGCCCGTCCGATAAGTACGGCGCACACGGTCCCGGCGCGCGATCGGCTATCGGCATCGGCGCTTTGCTCAGCTGCAGCTGGCTTTGCTCTCCTCTTATCAGATCGGTCGGGAGTCGGGACCCTACCTGACAGGTGATGTGCTGACAAGTGATAAGCCGCCTGCATTTCGCCTTTGTTTTTTTTCTCCAGCGTGCAGTACTTGTTGTCGGCGGCGAGGACAATCCTGACACGGCTGCAGCTTGGAGCAGCTGTGAAGCGCGTCTCCGTCGCGGGACGGGCCGGGCCGGGTTTCCGACGGGAAGCTTGTCACAGTTGTACTGACAGCGGCCGTTTCCGTGAGCCGCACGTTGTGTCTCGGCACCAATCTTCGGCCGTGTACGAAATCGGTACACGCTGTTCTTGCGTCCGAAAGTGCAGGATCGCGTGGTTCGTTGATCCGGCAGCCGTGCAAACTGCAGCCAGCTTGGCGCCACCATCCGGGTACATGAGAAAGAAGGAAGTGGTCCGTCGGAACAGGGCCGGCGCGGCAGGTCTATGCTCTGCTTACGCTTCGATCTTATCCGCGGCACACCGAGCGTGCCCGGTGCTCGAACTGAACAAATAGCGCTGTCGCCGAACTAATTCTTCATTTATGTTTTCAGAAAGTCAGAAGTCAGAACCATGGGCACATGGCTTTTTCAGGAACTAAAGAAAAAAATAGTAAGAATCATGCCTCGTGCAGTGGTTGCTGGAACGGCAGAATGCTGCTGTCTGATTGCTAATGGAGCCAGATGGACACGCTAGGGCTAGGCCGTTGACGCCGCCATGGATTTCACTGGACAAACTATGTGCTCTCCTTTTTCCCGTCCTTGATTTTCCATAAAACTATGTGCCTTCTTTGTCCGGTCCTTGATTTTCCACCAGTTTTGCTCGCGACCCCAGGTCAGACGGGACTACCCGCTGAGTTTAAACATATAAATAAGCGGAGGAAAAAAAGCCTGCAATTTAATTTTCAGTCGTTGCTTGTGGGATACATGTCTAGATGAATGTAGTACGTGTTATACTTCTAGGAGCATTTTGCATTGCATCGTTTACCAAGTGGTCGAGCCTGGTAATGGTAGGAGAAAAGAGGAAAAGATCCTCGTATGAGAGCTTGGTGATTACATCTTACATGGAGACAGTATAGAGTTCACGCGAAGTATCTTTTACCGTTTTCAGTCTCCGCTAACAGTTTGTGTAAGGTTTATTTTTTTTTGAGAATCATAAGGTTTAACTAGCAAACATGCCCGTGCGATGTAACGGGAAAACAAAATTCTCACACACTCCTAGATATTAATATAATTGTAGATTAAGATATTGATGAGTTTCTTCCCTTTCTCACCCTCTTTTTATTTTTATCCTTTTATTTTTTTTTCTCACTGCTCGTGTCTCTTTCCTTCTTTATCCGATCCAATGTGGCTTTTATTTATTTGTTTCCTACCTTATCTGTTTCCTCCACCGCACACCTCTCTGCTCCTTCCGTCGCCCCTCGCCCTGCTGCCGGCTGCCGCAGGCACACATCTCCACCATGTTGTTCCCTCGCTATCCCACTCCCTTGCCGGTCGCCGCTGGCCGTCGCGCCGCATCATGCTACGCCCCTGCCGTTACATAGCTGCGTGCCTGCGCCCCTGCTCATGTTGCCCTGCCGACACCGCGCACCGCATCCATGCTGCCGTGCGCTTGCCGCCGCCCCTCCCCTGTGCTGTGGGCACGCCGCCGCGCGCCGTTTCCCGCTCCCTCGCCTGGCTCGCTTTCTCCGAGCCGGCAAGCACGTTACAATCCCAAGCATTGGCAGCCCAGCGCTGGCAGCCGTCCAACGGACATCAGCTTGGTGTGGCGAGGGCAGCAGCCAGCGGTCCTTTGGCTCGGCGCAAGCAGCTGAGGGACGGCGCGGCGTGGGTGGCTCATCGGCCGAGGGGCGTCGCAGCTGGTTGACTGGTGGGCGACGATCAGGAGAGCGGAGGCACGAAGTGGTCGCTGGCAAGGCAGCGCGTCCCCAGCGAGTGGCTCTGTGGCACCGCAGCGGCTGCTCTCCGACCTCCATGGCATCTCACTATCCACGACTATTTTTTCTTGATTTGTTTTCTTGCTGCACGGATATATAAACAGATGGATTTTGTTTTTTTGTTTTTTTAATCTTGATTCGTGCTTGCAAACCTTCACTCTTCTCATTCTTGCCTCATATTCTTGGATATTGGTCGATTCATATTTAGGATTTGGCTTTAATCATTTAATTCCAATCTGCATTATAGTCTCACGAAATTTAGTAATCCCATCGCACTATTTCCTCAATTGATTTGTAGAATCATAGAAAAGCGCGAGCTGGTGCCAAGCCGCTGAGAGCAAGTATAATAAGGTCTAGTCAGCAGGCTGAGAACTTGTCCACGTCACAAAAATCTTATGTGGAGGAGAGAGAGAGGAGGAGAGAGAACTGGGCGGGCGGTTCGTGACTCGCCCGGCTAAATCACAGTTCACGAGGACGAAGCGCTCGTTCTCAGCCTGCTGCCGGCGACTCGACAAGGAGTTTCTTCTTCATCTGGATCCCGTGTGCCACCCCACCGTGTGGAAGCAAAGACCGGATGCGAGGTGCTGCAGCATGCGCAAGCGCCGCATGGGCAGCCGTCGGGGCACCCCCTCACGAACAGAGATGAGAGAAGCAGAGAACAGGCAGCAGGCCAGCAGGTCACGAACGTGGCTGTAGGCCAGGTAAGGTCCGTTCGTTTGGACCTGGAATGAGGCCAGGTGATCATGGTTAATACAAATAAATTTACGGTTCCAGCTGAAACAGTTCCAAAGTCCTGTTCCGGCATAAACGAGTTATTTGCTAGCTAATCCTGATGGCATATCGTTTTGTTAGATAGCTTGACAAGAGTGCTACGGTGTTTATCTATTTGGAATGCTGCATATGTTTTACATGTGAATGGCCATAGAGATGCTGACCACAATAGATGATTTACCCATACAAGCACTAAATACCTATATATTTAATACAACTCCTCTCTTAGCCAATCTAATAGCCAAGCCACTATACAAGTTAGCTATATTGCTGGCTTTATATGACATGGCACTTGTATTTAGCCAGCAGCGGGCTAAATCATTAGCCATGCTCCGAGGAAGGCGACATGACTGCGCGTTCGCAGCCGGTGCAGGCAGGCCCACCTGTCGGCGCCAACTTTTGGATGACCGCGCAACGTTGTTGGTGGCCCACGCACAGTGACCGAAAGAGACGGACGAAACACGCGACGGACGAAACGGTAGAGATTTAATGGTTAAACTGTGTACCAAGAGGGCAAGACGTATAAGGCCCTTATATAAATTTGCCGACAATGAGACACGTACCGGATTTGGGCTCTCGGCCTGTATGCACCTCTCTTTTGTTTGGGCTGAAATAAAGTATTGGGGACCCACTATGACAGTGCCCTCGCACCACCGACAGGCGACAGCCATTTTCGAGGCCCGCTAGCCTCAAAAAGACGGAAAGATAGAGAGAAATCGAGGCCCGTTCTACCGGAGCGAAGCCGGAGGAGTGTCTGGTTCCTCGCCGATCTTGCTCGCCTCCGCCGGATCCCCCCAAATCGGGAGCAACCTCTTTCGGATTTGCACGGCACTAGCGACGATTGTGATGAGATAGGAGCCTGCACCGTCTGAGCTTCGCGATGCTGCGGAAGGTGGTCGTCGGCTTCCTCGCCTGCGCCGCAATTTATTTCTCCTTCTCCGCCTACTCCCGTCGTCAGGTGTGGCTTTCTGCTCCGATTCCTGTCTGTCTGATCGGGTTGAGCTGTTAATTAGTGTAACACCTGTGCGGATATTCTTGGATTTCGAAGCTGGCCCGGATTGATAGTTATGTTGAGTTGCAGTGGCATTGTGGCAGTGGAGTTGAATTGTAGTGGATCTCTGTGACAGGGTGGATTTGTCCTGTAGGGATTCGAGCTTTTGTTGCTCGCAAGAGCATTTTTGCAGTTTGGTTTCTGCAAGTAGTATGCTCGTTGCCTTGTTAGTGACCTTGTTACTGAGTAAAGTTATGCGGCACGGTTCCCCCATCAAATGTTTTAGTGAAGAGTAAATAAAGAATATGTGTAGTTCTAGTATTCATTCTCTACTTTGTTGATACTATTATCATTATGAATCTTGTGAAACTACAGTTCGACTAGGGAATGCATACATAGCAGGTTCCACTGTTTGAAATTGGAACTGCAGGTTCCACTTTTGTAAAGTTGGAACTATCATCTATATTGATCCATCATTTATTAATATTTTGGTACCTAGCCAGCGGAGTTCATATTCACATTTTGTCAGACTTTGAAAGATGTGCAATGTGTCTCCTATTGTTTTGAAAACAAGATCAGGGCGATGCATTGTGGGTACTACAAGCAACAACTATACTGCTGTCATTATTTTTAGGATTGCAAAAGATTTATCCTTTCTTTCTCCTGCTGGACAGAGCATTGCAGAAGTTCAGTTACCAGCAGTTACTCACAGGGTCTACCTAGATGTAGAAATCGATGGCCAACACATAGGTATATCTCTAACTGATTCACCATTCTTTGGGTGGTTCAACGGAAACTTTTGGTCACTAACAATCTGGTTACTTGCGTTGTTACTTCATGTGTCGTTCAGCTTAACTTAAATTACCTTGTTGCCCTAATGCTTTCTTTGCCATTCATTGCAGGCAGAATTGTTATAGGTCTTTATGGGGAGGTTGTTCCTAAAACAGTTGGTATTCTTATGCTTTTTCTCCTTTTCCGGCATGCTCTTTTGTTGATCAAGATTTTTAAAGATATATGTGCTTAGTTGCACTGTTGAGAGTCCTTGTACTTCAGTTTTGGAGTTTTGACATATAGCGTAGCCAGATATTTCGAAGTTGCCCTTTATGTTGGATATTACCATGATATGCTGTTCCAAAAAGTTCAAGTTTAGGGATGCATATACATGCCCACCAGTGAGCTCCTGTAGCACAGTTTAGTTTTCATCATCCCATTTGGATCTATGTTTTGTTTTTGGAGTGATTTTTTTTTGTGCTAAGAACCTGTTTCAAACTTCTAATTATTCTGTCAAAGTGAACTTATTATTATTTATCAGAAGAAAAATATTCTTCGTAGTTATCGTTTGGCAACTAATTTTCTTTGTTCTACATTCTGCAGAAAACTTTAGGGCCCTTTGCACAGGTACTCCCTTTCCATGTCCCTGCTGTTGCCATCAAAGTCCCACCTGAGCTGATTGTTCATATCCATCTGTTCATCATTTCAGGTGAAAAAGGTGTTGGGTCCAATGGCAAACCTCTTCATTATAAAGGAACCCCATTCCATCGTATCATCCCTGGTTTCATGATTCAAGGTGGTGACATAGTCAGAGGTGATGGGAAAGGAAGCGAGTCTATATATGGAGGCATCTTCCCAGATGAGAATTTCACCGTAAAACATACTCATCCAGGTCAGATTGTCTGGCTAGTATTTGCATTATCCAGAAGTTTGCACGAAGCATTAGTTTATGAGTTTATATATACTAAGTTCACTTTTACTTTCAAGGAAAACCGTGACTATTTTCTTTAGTTTTGGTCATGCCATATGCTGAAGAATAAGCAACATGGAAGAATAAGGCCATTAATGGCATTTTAGATTACAACAGACTCAGAGAGTGGTTTGATTCCCTATGTAGTTACACCGTAGTCTAAAAAGACTCGTATAGCTACATCTACTGAGCTATTTGTCAGTACCAAGTGCTACCATTCCAGTATTTTTCCTTTCGTTATATTTCTTCCATCCTGATTCTGTAGGGGCACTGACATAGCCGTCAGTCACTAATTTTGGCCAAAGCTTGAGTACGTGTTTGAGCTTTGTGACAAGCGTCTGTCTGAAAAGTCTTCTGAATGGTCAGTTCTAAGTTTCTAGCTCTATCCCGGCTTTATGGTCTTGCAGGTGTTGTTGCTATGGCAAATTCTGGACTTGACTCCAATGGATCTCAGTTTTACATTACTACAATCAAGACAAGCTGGTAAGTTCTGCTGCACCACATCTCACCAGTGATTAACCTAGAAGCTACAACTCCTGAACCCGGTAATTTTGTAGGTTGGATGGGGAGCATGTTGTCTTCGGCAGAGTTATCCAGGGAATGGATACCGTGTACGCCATTGAAGGGGGTGCTGGCACTTACAATGGCAAGCCAAGAAAGAAGGCTGTGATCACCGACTCTGGTGAGATACCCAAGGAGAAATGGGGTGAGGAAACGTAGACAGGCTCTCTGCTTGCTCTGCTCCATGTACTGAACCATGACAACCATCCTTTTTTTTTTTTTTGAAACTAATGACAACCTTCCTTTGTGACCTGTCTTGTGCCACAGTTGAGGCATGACGTCTCAAGTGGTGTATATTGTAGCCAGTTTGTAGCCACTCCCATTGACCTCGATTATTTAGTTTGTGGTGTTGAACGTGAACAAACATGTCTTCTGAAAAATGTATTTGTCAGCTTTCATTTCACCTTGATATACATTGATACTCGAGTAAAAGATGTTGGGCCATCATTTAGGTGTTTTTATGCTTTGTTATATTTTCTCTGCTGGGCTCTGTGGACCTTGATTTTCTCTTGGGCTCTTTGTTTTTTTCTTTCTGTGGGCCTTTTGTGTTCTATTTTTGTTTGTATATTTCTTTTGGACATCTGGTATGGTCTGTTTTATTTTCTTATTCGGCCCATCGCTCAATTTATTTTATGTTCCTGCCTAATTTATTGAGAGAAGTATTTAGAAGAATTTATCGATTTCTATGCACTGGTTTTTGCAATATGAATGGGTCAAATGAGGAATGGTTATGATGAGCCAAAACTCCGATTGATCAACATGTAATTTTCAACCGAGATTTTTTTTACTAACATGGTTGAAATGAAAAAAAAAATCACCCAGTTTGGGACAAGACGAAATTGAGATGATGGCATATTGGCATGTCATAAATTTATTGCATGGAAAACTTGAGTGAGAGGAAAAAACCTCATT
>CM014271.1:17734046-17792098 GCA_004135705.1 Alloteropsis semialata | reverse complement strand
GCCGTCGCCCGCCGTTTGCCCCGTGGCCGCCGCTCTCACTCTGTTTTCTCACGCGGAAATTACGGGATAGAAAATGCTTTAGGGTTTGAGGGAGGCGGCCGGAATGGTTTTGTTCGAGCTACGGCACATCTGAACCGTCCGATCGGTATTGACGGCCAAGATCGACGCGGGCGGGGGAGGGGAGCCGCACTGGGCCGAATCGGCGGCCCAGCCATTGGCTGCTAGGCCCCGAGCCCAGGCTGGTTTTGGGGAGAGCCGACTGGGCCGATTTCGGCTTATGGCCGGCCGTGGGTTGTCTCGGCCCGTGGCTGATTATTGTTTTCCATTTAGTCAGTGTATTCTTTTGTATTTCCTTATGTATTTATGATATATGTTTTGTATTTTGACGTATTTCGCTGTATACTAATGTATTCATGGCATGTATTGCACTGATTAAATTGTGTTTAATGCCCAGAATTATGTTGAATGTTTACGAAATATTTTATTCCGCTGCGTATGCTCTTCTCTAATTAAAATGGAACCAACGGGAAATTTTGATTAGTGATTTTCATGTTATTTATTATGTTTATGTTTAACTCATATTTATAATTCTGACCAAAGTTGTTTTATGAATATGTGTTATTCATTTATTCTAATTCATTTCTGCCCAACGGTGATATGTTTTGGAAATGCGTGTTATTAATCGAACCAACGTGGATTAATTTCATGCAAATTATGTGTTATTTCTAATGTGACAATTTATGTTTTTCAGTGAACTCCATTGCTGCACAAATTGCTGCTATTGAGACACTTACGGGCAGCAACTTTCCCTCATGGAAGACCAGTGTGACCATTAATCTTGGGATCGCTGATCTTGATTATGCGCTGAGGGTGGATGAACCCACAGCTCCTGAGGAGGGTGTGGAGGAATACCACACCAAAAGGGCTGAGTACCTGGCTAATGCTGAGAAGTGGGAGCGGTCAAACCGTCTCTCGCGACAGATCATAAAGAACTCCATCTCTGAGAGCATCCGGGGTGCTATCCCTGATAATGAAAATGCTAAAGATTATCTTGCCTCAGTGGAGGAGCACTACAAGGGGTCCTCAAAATTTTATGCTTCCACTCTTATGAAGAGGCTCACTCAGGCTAAGTATGATGGTGCGAATGGGAATGTCCGTGAGCACATTATGCAGATTATTGATATTAATGCTCAGCTTAAGCACATGAAGATGGGCTTGGAGGATGCTTTCCTTGTCCATTATATTCTGACATCTCTCCCTGCAGAGTTTGAGGCCTTTAAGGTGAATTATTATTCACTGAAAAGGAAATGGAGCACTAGTGATCTAATTGCTATGTGTGTCCAGGAGGAGGAGAGAATCAGATCTGAGAAGAAAGATGTTATAAATAATGTAAACTCTCCTCAGAAAGGTCAGGGACAGGGCCAGAACAGAAAGGGGAAAAAGAAACAAAAGCAAGGTCTTGCCCCCTTCAAGAAACCTCAGTTTAAGGCTCATGGCCCTGGTCCTAACTTCTCAGGCCCTGGCTCAAGCTCCTCAGCACCTGGTGACCTTCAGGGGAAGAAGGACAACACATGCCACTTCTACAAGAAGGAAGGCCACTTCAAGGATGACTGTCCAGGCTGGCTGAAATGGCTCGCCAAGAGAGGTAATGTTGATGTAATAAGTTTTGTTGATGAATCTCTTTATGCTGATTTCTCCTCAGACACGTGGTGGATTGACTCTGGTGCTACGGCACATGTGACCAATTCAATGCAGGGCTTCAGTACATCCCGAAGTCTGAGCGGCGGGGAAAGAAACCTCCGAGTGGCTGATGGACATGAGGCTGAAGTTAGAGCTATAGGACAAGTTCCCTTAGTTTTGAATAATGGTTTTGTACTTCAGCTTAAAAACGTTCTTTATGTTCCCGCTATTAGGAGAAATTTGATTTCGGTTTCATGTTTGGATGTTGATAAATATTCTTGTAATTTTGGAGACGGTAAATGTTTGATTTCCACTAAGTCCAGTATTAATGCTGGTCGTGCCGTTTTAAATGGCATGCTTTATTTGCTGTCTTTAAAAGATTCTGTGTCTATGAATGTCTGTGATGAAAGCAAAAAGTGTAAGAGTATTAATGAGTCGTCCTCGAAGTTATGGCACTGTCGTTTGGGCCATATTTCGAGGGGGAGGATTGAACGACTAATTAAGGAACAAATACTTCCTCCTCTAGACTTTAGTGACGCAGAAGATCACTGTCTAGATTGCATTAAGGGGAAATATGTTAAGCATACAAAGAAAGGTGCCAATCGCAGCACAGGACCATTGCAAATAATTCACACTGACATATGTGGTCCATTCCCAATAATGTCTATTGATGGTTTTGACTCGTTCATTACTTTCACTGATGATTACTCAAGGTATGGGTACATTTATCCTATTAAAGAACGGTCTGAAGCGCTTGAAAAATTTAAGATATTCAAGGCTGAGGTAGAAAATAAACATGATTTAAAGATTAAAGTAGTACGCTCAGACCGTGGCGGAGAGTATTATGGCAGACATACAACTTATGGGCAAGTGCCTGGCCCCTTGCCAAATATCTTCGTGAGAATGGCATAGCCGCCCAATACTCAATGCCTGGTGATCCACCGCAAAATGGAGTTGCAGAAAGAAGAAACCATACACTTATGGATATCGTGCGAAGTATGATGAACCACTCCACTTTGCCAACCAAGTTGTGGATGGAAGCACTAAAGACTGCTGTGCATATACTGAATCGGGTCCCCAGTAAATCAGTACCGAAAACTCCTTATGAATTATGGACTGGGAGAAAACCGAGTATGAATTACTTGCATATATGGGGTTGCTCAGCAGAAGCTAAAGTATTTAATCCACAGATTGGGAAATTGGATCCCAAAACAGTGAGTTGCCATTTTATTGGTTATCCTGAAAGGTCTAAAGGGTATCGATTCTATTGCCCAGATCGTATTACCAAATTTGTTGAAACCAGACACGCCGTGTTCTTGGAAAATGATGGAATAAGTGGGAATTTGGAGCCCAGGAAGATTGATCTAGAGGAGAAGCGGGTTTATGTTCCCTCACCGCTAATCCCAGAGCCAAATTTTCCTGTGCCCCAAATAGTTGTAGCTCTAGCACCCTCTGCGAGTGTGACACCTGTCGTTCCTCCAGCTGATGTTGTTGCTACTCCTCCTGATAGAGACTCTGAAATTGACACTAATGTTACAAATAATGAAGAGACTCATCAGTCCCCTTTAATGATTAATGAACCAACTGCTGAACCGATCAGGAGATCACAGCGAGAGAGAAGGCCTGCCATACCTGATGATTATGAAATTTATATGAATGAAGATGAAAATGATATTGGAAAGGCAGATGATCCTTGTTCATTCAAGGAGGCCATGAAGGATGAAAATTCATCTAAGTGGTTTGATGCAATGAAAGATGAAATAAAGTCCATGGGTACAAATGAGGTATGGGACTTAATAGAGATTCCTGATGGAGCCAAAACAGTAGGCCGCAAGTGGGTCTACAAAACCAAACGTAACTCCAAAGGGAATATCGAAAGGTATAAAGCAAGACTCGTGGCAAAGGGTTTTACCCAAAGAGAAGGAATTGACTATAATGAGACATTCTCTCCTGTCTCAACGAAAGATTCATTTAGGATTATTATGGCACTTACGGCACATTATGATTTAGAGTTGCACCAAATGGATGTGAAAATGGCATTCCTGAATGGAGAATTGGATGAAAATGTTTACATGACTCAGCCAGAAGGTTTTGTTGTGGAAGGCAAAGAACATTTAGGATGCAAACTTAAGAAATCTATTTATGGCCTAAAACAGGCATGTAGACAATGGTATTTGAAGTTTGATGATGTCATAAGGAGATTCGAATTTAAAGAAAATAAAGTTGATAATTGTATTTATGTCAAGTTCAAGGGGAGTAAATTTACAATCCTTGTTCTTTATGTTGATGATATCTTATTGGCCAGTAGCGACATGGATATGCTGCTTGAGACTAAGAGATTTCTTTCATCAAATTTTGATATGAAGGATCTTGGTGAAGCCTCTTATGTTCTTGGCATTGAAATTCACCGAGATCGGTCCAAAGGAACATTAGGTTTATCACAAAAGGCATACATTGACAGAGTGCTAAAGAGATACAATATGCATAAGTGCTCTGCCACGCCTGCTCCTGTTGTGAAGGGCGATAAGTTTGGAAAATTCCAGAGTCCAAAGACTCAGTATGAAATCGATCAAATGAAGGCTGTGCCTTATGCTTCAGCTGTCGGAAGCATTATGTATGCTCAAGTATGTACTCGCCCTGATCTAGCTTATGTTACCGGAGTACTTGGCAGATATCAGACAAATCCAGGTTTGGACCACTGGAAAGCCGTTAAGAAAGTATTACACTATTTGCAAGGAACTAAAGGATACATGCTTGTATATAGAAAGTCCGATGACCTTGTGGTTGTTGGTTATTCTGATGCTGATTTTGCGGGGTGTGTTGATGACAAAAAGTCCACGTCAGGTTACATCTTCACTCTCGCAGGAGGAGCTATATCGTGGAAAAGCTCTAAACAGACAGTTACTGCATCGTCGACAATGCAGGCTGAATATGTGGCATGTTATGAGGCTACCGGGCAGGCCGTATGGCTAAAGAATTTTATTCCGGGTTTAAGAGTGGTTGACAGCATTTCAAAGCCACTAATGATGTACTGCGATAATCAACCCGCAGTTTTCTATTCTAGTAACAACAAGTCGAGTGTTTCTGCCAAACATATTGACATTAAGTATCATGTTGTGAAAGATAGAGTCCAGGATCAAACAATTAAGATTGAGCACATTGGTACCGAATTTATGCTTGCGGATCCACTAACAAAAGGCTTACCACCCAGTAATTTTCGTAATCATGTAGCCGGCATGGGTTTACTGGAAAGCCTGTGATTCTGGACAATAGGAGGACCATCTTATGAAACCAACTCCCATAAAGTATTATGTTTATCCGATTGATTTGGAATGTAGCACTATAAGCAATGTGGTTCAGTGGTATTTAATTGACTGTTGTAACCCATTGTTTTGGTGTGAAGTTCTAATGAGAAAGGGCTTATGATGATTAGCCTTACGATCAAAGGGGAGAATGTTGGATAATGATCTCGGCTAAACCACCGAGACTCACGGGAACGACCCCACGACCACCGAGTCGTACGCGCCCTGATCGGGGGCGCCGAACCAACGTTGGTTTCGGTCCCCCGTTGCGCAGCGCTACAATAAAAGGGAGAGCCGGCCCCCTCACGGAACCAACGTATTCGTGAGGGGTTGCCTCGCCCAACAGACCCAAAATCCGATCCTAAAGAGCGCTGAAGCAATCGGGAAGACCGACGCCGCCACGAGACGACGCCGGCTTCACTGCTACTCTACGGATCGCTCCATCGACGCCTGCATCACGCAGGCACGAGGACTTCAGCTATGTCGACATCAAGCAACCCCATTCCTGCAAATGGTGATGCATCTACCCCCTCTGTCTAAGTAATGTTCTAGGTGTTCTTGTGCGAGATTAGTGATCCTGTCATGTTTTGTTCATGTTGATCTAACAAGTTGTACTGACAGCGGCCGTTTCCGTGAGCCGCCCGTGGTGTCTCGGCACCAATCTTCGGCCGTGTACGAAATCGGTACACGCTGTTCTTGCGTCCGAAAGTGCAGGATCGCGTGGTTCGTTGATCCGGCAGCCGTGCAAACTGCAGCCAGCTTGGCGCCACCATCCGGGTACATGAGAAAGAAGGAAGTGGTCCGTCGGAACAGGGCCGGCGCGGCAGGTCTATGCACTGCTTAGGCCATCCCCAACCCACGGTGTCCATAGATAGTGTCTATGTTGCCAACTAAGCAAGACACTATGTTTAGAAACTACATCTCTCAATGCATAGTTTCTTCATGTAGATCCATAATTAATACTCAATCCATCATTCTCTCTCATCTCTACCAATCATATTTGTTGTTCAATTATTATGAGGACACTACCATCTCCCAATGCATGATTTGGTGGTGTCCAGTGCATAGGTTCTCGTGAAGAAACTGGGTCTTGCATGAGACCCGGTTTCTTCCTCTCTCCACTCTCTCTCTTATTTAATATAGTGCCATGTAAGCTAATAGTCCTAGGTGGCAATGTAATTAATGTTATGGAAACCATCCTAGTTGGAGGGTTGGGGATGGCCTTACGCTTCGATCTTATCCGCGGCACACCGAGCGTGTCCGGTGCTCGAACTGAACAAATAGTGCTGTCGCCGAACTAAGGTCTTGTTTAGATTGGGTGAATTCGATTGAATTCAATGATTGGAGATGCATTGGGAATTGAAAAAGTAGAGAGGGGACACGTAGTTCAATGCGTTGCCTTTTGATTGAATTGGTGCCTTTTCGCGAATCTAAACAGGACCTAATTCTTCATTTATGTTTTCAGAAAGTCAGAAGTCAGAACCATGGGCACATGGCTTTTTCAGGAACTAAAGAAAAAAATAGTAAGAATCATGCCTCGTGCAGTGGTTGCTGGAACGGCAGAATGCTGCTGTCTGATTGCTAATGGAGCCAGATGGACACGCTAGGCCGTTGATGCAGCCATGGATTTCACTGGACAAACTATGTGCTCTCCTTTTCCCGTCCTTGATTTTCCATAAAACTATGTGCCTTCTTTGTCCGGTCCTTGATTTTCCACCAGCCTGCAATTTAATTTTCAGTCGTTGCTCGTGGGATACATGTCTAGATGAATGTAGTACGTGTTATACTTCTAGGAGCATTTTGCATTGCATCGTTTACCAAGTGGTCGAGCCTGGTAATGGTAGGAGAAAAGAGGAAAAGATCCTCGTATGAGAGCTCGGTGATTACATCTTACATGGAGACAGTATAGAGTTCACGCGAAGTATCTTTTACCATTTTCAGTCTCCACTAACAGTTTGTGTAAGGTTTAATTTTTTTTTTTGAGAATCATAAGGTTTAATTTAATGGTTAAACTGTGTACCAAGAGGGCAAGACGTATAAGGCCCTTATATAAATTTGCCGATACTGAGACACGTACCGGATTTGGGCTCTCGGCCTGTATGCACCTCTCTTTTGTTTGGGCTGAAATAAAGTATTGGGGACCCACTATGACTCAGTGCCCTCGCACCACCGACAGGCGACAGCCATTTTCGAGGCCCGCTAGCCTCAAAAAGACGGAAAGGAAAGATAGAGAGAAATCGAGGCCCGTTCTACCGGAGCGAAGCCGGAGGAGTGTCTGGTTCCTCGCCGATCTTGCTCGCCTCCGCCCCGGATCCCCCCAAATCGGGAGCAACCTCTTTCGGATTTGCACGGCACGAGCGACGATTGTGATGAGATAGGAGCCTGCACCGTCTGAGCTTCGTGATGCTGCGGAAGGTGGTCGTCGGCTTCCTCGCCTGCGCCGCAATTTATTTCTCCTTCTCCGCCTACTCCCGTCGTCAGGTGTGGCTTTCTGCTCCGAATCCTGTCTGTCTGATCGGGTTGAGCTGTTAATTAGTGTAACACCTGTGCGGATATTCTTGGATTTCGAAGCTGGCCCGGATTGATAGTTATGTTGAGTTGCAGTGGCATTGTGGCAGTGGAGTTGAATTGTAGTGGATCTCTGTGACAGGGTGGATTTGTCCTGTAGGGATTCGAGCTTTTGTTGCTCGCAAGAGCATTTTGCAGTTTGGTTTCTGCAAGTAGTATGCTCGTTGCCTTGTTAGTGACCTTGTGCTGGCTGGACAATGTTACTGAGTAAAGTTATGCGGCACGGTTCCCCCATCAAATGTTTTAGTGAAGAGTAAATAAAGAATATGTGTCGTTCTAGTGTTCATTCTCTACTTTGTTGATACTATTATCATTATGAATCTTGTGAAACTACAGTTCGACTAGGGAATGCATACATAGCAGGTTCCAGTGTTTGAAGTTGGAACTGCAGGTTCCACTTTTGTAAAGTTGGAACTATCATCTATATTGATCCATCATTTATTAATATTTTGGTACCTAGCCAGCGGAGTTCATATTCACATTTTGTCAGACTTTGAAAGATGTGCAATGTGTCTCCTATTGTTTTGAAAACAAGATCAGGGCGATGCATTGTGGGTACAACAAGCAACAACTATACTGCTGTCATTATTTTTAGGATTGCAAAAGATTTATCCTTTCTTTCTCCTGCTGGACAGAGCATTGCAGAAGTTCAGTTACCAGCAGTTACTCACAGGGTCTACCTAGATGTAGAAATCGATGGCCAACACATAGGTATATCTCAACTGATTCACCATTCTTTGGGTGGTTCAACGGAAACTTTTGGTCACTAACAATCTGGTTACTTGCGTTGTTACTTCATGTGTCGTTCAGCTTAACTTAAATTACCTTGTTGCCCTAATGCTTTCTTTGCCATTCATTGCAGGCAGAATTGTTATAGGTCTTTATGGGGAGGTTGTTCCTAAAACAGTTGGTATTCTTATGCTTTTTCTCCTTTTCCGGCATGCTCTTTTGTTGATCATGATTTTTAAAGATATATGTGCTTAGTTGCACTGTTGAGAGTCCTTGTACTTCAGTTTTGGAGTTTTGACATATAGCGTAGCCAGATATTTCGAAGTTTCCCTTTATGTTGGTTATTACCATGATATGCTGTTCCAAAAAGTTCAAGTTTAGGGATGCATATACATGCCCACCAGTGAGCTCCTGTAGCACAGTTTAGTTTTCATCATCCCATTTGGATCTATGTTTTGTTTTTGGAGTGATTTTTTTTGTGCTAAGAACCTGTTTCAAACTTCTAATTATTCTGTCAAAGTGAACTTATTATTATTTATCAGAAGAAAAATATTCTTCATAGTTATCGTTTGGCAACTAATTTTCTTTGTTCTACATTCTGCAGAAAACTTTAGGGCCCTTTGCACAGGTACTCCCTTTCCATGACCCTGCTGTTGCCATCAAAGTCCCACCTGAGCTGATTGTTCATATCCATCTGTTCATCATTTCAGGTGAAAAAGGTGTTGGGTCCAATGGCAAACCTCTTCATTATAAAGGAACCCCATTCCATCGTATCATCCCTGGTTTCATGATTCAAGGTGGTGACATAGTCAGAGGTGATGGCAAAGGAAGCGAGTCTATATATGGAGGCATCTTCCCTGATGAGAATTTCACTGTAAAACATACTCATCCAGGTCAGATTGTCTGGCTAGTATTTGCATTATCCAGAAGTTTGCACGAAGCATTAGTTTATGAGTTTATATATACTAAGTTCACTTTTACTTTCAAGGAAAACCGTGACTATTTTCTTTAGTTTTGGTCATGCCATATGTTGAAGAATATGCAACATGGAAGAATAAGGCCATTAATGGCATTATAGATTACAACAGACTCAGAGAGTGGTTTGATTCCCTATGTAGTTACACCGTAGTCTAAAAAGACTCGTATAGCTACATCTACTGAGCTATTTGTCAGTACCAAGTGCTACCATTCCAGTATTTTTCCTTTCGTTATATTTCTTCCATCCTGATTCTGTAGGGGCACTGACATAGCCGCCAGTCACTAATTTTGGCCAAAGCTTGAGTACGTGTTTGAGCTTTGTGACAAGCGTCTGTCTGAAAAGTCTTCTGACTGGTCAGTTCTAAGTTTCTAGCTCTATCCCGGCTTTATGGTCTTGCAGGTGTTGTTGCTATGGCAAATTCTGGACTTGACTCCAATGGATCTCAGTTTTACGTTACTACAATCAAGACAAGCTGGTAAGTTCTGCTGCACCACATCTCACCAGTGATTAACCTAGAAGCTACAACTCCCGAACCCGGTAATTTTGTAGGTTGGATGGGGAGCATGTTGTCTTCGGCAGAGTTATCCAGGGAATGGATACCGTGTACGCCATTGAAGGGGGTGCTGGCACTTACAATGGCAAGCCAAGAAAGAAGGCTGTGATCACCGACTCTGGTGAGATACCCAAGGAGAAATGGGGTGAGGAAACGTAGACAGGCTCTCTGCTTGCTCTGCTCCATGTACTGAACCATGACAACCATCCTTTTTTTTTTTTTTGAAACTAATGACAACCTTCCTTTGTGACCTGTCTTGTGCCACAGTTGAGGCATGACGTCTCAAATGGTGTATATTGTAGCCACTCCCATTGACCTCGATTATTTAGTTTGTGGTGTTGCAACGTGAACAAACATGTCTTCTGAAAAATGTATTTGTCAGCTTTCATTTCACCTTGATATACATTGATACTCGAGTAAAAGATGTTGGGCCATCATTTAGGTGTTTTTATGCTTTGTTATATTTTCTCTGCTGGGCTCTGTGGACCTTGATTTTCTCTTGGGCTCTTTGTTTTTTTTCTTTCTGTGGGCCTTTTGTGTTCTATTTTTGTTTGTATATTTCTTTTGGACATCTGGTATGGTCTGTTTTATTTTCTTATTCGGCCCATCGCTCAATTTATTTTATGTTTCTGCCTAATTTATTGAGAGAAGTATATAGAAGAATTTATCGATTTCTATGCACTGGTTTTTGCAACATGAATGGGTCAAATGAGGAATGGTCATGATGAGCCAAAACTCCGATTGATCAACATGTAATTTTCAACCGAGATTTTTTTTACTAACATGGTTGAAATGAAAAAAAAAATCACCCAGTTTGGGACAAGACGAAATTGAGATGATGGCATATTGGCATGTCATAAATTTATTGCATGGAAAACTTGAGTGAGAGGAAAAAACCTCATTCGATCGTTGGACACTCCATTTAAAAAAAATGACTGATTTCAGTTCTATCTTCATCATTTTTTTTTCTTACACGTTGTACGTGGTGGAATCTGAACGATCTCACAAATGTATACACCATAGATGAATGATTATTTGTTTAAGGCAACAAGAAAAAAAAAACAAGGATTTGTTCTCAGCGACATCGAGATTCGAGAACAGGCACCGCGCTCTCCGTCGTCCGGTTCGACGGAAGAAAGCACGATTATATTCCACGAGCACCAGCGCTTGATGCATGCGCTTGCAAGCAAACAAGTAGTTCTTGGAATCAATACGATGTGCTGAGTTCAACATAGTGTTGAGCAGTGGCGGAACCAGAAATTCTGAGTAGGGGGGCCGGCCAAACATCAACACCTTATGCTGCTGCATATTATAAAAAACATATTGAGATCTACTAGATATATGTGTCACCGATTTTAATTTTTATGCATGCAGTTAATATTGGTAACTAAAAAGTCAAAATTTACAAATGTAAATATGGAGAGAGAGAAAGTTAGTGGACACGATTTTTTCATTTCCAGACATATACTTTGTATTGGGGAAATGCTTCGTGTATGACTATTTGCAAGCTATGACTTCATAGCATACAATCCATCTGCTAATATACTAGCAATCTCTTTCCTATTGTAATATCATTTTTGCAATACTTTCTTCTTATCAAATAATGTTAAATGCCTTCCTTCTAGGTTCAGTGATTAACAACGTTTTTCTTAAATATTATAATATAAGGTTTAGTTTGCCACATGATTCTACTTGTATTTAGGCGACAAAACAAAATAGACATTGACATTGCTTGCCTTTTTATTCGAGCTGCTTCAGGTATTACTTGTTTGCATGTAGACTAGCTTAGCTAGTACTTCGACGTTACATGCACCTGTATGGCAGAAGTGTAAAACGGTGATGCTCATGCTTTAGAATTTGGCAGGTCACAGCGAAGTGGGGGTTTAATGTTTGTCACCGTGTTAGGAGAGNCGTGGATTACAAGATAGATGGCTACTAGTTTGTTGAGATCTAACTACAAGATAATTACAAATAATATAACAAACTACAACAACCCAACGCAGCTAGTAGCCAGACCTAATATCTGATGTGTTACAAGATCTTAACTATCTAATACCGCCACTGTGTTGAGTAAAGTGGGGTTACACATATAGAGCAAGGTGGCGTGAATATAGTCACTATACCGTGACAGGGTTAGAGATGAACATGAAGATGATGTAAATTAAATGTGCCATTTGGGAAAAGGAACCAATGAAGACCACCCAGTTTCTGTGAAATTCAAGGTTTTCGGTTGAGGTCGACCTATGTAATTAAGATTGATTGAGATGGTATACTCTATATTTTTTTTTCTGAAGATCCATTAGTTGTAACAAACAGAAAAGAGGCTATACATCACTTTCTGATATTATGTCACATTATATCACATATATAAATACAATAGGACATGTCGCCTACTCATTTTATCGTGCCAAACATATATGGGCACGTGTCCATTTGGACCTTTCATACAGCGCCACAAAATAATGTTGAATGCAAAACTGAAAGATGCTGCTCGAGGAGATAGGTGGTTCATCAGCTCGCATGTACAGCTAGATAGAGTCTACTTTATGCAATCGCATCTCATGCCACTGTTTTCTACTTGCAGGCCCCATATGGATTGCGAAATGCTCGAGTTAATACTCTCAAGCTACGCTAGTCTATCAACCCATACTCCCGCACGGACCACTATTTGACAGACATGAGTGTTAAAAATTCATTAGAAATCTATGCTCCTAGGTTATAATAAAAATATTTACCTCTCACTCTCTTTTATTGTTAAATATTTTTTTTCACTTTACATCACATATCTATATGTGTTTAATTAAACCTTAAATTTGAGCTATGCAACTAACATGAAAATTGGTATTGTCATTGTTTTTTTTCCAAACATCTATATACATGGTCTACATACATAGTGACATACATCATGAATATATACCTTAGTAAGTTAATGTTTTTCATATTGACAAGGGTAGAAATAGGTAACTAGAATTATATATTGGTGTAATTTGGGATTTTTGAATCACATATATAGTAAAAATGGCATATATGGGTAATTCAGATGCAAGTTAAGTGTTTGAGCTATGTGATTAACATAGAAATATGTGTTCTTAGTGCTCTCTTCAAACATTTATATATGGTCTACGTGGTGAAACACATCATGGATACATACCTTCATATTTTCTATATTAATAATTAATGGCAGAAATAGGTGATTTAAAATCATATATGGATGTACTTTAGGATACTTTTATAATGGTATGTAGATCATCTTTAACAATGGCAGATGTAGGTAATTTAGAGGCAAATTTAGGGATTATTTAAAGTTATTTTTACAATAGCATATGAGATAATTTAACCAAATATTAGGGGTTAATTTTTGTTCTTATTTATAATGGCTGAGGTGGGTAATTTAGCTATAGATTTAGGAGTTATTTTAGTCTATTTAATAATGACAAAATTAGATAAATTTTTAGAAAACATAATAGATCCAATAGTTATAATGATTCGAGTCTAGAGATTGATGGCTGGATGTTTCTTATTTTTACGAAAATTTCTAGAATTTATCTTCTTTGTTTTCTAGCGTGCCTTGTGTGGATTAAGGTGAAGATTTTAAAAAGAACCTCCGTTTAGTAATACACAGTAAGATAAGATATGATTTGGTTGACCTATGTCACAAATTGACAACATATACTTTCACTTCTGTTTGGTAGCTAGTGTATCGTACTACTTCTATGCTGACCATATTGGTGCTAAAAAAAATAGTAACATTATGTGTGTCCCTCACGTCATGCTCACGACTCTAAGAAATCTTGGAATATTTTAGGATTTCTAGCTGTTTGGCCACCATTTTAATATATCTAATGCGCGACCAATTTTTTGCTGGGCCTTTATTTGGCTTCCCCCAGTTAGACCTGTTTAGTTCGCCAACTTTTTTCATCGCTACAGTAATTTCGAATGTTTGATACTAATTAGGAGTATTAAATGTGGATAACTGACAAAACCCATTTCATAACCCCCGGGTGAAATCGTGAGATGAATCTATTAAGCCTAATTAGGTCATGATTAGACAATGTCGTGCTACAGTAAACAATCTCTAATGACGGATTACTTAGGCTTAATAGATTCGTCTCACGATTTTCTGTCCATCCGTATAATTAGTTTTATAATTATATCATTTTTAGTCCTCTAATCTTTGGTTTAAAATTGCTACAGTAAATTTCGCAAAGTTTCTCACCGATCTAAACAAGCCCTTGTGTTGTTCGAGAAAAAATAAACAGCCCTTGTGTCCCTCTGACCCTATCCACACACACACCCTAGTGGCCTAACCTGCCGGCATGATGTCTGGTACTAGCTCCGTTAAGATTTAGATCAGATGTACCACACCAATGGTTACCCCTCAAATCAAATACAAGAACACGGTCCATGTCGACATATCATAGCATATGACACTGTTGTACAATTACTTATATTACATAAAGTACGAGAGATCAAGGATATTACATATGCAACATACATACACGATGGATTTAGTTATTCTCGCCGAGAGCAATAGGCACGGTGTTCTCGGTCGGGTGGGTTTGAAGAGAGAGTACATATTAGCAAGCTCGCGCCTGGAGTGGATCGGAGCGGCTCCGCTCTCGATCAGTTCGACGTGGTTTCGGTGGGGAGCAGGATCTTGGAATCGAAGGCGGTGGTGGTGGCTTTGGGGTTGGGGTTGAGCATCCAGCTGTGGTACGAGTAGAAGATGGCGGACTCGGGGCAGCTCGCCGCCGGCGGCAGCTTGGGGCATTCGATGAAGGTCTTGGCGTCCACGTCCACGCAGAGGTAGATCCGGCGCAGGTGCGTGTAGCGGAATGGCCCGTCGGTGCACTCCACCGCCGGCGTCACGCCCAGCTTCTGGCTCACCGCCCACTTGATCTTCTCCGTGCTGTACAGGTCCACGTCCGGCCTGATGCCTTGCTCGGCGAGAGCGCCAAGGACGCCGGCCTGCTTCCTGAGATCGAGGGCGGCCTTGAAGTAGTCCAGCTGCTTGAGCCCCGAGCAGACGCCGTAGCTGTTCCACGCGCTCTTCCAGGTGTTGACGCTGTCGGTGTTGGGGCACGTGAGGTTGCTCCAGTAGTGGTTGATGTTGTTCTCAATCGGGTCCAGCTGACCGATCGACCGATGCATATGTGAAAAAATAGAAGGGGTATTGTTGGAGTTGTTCTAAGAGATCGGATTAATTTTAGAGAGATGGATCATGTGAAACCTTGTTAATGTCGAAGGGGCTGCCGTTCCTGCACCTGACGACGGGCTTGTTGATGGACACGTCGAAGGTTTGGAAGCTCTCGACTTGGAAATCCTCCGCCGGGTAGCCGTACTCGGGCAAGCAGCAACGGCCTTCTCTCTGCGCGCAGCTTGCTCCAGGCCACTGCACACACGTACACATACAGGAATACGGTTTAATTCACCAGTGGGAGAACGATATAGTGGTCTCACTGGTCTAGCTTAATTTCTGCTGATAAACGCACTGCAGTGCTTCATATATTTTTGTTTTCTACATGCGTATTTTGGTCTGCAAATTTAATTCATAGAACACGGCCTCTCTCTCTCACAGAGATTTCCATTTCATATCCGTCGTCTAGAAGATCTTAGTTTGCACATTTTGCGCTTTTTGGGATTCGTGCTATATACATGGTACTCCATCCGTTCCAAATTACAATTCGTTTGACTTTTTTGACCCCAAGTTTGATAGCTCATCTTATTCAAAAAAATTATACAAATATAGTCATATTTAAGTGTGTTTTGAAGAACTTTTATTAATAAAGCAAGCCAAAACAAAAGATGTGATATTTTGCATAATTTTTTTTGAATAAGACGAGCAGTAAAACTTAGAGTCAAAAAAGTCAAACGAATTGTAATTTGGAACGGAGGGAGTAGCTAAGATGAGATGGGGAGGGAGCTATGTTAGCTACCAACCATATATATCTGACCACCCATAAAATATTGAGTCATTCAAAACTGAGGCATGACTCACTGATTGTTTGTTGAATTAAACATGCATAAGCTGGAGTCAACCAGGTGAGGTGGAGGCCTGTTTAGATCGGTGAGAAACTTTGTGAAATTTACTGTAACAATTTTAAACCGAAGATTAGGAGGACTAAACATGATCTAATTATAAAACTAATTACACGGATGAACGGGAAATCGCGAGACGAATCTATTAAGCCTAATTAATCTGTCATTAGAGATTGTTTACTGTAGCACGATATTGTCTAATCATGGCCTAATTAGGCTTAATAGATTTGTTTCAAAATTTCACCCGGGGTTATGAAATGGGTTTTGTCGGTTATCTATATTTAATACTCCTAATTAGTATCCAATCATTCGAATTTACTGTAGCGATGAAAAAAGTTGGCGAGCTAAACAGGGCCTGAGAATTTCCCTAAGATGTCGAACAATGTCCAAGATGGGTGGTTGGTGGACTACAATATAAAAGAAAAGAGAGCAGGAAGGCCCTTTAACACATGTCGTAGTTCAATTAGCCCATGTACAAGACGATTAAGGCCCTGTTTGGTAGGGTTTCTCCAAAATAGCTTCATCGCCGTGAAGCTGTTCTGGAGAAGCTGAAAAAACTAGTTTTAGCCAGCTTTTAGTTTATTTTTGTATCGTTTTTCGGAACAGCTCCACATCATATATAGTGTCTTATTTTGTGCAAAACAGGTGAAACTGAGCTGCTATAAGCTCTACCAAATGGGGCCTAATAGTAGTACTCAGAGAATGTGGATGGAGCAATGATTGAGAAGGTCGGTAGGCCAATTTAAAGTTTGTTCAGACATGGCTCATGATTTACACAGGTACGCATATCCAATATACTATCATATATACATGCAACGCGTGGTTAGTGCTTGTGTCACCTTGAAATAATTAATAGCAAAGAAAGCTATATCACAAAAAAGAAAACCTAGAAAAAAAGTATAATATTATGGTTGCAGACTATTCTGGCCAAAAAAAACTAGGAAGAGGAATTAATTTAATGCAGAAGCACGTGTCGTGTACACTCATCAGATTAGCAAGATTAGTACTACTGTAAAACATGTGCAGAAAATTAAGCATATGAAAAGGCATACCACGAGGACAAGGTAATAGAAATCAAATGGCACCGCCTTGGCAGCAGCCAGTAAGCCAAGGACGAGGCTCAACACAATTGTTCTACGTGCCATCTGATCTTCTGCTATATATTATATTATTTTGCAAACCGGAAGTTGCTGTTTGCTGCTGGCTGGCTGTTCAAAGGCGATCCTTTAGGAGGTATTTATAGTCAAGAGAGATCGATAAGTGCCCAAGGTCCCAGGGGCGGTGCAGAACATGACAACATCCTCGCAGAAGTCGGATCGCATATATCTCCCCGTATCGAAATATTTATCGGCATTGATTATATCATAATTTTGACCACTTATCTTATTCAAAAAAGTATATGTATATTATTTATTTTATTTGTAATTTGATTTATCAGTATATGCAACTTTAAGTGTGACTAATCCTTTTGCATATTTGCATAAAGTTTTGAATAGGACGAAAGGTCAAACATTTTAAAAATAGTTAATGATGACAAATATTTCGATATGCGGATAGTATATGAAAACCCTCTAGCAAACTTTTCTCTCTTCTTATTTTCCTCCGTGAGTCTTCTTACACAAATATTTTGAATTGGCGTGAATTTGTTCATTCTACGAGTCCCCTTAACAAACAAAATATACTTTCGCTTCTATTTATATGCTGACTGTACTGCTTAAAATGTACAACATGTGGGTCCCACATGGCACGGTCATGCCTGCTAGAAGTCTTGGCATGGCCACATATCAAATGTGTGGCCAAGTTTTGGCCATGCCTCTATTTGGTTTTGGCCAGCTAGAGTGTCACAATCGTAACACGCCCTTAGCTTGCTGGCAGGCCGGTCTTGACAATCCAGGGGCTCGTTATAGGTAAAATTAAGGGCATAGGATAGTGGTGAGGCAAATTTAGAGGCTCCAGGCTCTGTCCAAATGTACACAATTGATTGGTAACCGATGTATGCATTACCGGAAGCTTGCATTGCTTTTGTTATCTGTCGGTGCCACTTCTTTGTCAATTGATTGCACCATCTCATCTAACGATAGAATTATGCCACTAAACCACATGGGTGTTTATAAACCGAACCCTCACCTAGACCATAGTAAAAGAGAAGTTTCCAATACGATATACTCCAGATCCAAATCTGGGCCTAGCAAACATGATATATAGCTTAGAAATACTTCTGTAGTATTATAATTCTTGCTTCAAAATTATTGTTAGCATGTTTATAGGTCACCATTGTGCAAATACCAAAGGAGAGGATCTAGGAGTTGAGATTGAGTAGCCTGTGCCCTCTAGCAAGGTAAACGGCCAAGCAGGGCCACTGTGTAGGCAACAAGAGGTGTGGGAGCAGAGTGGTCATAATTATATATAAGCCCTGTTTGAAAAGGGTTCCAACTTCTCCATTATTCCCGAAACAACTATCGGGAGCCGGTGAAGCTAGATTTTTTTTTTTCACCGGCTTCTAGTTCATTTAAAAAATGGCTCCAAGAGTTGTGTTCATCGTACATGGAGAAGCCGAAGTTGGGCAAAAGCCCTCCAAAACGGGCCCTATGGGTTGTGGAGAGAAAGATCTTGGTGTTGGACTAGTGATCCAAGGTGTGTTGACTAAAGTGGTTTAGACATATACACAAAGGTGGTAGGAATATATACTTACAACGTGTCAGAGTTAGATGTGCATGAAGATGATGTAAATGTACCATTTGGAAAAAGGAATCACAAATGAAGACATTATGGCAATCTGGTTTCTCTTAATTCGAAGCCTTCGTCTATGGTCGACCTATTTAATTGAAAGAGATCGAGATGATATATGTTCACATGTTACCCTTTTTTTGGTCAAAATCTGATTAATTTCTAATAAAACATATAAGAAAGGAGGTTATACTTCCCTTTCTAGATATTATGTCGCTTCATGTCATATTTGTCACATCACCTTAAAGTTTTAACAATAACATATTTGAAATAGGTTACACTTCCCTTTCTAATTATTACGTAACGCCATTTATATGATATACGTATAGATACAGTAGGGCCCGTCGGCCTACTCATCCCATTGTGTGATTGTGTCATGCATAAGTGTTTGTTTAGAAATTTTCAGACATATTAGCAGTCATAGAAAATGATCATATTACCCCTAATTACTCATGGTAGGTGTGATTGAAAACTGCGCTATCAATAAATGCACATGCATTGGAACAAAAAAAATAGCATCATTCAAGCATTTGATTGGCTTCATGCACTTCTTCATGCATTTTTTCTTAGTGTTTGAGGTTGATTTAATTAGATGGTCCTTACGACCATCCCCAACCCAAGGCACTACCATGTAGTAGTTTCCATAGTTGCTATATCACATAGAAACTACCATGAAACTACTCTCCCAATGCATAATTTTTTTAAAATAAATTATTATCCAATCTCCACTCTTCTCTCTCCTTTCTCACCCTATCCCATTCCTTCGTTTGGTTCGTGTGTAGACATGGTTTCTTGCATGAAAAATCATTTCCTTTTCTCACCTCTTTAACTCTCTTGCCACATCACCAAATTGCTTGTATGGCAACCTCATTAATGTTAGAAAAAACGGTAATGGTGTCACTGGCCTAGCTTCCTGCTCATGCTCCATGTATATATTTTCTACATGCTTCTTATTTTGACCTGCAAATTAATTCAATACATAAGGCGTGTTCGGATGGGGGATCAAAAAATTGATCTCTGCATTAAATGCTACTTTGACCGTTAATTAAGGGTATTAAATAAAGTCAGTTTACAAAACTACCCTCACAACCCCTGTCAAATTCGCGAGATGAATCTAATGAGGCCTTTGACCACACGATTAGAGGATGATTACTGTAGCATTACTGTAGCAAATCATGGATTAATTAGGTGCAGTAGATTCGTCGCGCAAAGTTGCACTCATATGTGAAAAGATTTTGTAAATAAACTTCATTTAGGCCCTCATGCATGAGACAGTAATCCGGGACAATTTTTTTTTTGTCCCGGGCTGCCGAACACGCCCATAGTAGAAAAATGTTTCTTTCAGTTGGCCCAATCGACCTGTCCTCGTCTGTCCCCATATAATTGTCGTTAGTTCATTCAGTGCATACTATTGGTCAATCGGGCAATAATTGACGAGGCCAGACGTGTAGGTGAGACATCGCCATGGCTCATGATTTATGTTGAAATGGACTGCTTTGGCCATGCTGTCCAAAAGCACACATGCAAATACATGCTTAATGTGTGTTTTTTATGACACACACGTCACCGTGTTATTCTGATGATCTTGTCTTAGAAAAATTTGGAACTTCAACTTAATTATTGAAGCATACTTCTTTGGCTATAAATTAAACTAGCTAAAAACAAAGTACAAACTAGCGATTTGCTTTATTTGCAAATTTGTTCCTTGACATTACATGACATGTTTTTCCCTAGCATTGTGCTAGAATAATTAATGGAGGCAAGGGCACTACTACCTCGGTCCTTAGATATATGATATTTAGTACAAGGATATTATTTCATATTTCAAGGACGTTTAAATATATATGACATTTAGGAAATGAATTGTGTGATATGATCTTTTTTTTCACCACAAAGATGTACAGTTGTAACACCCCCGTTCTCTAAAGACGCACTGCAAGGCCACTGCTGGGCCACATCCAATTTGAGATGGTGTAAGGCCATTCCAACCCTCCTAGTAGGATGGTTTCCATAGCATTAATAAGAGTGCCATATAAACAATTTGGTAATGTGGCAAGAGAGTTAAAGTGGTGAGAGAAGAAAATGGTTTCTCATGCAAGAAATTATGTCTACACAAGAACCAAGAAATGAAGGAAGGTGATAGGTTGAGAAATGAGAGAAGAGAGGAGATTGGATAATAATTTATTTTGAAGAAACTATGCATTGGGGAAGTAATTTTCATGGTAGTGTCTATGTGACATGGCAACTATAGAAACTACATGGTAGTGTCTTGGATTGGAGATGGTCTAACATTAGTCCCGAATTTCCAGTACATGGGAGGACTATGGGAGTAATGGGTTGCTCCTATAAGATGCCAAGGGCACTTACCTCAGCTACCGAAACAAGCCACATTCATGTTGTCCTCTTCACTATCATCTCTACATGCACGTAGCGGTGGTTATCCTATGGCGACTCCAAACCAACTCTCTTCATCCCCCACCACTACCGGAAACCGGCTATTTGCCGAGTGTCCAGAGCTTTGCCAAGTGCAATCCTTCGGACACTCGGCAAACAAAGGTTTGCCGAGTGCCAACGAAAAAACACTCGGCAAATATAAAACACTCGGCAAAACACTCACGTGACCGCCACGTGCCACAACTGTGCGCCGGCCGTTAGGAAACAGCACCGGTCGTTAGGCCTTTGCCGAGTATCAGTGGGCGACACTCAGCAAAGAGGCCTGTTTTCCCAGTGCCATGGGGAAACACTCGGCAAACAAGGTGTTTGCCGAGTGTTTTTCCTAGCACTCGGCAAATATATTTTTTCACTTCCGTTCTCGGCACTCGGCAAAGAGCCTGATTCTGTCATTTCTGGACTGCTTTTGCCGAGTATCCTAGCTTTGCCGAGTGCCATTGCGAATACACTCGGAAAGGTTGTGTGTTTGCCAAGTGTTTTTGCAGTGGCACTCGACAAACACACAACCTTTGCCGAGTGTATTCGCAGTGGCACTCGGCAAATACCATCACTTTGCCGAGTGTTTTGCTACGGCACTCGGCAAAGCCGAAATGCTTGCCGAGTGCCACTCCGTCGGGCACTCGGCAAACCGGCTTCAGTCCCCCTTCTGTTGCCTTTTTTTTGCCGAGTGTCAACATAGGTGCCCGACAAAAAGCCCTCAGCAAAGACGCCTTTGCTGAGTAAATCGACACCGAGTGAGGTGCGCCGAGGATGGTCCTCGGCAAAGGCTTTGCCAAGTGTTTTTGGGCCTTTGCCGAGTGACAAAGCACCTGTTTCCGTAGTTCACTCGTCCCCCTCAGCTTTGGACATGCTTCTCAACCAGATCATGGTGGCATGTAAGGCATAGGTAGAAAAAACTGATTACACAGCTTGCATCCTTCTCCATGTAAGGCCAGATCCAACAGAAAAAGAACTTTTTTTTTTGCAACCCAATTTGTGTTGTGCCACTCCTTTGCCTGCCTTCGACAGATCTGCTCCTAGCTTGCTTGAGCTGGGCCTATTGGCCTACTCATTATGTCTTATCATATACTGTATAAATACAAGGGTCTGTTGGCCTACTCATTGGATTGTATAAAACATATAACGCACGTGTCTGTTTGAACCTTGCACATAATCTCACAAAATAATGTTGAATGCGAAACTGAAAGGTACGTGCTGCTCGAGTAATGGGTATTGCCCATCGGCCATCAGTTCGCCTGTACGTATTAGTGACCTGTCTCTTCTTTCATACGAACAACCAAGGCTCAATGTTTAGTCTCTCCTGTGATGTTACATCGACAACAATCAATATATACATTGTGCTCGAGGTAGGATACTCTCTAGCTATATGATAGGGTCGACCTATGTGACTGTTGGGGGATAGGCCCAGCCCATGTACATGGCCCAAGGGCCTCTTTGTAATTTTTGGTCCCACCAAGAGTTGGGAGGAAAACTGTCTCCCTTCTCATCTATAAATAGGACCCAAGGGGTCACCGGGGGCATCCCTTTGGCCTCTCCTCACTTTGCTTGTTCCAGTTGCCTTTTTCTCCCCCTCTCCTCTCTCTCTCCCCTCCTGTTGGGGGATCCAAAATCGCTAACAGTGGCGCCGTACGTGGGGAGCGAGATTTATCTGTGGGGCTGAGAGATTTGAGGGAGAAAGAGGCTGAAAGATCAGAGTGAGAAAGGGGCTGTTGTATTCTGCGTCAGATCCATCAGATCCATTAGGTGTGAGATGAAGCACCTAGCAAGTTGCACCACGCAACAGAGGGGAGTGCGCAGATCTAGACAAGTGAAAGAAACAAAAAAGTGGAGAAAAAGATATTAAAAAAAAAGAGAAAAAAGAGAGAGACAGGCACCGCGTGATATCCCTTCGCTGAGACCTCAGAGGGAAGACGAGCAACTCTTCTACCAGGCCGTGCCCACCGTGCGGTCACCCCCTTCGCTCGAGCGAGAGCCCCTTCGCTGCTTCGAGCGAGGCGACGCCGTCCCTTCCCGGCGCAGCCCCGAGCAGGAGCGCGAGGACCGAGGACCCCCTTCGCCAACCGCGGGGAGCCTGCGCGAGCAAGCAAGCAGCGAGGCGCCTTTCGCGAGGCAATTCCAGGCGCGGCCTCGCGAGGCGAGAAGCTCCCCTTCGTAGCGTGCGCCAGGCACAGGCGGCAGCCGTGAAGACCCCTTCGCATGGCCGCGGGAGCTCTTCACCGGATAAAGGCAGCAGAACAAGGACTGCGAGCCTGCGACCCGTCGGCATTGTCACGAATTCAAGCACACGTGAAGGAAGAAGCCCATCGTGCTACGCCAAATAAGTCTAATTTGATGCTAATAAAATCCGCAGAAAATATGTGCTGAACTTTTATGGATTTAATTTGACATGTGATCTGCAGCAGAGAGAATGCTTCACAACCTTTTCTCTAACCAGTTAGCCTGGCACGCGGTTCATGTTAAGAGATCTAGCAGCAACATACTTTCACTGACTGCTTTCTCAATTAACTAGGATAACAAAACCTGCATAATAACAAATCTAAGAATCTAAGTGACTTTTCTCAAGCCTGCACGAGATGTGCTTAGCACATCCAGCATTCATTTATAGTCTGTAGTGACAATCTGCTTTTTCTATTCTGCTCGTTGCAGCCAAAATATTCCAATTCAATTTTTGTGGCAGGCTGTGCCCTTGCAATGTTGGGCAAGTTGCTTTTGAAGGTGGCTGCTCACAAGTTTCAGCATTGTGGCAGACCAAAGCGTGGCCATCTTTTAAGATGACGAGAGTATGAAAACTCTTCTCTCACTGACTTCGAGTTAATGATTTGGCAAACAAGTAATCATATTATCGACTAAATCCGAACCAACGAGATATTGGCATACTAATGTTCTTATCTAGTTTCTCAGGTGTATCAGCCATCAGGTATGGCTTTATCCCCAAAATATCTTACTCAATAACTGGACTGTCTAAGTATTGTTGTATCTAATATCTCACCGCAATACTTTTTCACTTTTAACTTGATAATCAAGACATGGCTGTTATGTCCTTTTATTTTTCTCATACACAACATGTATCTTGGTGACTTTCTTTTGTTAAGTGTGAATCATGCACTTCTGCTTAATGCCTATGCACTGTGCCAGCAAAGCTTGGGGGCTTGTGCTGCCCGTCTGTGTTCAACCAGCAGAGAGACATATTTACCATATGCCTAATCTTTATTTTTCCCTGTATGGAAACAGGTCAGGGCATGCTCCATTATTTTGCAAATCCTTAGCATGTCAATTTCTGGTCATTCCATAACCACATGAAGTTAATATTTTCGTCTATAAAAATGTGCATTGCTAAACTGCAGGAAATGGATCCTTGATCATTGCAGCCCTTTCTTAGCTGCAAGAGCTCACACGTTTACATCTGAAATTTAATTGCATTTCAGCTTGTGCATGTTTTTGCTCCTTGCACAAAAATACTCAGTCTGACATATGCAGGCTCAACCGTCTTTTATGGCCATAAAAATGATTATTTGCTGCTCACTGCTTCGCTTTGATTGGAGCAAACAACAGTTTCCAGTATATGATTGCTCGGTCTTATCCAGAAACAGAAAGCCGTATATTAAGAGCAGCGATACTGTTTCAATTTTGCTACTTATCTCTACTAATTCACTTTGCGCTTTATTTATATGCCTCTGCTTAATATTCATGCATTCAGCCAGCAAAGCCTTGGGGCTTGTACTAGCGTTCTTGCTATAAATTCTCTCATTTTATCTTTCCTTATACGGAAAGTTCAGATATGCTCTAATATTTGCACATGGCTTCTGTTATGCCCGATGTTTTTAATCTATTAAGGTCTTCAACTAACTGCTTGTTTGCAGGATGTATCCTTTAATCACTTATTTTATAGCACCTTTACTTTATTGCATCTTTGCTTTCTGTCACATCTAATTCTAGATCATTGATGCTGAGTCAAATCAAACTTGTTGAAGATAACAGCTCAATTTCAGTTTGCTACTCACTTCTTAGCTCTCAGTTTGCTACTTTTCTCTCGGTCAAGACATTTGATTCTCCTTTTATCTTAAAGAACTGGAACTCATGCGCTATAGGCCGCAACATATTGCTTTGCACCTATCACAGATCTTTGCAGGTTAAACTATATAATTTTTGGAGATGACAAAGCATCATCGGCGCATAGATATTCTTTGAAAGAATGGAAATGCATATACTGCATCACAATCTGTCATTAATCTTTGTAGAGACCATGGAACATCATTGGTGTTCATTTTGCTATTGGCATTCAATCACGCAAAAGTCAAGGACATAGAGATGGTCTTCGCACCTATATTGGGCTCGACAATTCATTGTTGGTCGTTTATTCTCTCTCCGACATTCATTTTTTGAAGATAATCATTTACCATCAGTCTGAAATGACTCTCTGCCACTATTACTCTTCGCACACCCATTGGATATGACTTCATCATTCATTGCTGATCAAGACAAGAAATTGGAAACTTATGATTGGACTTCGCCGTCAATTGAGCTACAAAGTCTCGCTCTCTCTCGGGTATCTTGGGTCCCACAACCGTGCATCGCACCAAGGTACAATACATCCTCTTCATGACTTTTAACATCTATGTCATGACAAAATAGATTTCAACTCTTACAAACAAGGACTTTACCATTCGGGTAAGATAACTCAAGCTATCCACTTAGTGTTTTGCACCATTCTTGCACCAAACTTTTTCATAGCGCATTGCTATCTCGTACGACAATTGCTAACCCTTCGCATAAATGTTGAAGGATTACTTTCTAGATTCTATCACTGCCATCCTTCACTTGAAAGTCGAAGGACACATTCGCAGATGATATCACTCTTTTTGAGTGCCTTTCACCATTGTTAGGTCATATCTCTTTGATTTAAGAACCATCATTGCATCGTATTATTAAAATAACCTTTTCGGCTGAAAGTTGCTACTTGTCGAATGCAACCCTTTAATTCTGAGTTTCTTACCTCAAAAAAGAAAGAGGAAATGAAAAGAGAGAAAAGCACTAAGTGTGCAGTATCTCAAATACTTGTGCCAAGGCACTTGCTGCTAAACTTTGTTGGGCTTCATTTGAACTATAATTTTGACTCTTTCATTGGTCGCCGAGGAGGCATTTTCTATGTGCATGTTTTTCATTTTCTATATACTTGTTGTGCATTTTTTTTGCTAACTTGCAGGTTCATTCAATCTCGGTAAGTATCTCTTCAGTTCCATAAACCAACCCTTCGCTAGAAATACTTATGTGCATTTTTGGATTAGTCGCATCATGCCTTAGCTATGTACCTTTTTGTGAACTTTACTGTCATGCAAAACCTGCTCAATCTATGTCCAATCTAACACCTTCACTGTGAAGGACATCAATTCTTCTCTTGCAGGATAATTCTCCTCTGCAAAGGTAACAAATTCTAACATATTTACCCTTCGCTTTCAAATTCATAGTGCATTCTTGTTTCAAATGTGCTTTGCATCTACCCTTCGCTTATAAACTAAAGACATCACTACCATGAATCATATTTTTCCACGTTTGTACACTTCCTCATATATTCATGTTACAGTAGTGTTGGCTATACCTTTCAAGATTTGTAAGAAAAAGAGATACATTGTTGTTTAACAGCAGTGTCGAATGGACATGCCCCTTAACTAGGCACATATATTTATCAACACTGATTAATCATTTATCAAGAAACATAGGTCAACAAGGCCTTCGCTATAAGCAATCTTGATTGACCTAAGCATGGCTAAACAAATAAACTCAGTCTTCGCACCAAAATAAGGCCAAGACTCTATGAAACTAAGTCTTCGCATAAAAACAAGAGCGAAGGTCTCCTTATTGCTCTCTTGTTAACCAAAGTTGCTATACTTATTTCACCAGTTGTATTTACTCATGTCTATTTATGTTTGATTGTTTTAAAGACTTACCATTCATATTCATGCCAATGCTTTACTTGCCTACATTGCCTGAATATGTCAATTCAAAAATCTTCGCCCTTTTTCAGGATAATGCCTATGGGCAATGGATTTTTACCCTTCGTATCCAATCATCATTGAAATTATTGGTGAATATATGGACTCTCGTTCACCAATAGCTTATGTGGAATAAGATACATGGCTCTCCATACTATTATATCCTTCAAGCTATTGATCTTCGCCAAGTATTGGCTTCTCGACAAATTATTGGTTATTGGCACTACTGATCCAAGTACGATCATTGGAATTCTCTTCTTGGGGTTCAACTAGACCAAGGGATTCTCACAAATGATGCAATTGGCTTATGATGTAACCCATCGAATCATTCCACATGAAAAATCATTCATGCATCGAGAGCATTCATCCATCATTCATTCATAAAAAATATTGCATTCATTGCACCATTGGACGAGCTAAGGCTCGCACCAAGGCTAAGGGGAAAAGCCTTTAGATGTAAAAGATGAGCTGAGACACACAGAGCAGAGTCTCAATCACTAAAGAAAATAAAAACTTGGACATGAAAAAGTTCCAAGTCAAAAAGGCTCGTGTGGCCTTTGCGGAAAATAAAAACTTGGACACGAGAAAGTTCCAAGTCAAAAAGTCTCGTGTGGCCGTCGCTGATAATAAAAACTTGGACATAAGAATTCCAAGTCAAAAAGGCTCGTGCGGCCTCCGTTAAATAAAAGTTGGGTGACGACCCGCAAAAGAAAGCTTGTATCTATCGTGCTTTACATTAGACCGATGCAAAACAATATAATCCTTATGCAAACAAACCAATGCAAGGAAGGAAAAATGACCTTTACAGGACAAACACGCTAAGGTTCTCTTCGGCTCAAAGAAAAGCTTGATGACTTGAAAGTAGCCAGGGGCTTCGCAAGGGGCTTCGCCACAGACATCGGCATCCCATTTCACCTCTACCTTCCAGTCTGACTCGAGAGGCTTTCGACAAGTGTCGGATCTAATGTCCGGCAGTCCACCCGGGGGTACCCAGATGGTTGATTTGTAGGCAAAGGGAAATCGTGAGACTAGGGAGCTCGAGGTAACACAGGGACACAGGGATTATACAGGTTCGGGCTACCCGGAGGTATAATACCCTACGTCCTGTGCTCGGGGGTCTTGTATTGATTTGCTCGGTGTGGTTCCGGGGAACGATGACGAGCTCTTGGTTACAATGAATGAATGGCGTGGGAATCAGATGAAAGAGGGGGTCGACCTAGGCCGCCTTATATAGGCTGACGGCCTAGGGTTTACAAGTCGGTTATTTCTAATTACTGTCCGGCTCAAATCAGGAAACTAATCCAAGTCGGTTACAACATAATTGCCGTGATCTCCGGGCGGGATCTGAGGATATCGCTAAATGCCTTGTGGGCTAAGTCTTCTCCAATCTTGTCCATCAAGCCGGGGACCGGCCTGGGGTCGGCCCACATCCTTGTCAGACGTGGGACCAGGCCGACTGGCTATCCGATCGGTAGTGGGCCCAGGGGTACCCATATCCCACAAGTCCCCGAGCAACGTGCAGGCGCGTGTCGGACTGCTGATGAAGAAGCGAAGCCATCAAGGTCGGCTGAAGCGCCTTGGTCGGCAGGCCGACACAAGGGTGGGCGGTGCTCAAAAAAGAAAACCGCAGGCCATCCGGGAATGACCCTGGGCAGACCCGGGGCGAAGCCTCGAGTGATGTAGCGCCGAGTCGTGGCCGAGCCGGGCGCCGAGGAGCTGCACCACTTGGGAAAAGTGACACATCCTGATGGGGAGCCCTCCATATGGAGTAGTCCCCGAGCATTGGGCCGACTAGAAAAGTCGGGCTAATGGTCAAAAGAGAATGATCTCCAAGCGTCGGGGCAGTCAGGCCGCCCAAAGGATAAGCTCGCCGAATAGCGACGAAAACAGTATTCACGTGGATGCACAGGGCGATCCCGTGGTCGGGTGAAGCTAAAGGTGATAAGGGCGGACTGAGCGCCTCGAAGAGTGGAGCTGCTGCGTGGCACAGGGCTCACGCGCTGAACAATGCGACCGGAGTCACATGCACTTGTATTGCACGGGACTATAAATAGACACCGAGGCCCAGGGCCTTATTTTTATCAGAAGGTAGGCATAGCAACCATTTTACTTGAACATGTTGGGGACTATATGCTGGGTTCATCCTCCGGGGAAGAATCATGGGGACTTGATAGCTTGGTGCTAGAAGAGTGCTTGCGAGGATCCTGAGGTGTTGATTAGCGTCTGAGTGCTGTCCCATTCATCCCTACATTCCCATGTGGCGAGGGCCATGTGGGGTGAAATGCTTTGTAGAGCAAGGGATACCCGGAGGCATTCGCTAACAACCCTCTGTTGGTGCTGTCCCGTCGACAGCTGCAGTGGTGCTATAAGAGAGCTTGCGAGGAGCTCATGTGGGCCAAGCTTGCTTCGGATGCAGCACTAGGCGCAGGGACGAGTGCCCCAGGCCGTCATCTTGACGGTTGATGTGTTTGATGCCTGTAACCGGCTTATGACCGGCTCCCTTTGTAATTTGTAATCCCTGTATTGAATCTTTTCTCCTTTTCATTGCTTATAAACGCAATATCTGTATCCCTGGACCCGGGGGCTAAAAGAGGCGTTGTAGGTTCGCACAATAGTAACAAGTTACGGAGTCTTCTTGGTCGACGTGCCGAGGCACCGAGCTCTAAGACCCGTTGACCGGAGTCGAGAGCGCCGAGTCCCCAAGGGTCGGGGCTGGCCAAGTCCGGAGACCTGTTGACCGGAGTCAATAGCGCCGAGTCCCCGAGGGTCGGGCTGGCCGAGTCCGGAGGCCTGTTGACCGGATTCAATAGCGCCAAGTCCCCGAGGGTCGGGGCTGGCCGAGTCCGGAGACCTGTTGACCGGAGTCAATAGCGCCGAGTCCCCGAGGGTCGGGGCTGGCCGAGTCCGGAGACCTGTTGACCGGAGTCAATAGCGCCGAGTCCCCGAGGGTCAGGGCTGGCCGAGTCCGGAGACCTGTTGACCGGAGTCAAGAGCGCCGAGTCCCCGAGGGTCGGGGCTGGCCGAGTGCCGCAGTAAAGAGCCGTTGGCGCGCTGACAGCCGTTGGCCCACAGGGAGCCATTGGCCCACAATTAACGGGAGCCCCGCGGATTCCGTCCGTTAGTTACGGCGCCGTTAGGGTAATTTGGATCGACCGGGGGGGATAAATCGGAACTGTTCACCGGCGGCTTTTACCACATTCATTTCCGAATCGAGATTCATCCCGCGCCTCCGCCGCCGCCTAGGACCGTTGTGAGAGTGATTCACCCACCGCCCATTCGCCGCCACCGGAATTCACGCCCCACCATCGTCGTTGAGTGCCCCGTCGTGCCTGTGCCCTCTGACGGAAATGGCGGATACCAGGGAGACGGCGAGGACACCCGCAACGGGCGAGGAGGTGCCGCCGGCGACGAAGGTGGTGAGCACCCCCATTTCCACGGAGGGTGGCAACGCCGACGCGAGAGAGGGGATGACGCCCTCCGCGGGCCAGTCTGGGGCCGCGGGGAGCGCCGCCGCCCGCGAGGGCGGCGATGCTGATACGCCGGCGACCGCCACCGGGGCGGACACCGGGGGGAGGACCGTGGCCTCGTCTGGAGAGGTCCCGGAGCTCACCTCCGTGCCTGGAGGAGTGCCGCCCCAAGAGCCGGCCTGGGGCCAATCCTCCATCACCGAGGAGAGGCTGGAGGACATGGTGCGCCGTGGAGTGCTCGGGTCGCGGGAGATCCTGCAATGGCGGCCCGCCGGCGATGACGCCCGGCCGTGGGAGCGCTCGGAGACCGAGATGGCCGTCTTCGCGCCGTTCTTCGAGCGTGGGTTCGGATTGCCCACGGGAGACTTCTTCCGGGGTCTGCTGCACTTCTACGGGGTGGAGATGAGTCACTTGAACCCCACCTCAATTCTCTCAATCTCTGTCTTCATTCATCTGTGCGAAGCATTCCTTGGGATCCCGCCACATTTTGGGTTGTGGCGGCGATTATATCGGATGAAAGTTATCGGGGAGAGTTCTGGAAAGGGTCCTGCTAGGATCACCGGAGGAGCCGGGTTCTCGCTGAGGGTTGGCATGGCCAGGAGGTATTTCACCCTGGATATGAACGACTCCAACAAGAACTGGCGACAGGAGTGGTTCTATGTCGCGAACCACCCCCCCTGCTCTGCCTCTTCGGACTGGCCACCGCCTGGTGAAGAGGGACTGCTGGGAGTCGCAGCCGGAGGGCCAGGATCTTCAACAAGCTGAGGAGCTGCTGGGGTTGATCGCGGAGGTGAAGAAGCAAAGGCTGTCTGCTGCTGCTGTCATGATCTCCTTTGTTCAGCGATTGACTCAGCCAATCAAAGACCGGGTGCATCCCGGGTTTGAGTTCTCGGGTGGCAGGGATCCTACTCGGGAGCAGGTCCGGACAGTTTCTGTTCCCGAGGTCTGCGAGAGGATCTCAGGGTTCATGCGGGGCCAGATCTTCAACGAGGGGACTCCTGTCCCATTTTCTCTGCGGAATCCTCCTCCACCGGTGAGTTTCTTATCTTCTTGCTTATTTGAGTATCTGAATGCTGAACTGCTGAATGACTTATGAACTGTGCTTGTTGCTGTATGTTTGCCTTGCAGGAGCGAGCGACGAAGTACCTCAGCCACGCACCGCTGCCTGAGGGTGACGTCCGTGTAGAGAAGCTGATGACGGCGGAGGAGGCATCCCGGGTGCCTCGAGTCATGGGGAGGAACAATCTGACTGGGATGAGGTCGGCATCATCCCGGCTCCTCAGGAAGGAGGGGAGGATAACCCGGTGACGCGGATACTGGGTATCAGCATGGGGTGGCCAACGTGCCAGGTTGTGCGCAAGCTGACCCCAGCCCAGAGGTCGGCTCGAGAGGGGTCCGCCAAACCAGCACCGGTGCTGGGGCAAGCCGCGCGGGCCGAGGCCGAGGCGCGGAGGAAGAGGAAGGCTGCGGGGGATGGCCCTGACGGCTCGTCGTCCGGGCTTGGGTCGGATCAGCCCGCGCAGCAGTCTTCAAGGGCTCAAGGGAGCATCTTCGCCCAGCCGGCGCTGCAGCCGGACTCGAGCCTGTTGCCGAGCCAGGCGCCTCCCCAGGTGCTGCAGGGCGTGCAATTCAAGCGTCCACGCAAGGGCGGGTAAGTCGCTTTGAGTTTCTGATTACTGGGTGGACAATTCTTGATTTGTTGATGTGTTGAATGCAGGCTCGGGAGCCAAGCGGGCGTCGGCACCCTACTCCGCCTAGGGGCCGGTGACAAGGCGCCGCCGAGTCGGTCTGCCGCCGCAGAGGCAGGTTTAGGGTCGAGCATGGCCCTGATCGTGCCGGAGCAGGTGCCAGTCCGCATGTCGGGGCCGCTAGACCCGCCGAGTCCACCGCGCATCACAGGGACGGGTGACCCGGCGAGGGATCTGCAGGCCGACGCGTCCGAGGTCGCCCTCGAGGAGGAAGTCCTGGAGGGTCGCACGGAGATGGAGGAGCTGCCGAGGAGCCCTCCACCACTTGAGGATGACGACAACCGTCTCCTTGGGGAGAACCTGGATGCCGATCCAGGCGTCCACGTGCCTCTCCAAGGGGAAGGAGTCGCGGCCGAGCTCGAGGGCGGACCGCAGGCCCCGGAGTTGACCATGGAGCAGCGGATGGAGCTTGACGTCGCCGAACAAGCGAGCGAGCTCCGGAAGCTGCAAAACGTGGCCGGCGTCTTGACCCGTGTCGTACAGGTACGTCTTCTTGGCGCCATGTTGTCAGTATAGCGCACGCAGTGACCCTGAGGCCAATGTGTTACGTCACAGGGTTTCTCGGAGCGGGCCACGAGAGACCTCAACTTCAGGCGGCAGGCCCTTGAAGACCACCGGGCCTTGGCGCGGATCCGCACGGATAAAATCCGTGAGGCGGAGGCTGCCAAGGAGTTCCAGAGGCAGAAGGAGCGGGAGCTCGCTGACCTGCAGAAGACCAACGAGGATCTCATGAATGACATGAGCGTTCTCGCTGAAGGTGGGTTCTTCGTGCATTGCTTGCTGGTGTATCTTGCCGGACAATTCTGCTCATGAGGGTTTCTTGCAGAGTCGAGGAAGAAGGAGGAGGCCCTTCATGGGAGGATCAACGAGCTGGCCGGGGCCAAAAAGAAGCTTGAAGACGAGCTGGCCGGGGCCAAGCATGAGCTCGAGGAGGAGGTGCGTGGGCTTAAAGCAGCCAATCTTCGCCTCGCCGCCGAATCCGAGCACTTGAAGGAGGCCAATCAGGTCCTGAAGGATGCGCACGACCAGACCCTGCATGGTAAGTGTCTTTTGCCGAATCATCTGGGGCTGTGAAGAAGTCGATGGTGCTCATGCATGTTCATCCGCAGGGCTTCGGACGGAGCTGATGGAGTTGAAGCAGGCGGCCGAGTTCAACGCCAATTCTTCGGTGCCTGCCGAGTCCGGCCCCGCGGCGGCGACGTTGGCAGAGCGGCTCAGGGCCGGTCCGACTCGGGCAGCCCAGTTGATGCAGCAGACTGCGATCGGCTTCGGGAGTCAGATACTGGCACTGTTCAGGATACACTTCCCGACGCAGGAGCTGGCTCCCATCGCCGATGGCATCCCTGAAGAACTCGCCGACGAAGAGTTCGACGAGTTAGTTGAGGAGTGTACCCCTCTGGCTGAAGCTGTAGCAGCGGAGCTGGGCCTGTAAAACAACTATAGATGTAAACTCTGTAGAATCTGCAAATAAAATTCCGGTTTTATTTGAAGTATGAATGTGCGCTGGTGCTTTACTGGACCCTTTTCCCTGCCGACTAGGACTCTGCGTCGCCCGACTAGCCACTGCCCTGTGCTGTTTAAGCACCCTTTTTGACCCGCTGACCACTGCTCACGGAGAGGACGGCTTACCCAGCTACACTGCTCAGCGGGGAGGCTTAGGTGTAGCAGGCGCGCGGGTTGAGTGCGGAGCTCAGGGTTTCACAGTTGGGGACTCGGACCAGCCGAGTTAGCTTAGTAGTCGCCGGGGGGAACATAGGGTTTGGGCAAGGACTCGGAAGTCGGAGTAAGCGGGTACCCCCCAAATATCGTGATGAAGAAGACGCAACCTGGGTCGGGCCCAGTCTCCGAGCATCAGCATGGATGTTGGGTAAAAAGACAACAGCAAGCCATGAGGCAAAAGTAATTTTATTAATACGAGACAGGGAATACATAGCTTTTGTTTAATTTCTAAGGGTAGAACTTGACGAGGTGCTCGATGTTCCACACGTTTGGGACTGGGTCACCGTTAGCCCACTGAAGGCTGTATGTTCCTTGCGAAACAACTTCTTTGACGATGAAGGGGCCCTCCCAGGGGGCAGATAACTTGTGTTTGTCCTTGGTGGACATGACTCGGCGCAGGGCCAAGTCACCGACGTTGAGGGAACGTTCCCGGACGTTCTTGTCGTGGTAGCGCCGTACCTGCTGTTCATGTCTGGCATGTCTAATCAGGGCGGCGAGTCGGTGTTCTTCTAAGCAGTCGATGTCGACCTGGCGGTCGATTTCTGCTTCTCCTTCTTCGTAGTGCTGGATGCGCGGAGCACCATGAGTGACGTCGGCTGGGAGGACGGCTTCAGAGCCGTATACCAGAAAGAAAGGAGTATATCCCGTTGCTCTGCTCTTCTGCGTTCGCAGGCCCCATATGACATGAGGTACTTCCTTGGCCCACCGTCCGGGGTGCTTGTTGAGTTCGTCATACAAGGCCTTTTTGAGCGAGTCTTGGACCATGCCGTTGGCCCGCTCGACCTGGCCGTTGCACCTGGGGTGCACTGTGGAGGAGTAGTAGACGTCGATGCAGCTGTCCTGGTAGAAATCCCAGAATTCGTGCCCTGTGAACTCGGATCCAAGGTCAGTCACGATGCGGTTTGGGACGCCAAACCGATGGGTGAGCTCTTGGATGAACTTGGCAGCCGTGGCCGACTTGGTGTCGGTCACGACCTTGTACTCAATCCACTTGGTGAACTTGTCGACCGCCACCAAGATGTGCTTGAACCCACCCGGGGCGGTTTTGAAGGGTCCGACGTTGTCTAGTCCCCATATGGCGAATGGCCAAGATGGGAGGGATGGTCCGTAGCGCCTGAGCCGGCTGGTGCTTTTGCTTCTGGAAGAACTGGCAGCCGGTGCAGCTGCGTACCAACTCCTTGGCGTCAGACAGGGCTGTCGGCCAGTAGAACCCTGCCCTGTAGGCCTTGCCGACTAGTGTGCCGGCCGCCGCGTGGTTGCTACAAGTACCCGAGTGGATATCATGTAACAGGGTAATACCTTCGTCTCGAAGGACGCACTTCATGAGTATTCCTGTAGAGGCTGCCTTTCTGTAGAGATCGTCGCCGATGACGACGTAGTTTGTCGCACGCCGAGTCAACTTCTCGATTTCTTCCCTCGTATCCGGCGACCAGTTCTCCGTGAGGAAAGCGATGAAGGGGGCGCGCCAGTCTGCTTCCACCACGAGAACTTCGTTGGTCGGCGGGCCACCCGGGAGTGGCTCCGGCTCGGGTACGGGGCTGCCGTCCTCAAGCATCTTGATGGACGGGGTACGCAGGTCTTGGACGAAGACGCCGACTGGTACTTGGGCTCTGGTGGACCCTAACTTGGAGAGGACATCAGCGGCGACGTTGTCTTCCCGGAGGACGTGGTGGAGCTCGAGGCCATAGAAGTGGGCCTCAAGTTTGCGCACCTCTGCGCAGTATGCGCTCATGGTTTCCTTGGTCGTGTCCCAGTTCTTGTTCACCTGCTCGACGACTAGCTTGGAGTCGCCATAGCACATGAGTCGCTTGATGCCGAGTGATACCGCGAATCCGGAGACCGTGGATGAGGGCTTCGTACTCGGCCCCATTGTTGGTAGCCTGGTAGTGTATCTGGAGAACATACTTAAGGTGCTGCCCCTCCGGGGAGATGAACAACACTCCTGCGCCAGCTCCCTCGAGGTTGAGGGCTCCGTCAAAGTACATCTTCCAGTGCTCTGGCTGTTCCGTAGGGGTTGGCGTCTGGATCTCCGTCCACTCGGCCACGAAGTCGGCTAGTATCTGAGATTTGCTGGCCTCTAGTGGTTCGAAGTTAATAGTGTGTTCGCCGAGTTCTACGGACCACTTGACGATGCGGCCGTTGGCATCCCTGTTGTGGAGTATGGCTCCAAGGGGAAAATTCGAGATGACTCGAATCACATGGGCCTGGAAATAGTGTCGTAACTTTCTGGCAGTTATCAGGAGTGCGTAGAGCAGCTTCTGAGGATGTGGGTACCGGACCTTGGACTCGCTGAGCACTTCGCTGACGAAATATACAGGGCGCTGGACCTTGTATGGGTGGCCTTCTTCTGGTCGTTCGGCGACCAGGGCCATGCTGACCACATGAGTGGTAGCCGAGATATACAGCAAGAGTTCTTCCCCAGGGGTCGGACCCGTAAGAACCGGGGGTGTGATTAGAAATTCCTTGAGGTCGGCCAGGGCCTTGCTTGCCTCAGGGGTCCACTCGAACTTGTCCGCCTTCTTGAGTATCTTGAAGAACGGAAGTCCCTTCTCGCCGAGCTTGCTGATGAACCGGCTCAGGGCCGCCATCATTCCAGTGAGCTTCATGATATCTTTCTTGCACTTTGGCTCCTTGAGGTTGCGTATGGCGTCCAGCTTGACTGGGTTTGCCTCGATGCCGCGCTGGCTGACCAGGAAGCCCAGGAGCTTTCCTGATGGCACCCCGAACACGCACTTCGTGGGATTGAGCTTCCATCTGAATCGGCGTAGGTTGTTGAAAGTTTCCTGCAAGTCGGCAATGAGGGTGTCAGCGTTATACGTCTTGACGACGACGTCATCCACGTAAGCCTCCACGTTGTGACCGATTTGACTCTGCAGGCAACCTTGGATGGCCTTCTGGTACGTGGCGTCGGCGTTCTTCAACCCGAACGTCATTGTATTGTAGCAACAGATGCCGTGTGGGGTGATGAACGCTATCTTGTCTTGGTCGGATGTCTTCAGGGCTATCTGGTGATAACCCGAGTAGCAGTCAAGAAAACAGAGGAGTACGCAGCCGGACGTAGAGTCGACGACTTGGTCAATTCTCGGAAGAGGGAAGGGGTCCTTAGGGCAGTAGCGGTTGAGATCCGTGTAATCAATGCACATTCTCCATTCACCGGATTGCTTTTTTACAAGTACAGGATTTGCAAGCCACTCAGGGTGTTTGCATTCTCTAATGAAACCGGCAGCTAGGAGCTTATTCAGTTCTACCCTAATGGCCTCCTTGCGCTCTTGGGCGAATCGGCGCAGCTTCTGTTTAGCAGGCTTCGCGGTCTTGCTCAAGTCCAAGGAGTGCTCAGCCTTCTCCCTCGGAACACCCGGCATGTCTGATGGCTTCCATGCGAAGATGTCCCAGTTGTCCCGGAGGAAGGAGGTGAGCGCATCTTCCTATTTAGTGGTGAGCCCTGGCCCTATGAGGGCCGTCTTGGAGGGGTCGTCGAGTCCCAAGCTTATAGCTTTGGGGGCGTCTGCAGGTGCCAGCGCCGTGGGCTGCTGCTTCTGCTCCGGGAGGACAGGCTCACCGGTTGCCGCCTTGGGGGCTTCTTCCGCCATCAGAGTGGCGTTGCCGAGTTGATGGGACAGCTCGGCTATCTTGATGGCCTCGCCGTCGCACTCGAACGAGGTCTTGATATCTCCACGGATGGAGAGGACGCCATTGGGCGCTGGCATCTTCAGAACCAGGTAAGTGTGGTTCGGAATCGCCATGAATCGGGCCAGCATGGGCCTGCCGAAGATGGCATGGTAAGAACTCTTGAAGTCGGCTACCTCGAAGTACAGGAACTCCGTGCGGTAGTTGTCAGCCGTGCCGAACGTGACTGGTAAGGCGACTCTTCCTATCGGATAGGAAGCTTTTCCTGGCACGATGCCAAAGAACAGATCTTCGGCGCTCAGGAGCTTGCTGTAGTCAAACCCCATGCTGTTGAGGGTGCTTGTGAAGATAATGTTGAGGGCGCTCCCGCCATCGACCAGGACCTTGGAAAGGAGGACCCTGTCCACGACGGGGGCGACGACGAGTGGGTAGGACCCTGGCTCGGGGAGGTGAACCCAGTGGTCGGCGCGGCTGAAGGCAATAGGCATCTCCGACCACTGGAGGTATTCCACCGGCTTGGTGGAGACCATCTTCATTTCGCGCTTGTGGAGTTTATCCTTGCGCCGATCTGGGAAGGCGCCGGGCCCCCCAATGATGACGTTGACCTGGCGGTCAGCACGCTGGAAGTCACCGTTGGCGTCACGCCTGGGCGCCTCCGGCGGAGGTGGTGGTCAGCGTTCGTCGTCATGACGACGTTGATCATCCTGGCGAGCCGGAGCGTCGCGGTCGCGCTCGCCACGGCGATAGTCGTCGCGGCGGTCGCGGTCTTCTCTGCGGCGGTAGTCGTCCCGCCGGTCGCCGTTGTAGCCGTCACGACGGTAGTTGTTGTAGCGTCCGCCGTTGTTGTTGTAGCGCTGCTTCTTGGTCGGCGGCAAGGCGCCGAGTTCTTTGAGCAACGCATGACAATCGCGGAGAGTGTGCTTCGCGTCCTTGTGGAAAGGGCACTGATCGTTCAGTGTGTCGTAAAACTCCTCGGGCAGGAACCTGGGTTCTGGCCGGCCTTCTGCTTCTGCTAGGGCTACGAGCGGCTCAGGGCCTCCCTTGCGCCCACGTGACGGCTCATGACGCTTCGAGTTGTCAACCCGGTCGTCTTCCTCCGGGCGCTTCTGTTTGTTCTTGAATTGGGCCTGTTCAGCCTGATCTGCCCGAACTTCCAAGTTGACCACCTCCATCAGGTCGGAGACCGTGACGAGGTTGGTTTTGAAGAGCGTGCGGAACAGCTGGGTGTCGATGAGGCCACGCCGAAAAGCGTCGATGACATCCCGATCCTGGATATCGGCGATCTTGTTCCGGTTATCAAAAAACCGGTCGGTGTAGTCTCGGAGACTTTCACCCTTCTTCTGCTTGACGTTATCTAGATCGAATCTGGTCCCTGGCCGGGTGTAGCTTGCCTGGTAGTTCTTGGTGAAAGCGTGGCAAAGGTCTGCCCAACCGTCGATGGTGTCCCGGGGGACGCCCTCAAGCCACAGGAGTGCTTCCTTGCCTAACATCACAGGGAAGTAGGCAGAGCCATGGGCAGCCTTGACTGCTGTGTGGTATGTCTTGAGCCAGAGCTTGGGGTCGGAGCGACCGTCAAACTTCTCCACGAGGGCTGGCTTGAAGGACTCGGGCCAACGGATGGCACGAAGTCGGGCGGTGAAGGCGGCGAAACCATCGTAGATCTCCTCGTTGCGGTGGTCGCGGCGGGGAGGTTGAACTGGGTCGGCGCGGGGCCAGACATCGTTGCGCCACTGGCGGCGGTCGTCCCGCGGGGGGCCGTACCGTGCGTCGTACTGCTCGCGCTCCATGAGCTCATGAACAACGCGGCGCTCGTCGTCTTCTGCTCCATCGTCACCAGCCTCTCCTACCGGCTGGCGGTCGGGTCGGCCGTACTCTCGGTCGTACCGTTCGCGGCGTTCGAGCTCGGCGGCGTCACGCTCCTGGTGCCGGGCATCGAGGTCGGCACGGAGGTCCCGGGCGCACTCCCTGATGCGATCACGGAGATCCTCAGGTGGTGGATGTCGTTGGCGCCTGTCGCGCCGCTCCTGGTGACATTCGCGGCGATGATCCGCATTGCGCGGGTTACGCCGCTCATGTTCTTCGTCTTCATGGTGGTTCTGGGCCACCTCTTCCTCCACGACGGGTAGCGGGAGATTCCTCCGGGGAAGGTGGCCCTGATCCGATCTGCTATGGGCAGAGCGGTGGCTTGAAGAGCGGTTCGAGTTTGATCGCCCAGATCGGGATCTGGCACGATACGATCGCTCGATCTGCTCCTGGGCTGCTTCCAATTGAGCTCGGGCCCGTTGCACCTCAGGGGTGTCGGGCATGTGTCCCAGCTCGGCGAAAGCGGCGGCGACGTTAGCCTGGGGCGTGCGAAACGGCACCCTGGCAAAGGCTCCATCGAGGTTCTGAGGTCGGACGCCACAGGGACCCCGAGGAGGAGGAGGAGGCTGTCTTGCTGGGGCCCCCGAGGGGACCACTCCGGCAGCTGCGGCAGCTACGGGATCTTCGGCTGCTGCCGGGGGCAGGGCTGCTTCTTCAGCACGGCGGCGGGCTCGAGCAGCGTTTCGCTCCCGTTTGCGATCCCTAGCCAGATCTGTATCTCCATCCTGAGTAACTGAATCCTCAGAGACGAAGACTTCGCGCCCTGGGGGCGTGGTGTAACTGGAGTCATTGCTCGAGTCGGCCGGGGCCGGCAAGAGCACGCTTGTGGCGACCTGGAACTCGCCGCAGTCCGAAGACTGGGTGGGGTGGGGAGGCATCTCAGATTGGATCTGAGACATATCTTCTCAGAGCTGAGCCAAGTAGGTTGATGAGGCGTTGCGGAGTCCTAGCGGGAGCGCTTTGCGGGGTCGGCTCAGGGCCTCCTCCGACATGGCGATGCACTCGGCAAGGGTGTCTTGGACACGATCCAACCCGGCGAGGAGCTCAGTCGGGGGCGGGAGTCTCCGGCGAGTGCTCAGGCCCGGAGCCTGGTCGCTGATGGAGATTGCATCGAGCCACTGCTGGAGCGGGGCGATGACTGACGAGGAAGTCGGCGACGAGGTCAGCGCGGAGCTGGTCGGCGCAGAAGCGTCGGGCGTCGTGGTGGAGTCGGAGGCGGTGGTGGCGGCGGAGTGGGTTTCAGCAAAGAAGCTGATACCCTCAAGATGCGTAGCGCAGTCCTTGATGGAGTCGGGGAAGATGACGGAGCGACAATCTGCCATCGAGCTAGCTGTAATGCCTCACGATAACCCCTACCTGGCGCGCCAACTGTCGGATCTAATGTCCGGCAGTCCACCCGGGGTACCCAGATGGTTGATTTGTAGGCAAAGGGCAATCACGAGACTAGGGAGCTCGAGGTAACACAGGGACACAGGGATTATACAGGTTCGGGCTACCCGGAGGTATAATACCCTACGTCCTGTGCTCGGGGGTCTTGTATTGATTTGCTCGGCGTGGTTCCGGGGAACGACGGCGAGCTCTTGGTTACAATGAATGAATGGCGTGGGAATCAGATGAACGAGGGGGTCACCTAGGCCGCCTTATATAGGCTGACGGCCTAGGGTTTACAAGTCAGTTATTTCTAATTACTGTCCGGCTCAAATCAGGAAACTAATCCAAGTCGGTTACAACATAATTGCCGTGATCTCCGGGCGGGATCTGAGGATATCGCTAAATGCCTTGTGGGCTAAGTCTTCTCCAATCTTATCCATCAAGCCGGGGATCCTCGTGGGCTGGCCTGGGGTCGGCCCACATCCTTGTCAGACGTGGGACCAGGCCGACTGGGTACCCGGTCGCTAGGGGGCTTCGTCATCTAATTTGGTTTGTCTTTGACACTAACTCGGACTCAAAGACCTTTACTATTACATAATGGTTCCGACTAGTATACTTTTTTATTCGGCAAATATTTACTTGTTAGTAGTAATTCAATCTCACTGAAATTTAAGGTTAAAGCTAATTCTTTCACTAGATGACTCTTGCTCTTTGGTTGCAGGATGGTATCCTTTGAATAATATTTATATCAGCTTAAAGATTTAGTAATATGTTTAATGTTTCCATTAACCCTTCTATTCGAAGGATAACAACTATGTTTTGCAGGTTGCTCACACTTCACCCAAGGTAAGGAATTACTTTGTCCATACACAATTACCTCATGCATTTCAATCGCAAACATGTCTTTCCCTTGGCGCCAAAGTGTTTTCAGTACATTATGTACAGCGCATTTCATAATACATACGCTGAGGCGTGAACACTCTAAATGATATTATGATAGCATAAAATTGTGGAGAGATCGGAATCCCAAAAATTTAGTTGGGAAGCAGGGATCATTGATTTAAACCTGTTTTCCATCAGTGTCAAAAAAAAGTGAAAAAGAAAGAGGAAGAAAACAAATAAATATGACTACTGGACGTCCCTCCCTCTGCTGATTTCCAGGGCAAGGACACGCTTCGCTTGGCTTTTTCGCAGGCAAGTGCGTGCCCCTTTGGCACACTGGCGAGGGCCCCTTCGCGATCCTGACCCGAGCACGCGCGGGGCGAGAGGCCAGGCGCGGTGTCGCCTCCCCTTCACCCGTGCGGGGCGCAAACCCCTAGCATGGCTGCGGGCACCTATTTGCATTCAGGCCGCGAAGGACCCCTTCGTTACTTCACGCAGGAGAGCGCAGGCAAGAAGCCCAACGAAGACTCCCTTCGCTCCTCGCATGGAGCGAGGCCCCTGGGAGAGAAATGAGGCGGCGCTCGAGGGCCCCTTCGCTGGACGAGCAGCCAGCCAGGAGCACCCCTCCGCGAGGCCGGCAGGAGCGACCGTGACAGCTTCGCATCGACAAGAGCGACCGTGGCCACCCCGGCAAGACGGGGGAAAAGAAACCCTTCGTAGGGCCCTTTGCGAGGTAGCCTCAAGCGGAGGACCCCCCTCTGCGAGGCCCAACTACAAGCAGCAAAGACCCCCTCGCCTGAGACGAAAAGCAAAGCGGTCCTTCGCTAGTGGAGGTTCCTTGTTCGGCGTAGAATCCAGCCATCCAGGTATGCGGAGCCGCGGAGGCTCCTAGGCCCGATCCCCTCCTCTCGCTAAGGCCAAGTACCGAGAAAGAAGGTAAGAAATTTCTCTCTCTCTAATGAACTGCAAAAATATATGATGCATAGGATTTGTACCCTCTCATATCTCCTACCGTGGAGATGCACTAACCACCAAGGTCTATGCTTGCTTTTAATTCTAGCAACTAATAAATCCTATCTCTGGCTAGTCGCACGCACTGTCGCAGTGACAGCAAATGGATGCATAATTCTACATTTTTTTATTTTAATTACTCAACTGTTTGTGGGTTAGTTAAAACACCATGCAATATTTTTGACCATTGTTTCACCAAAAACTAACATCCTTACACAAGTACACTTGTTTCCAAGTGACTAACCTTTGCAGGAACAATCAAATCAACTATGTTTTTATCTATTCAAAAAACGATTGCCCAAACTATTTGTTGTCTACTCTGGCTCAAAGGGCTTCACCATCAAGCAATGGCACCGACTCGTCTTTGCCATCTACATCAGCTTAAGAGCTTCTCCGTCGAAAAATTGTCGACAACCATGACAATGCCCTCGTCGTCTACATCGGCTTAGGGGCTTCGCCACAAACCGCGACAGAGCCTTCGCCATCTACACCGGCTTAGGGGCTTCGCCATCAACCTCGACAGAGGCTTCACCGTCTACATCGGCTTAGGGGCTTCGCCGCCAAAAATCATCCTCAACTTCAACTAGGTTCGCCATCAAGTTTAGCAAAAGAAGCTAATCATTGACCGCAACTACTACAGCATGTTCGACTACTTCAACTACCTCGACTACTTCGACTACGTACGAAGTTTGCCTCCACCAATCGCTCACGAACACCGGCCAAGAGGGGCTACAGAGGGCGTCATGGAGAACCATTCCACCCGTAGAGGTCTTGCCCAGTACTCGCAAGCGAAGATATGAAGGCGCCGCATCGGCAATCGACTTCCACTACTTCAACTACACCAACTATGAAGAAGAGCTTTCAGCTTCAAAGCGAAGCCTCAACTTCCACTACTTCGTCTACATCAGCCATGAAGAACAACATTGGGCTACGAAGCAAAGCCTGAAAAAAATGAAGCAAAAAATGAGCTTCAAAACATGAGAAGCCAAGATTGAAATGGAAGCATTAAGCCTCCATAAATCAAGATCACGACCTACTACAAGATAGTTTAGATTTATTTTTAGCTAGTTTCATTGTATAGCCGGCTCCGCAAGTTGTACGTGCTCTTTTCTCCATACCCTTTTTTCCCACTGGGTTTTTGGGATGGAGTTTTTAGTGAGGCGTACATACGGATAAGGTCGTGAGGCACCCATTGCGGCCAAAGTGTTAAGTTGTACTGGGCTTTCCTAGAGTTTCAGTCGCTAGGCCTTGTTGTGCCAGCCAAAACCTAGCGCCTAAGGGGCTACTGTTGGGGGAAAGGCCCAGCCCATGTACATGGCCCAAGGGCCTCTTTGTAATTTTTAGTCCCATGAAGGGTTGGGAGGAAAACTGCCTCCCTTCCCATCTATAAATAGGACCCAAGAGGTCACCAGGGGGCATCCCTTTGGTCTCTCCTTACTTTGCTTGTTCCAGTTGCCTTCTTCTCCCCTTCTCCTCTCTCTCTCCCCCCTCCTGTTGGGGGATCCAAAATCGCCAACAGTGACAATACATATCTGTTCACTTGTATTTGGTAGCTAGTGTACCGTGCCACTATCTCTGATTTTATCTACAAAATAAGACCCATATTGGCAATAATATTCTAGTGTTAAAAAAAATAGAAACATCTAGGTCGGACCCCAAATATCATGGTCATCATTAGGGGTATACTTATTTTATAATATATAATCAATAGGGGTCTAACTCCTCCTGCTTCATCAAAAAAAAATATCATGGTCATATCTCTAAGAAACTTTGGCATGTTTTAGGATTTTGGCTTATAGCCACCATTCAAACATATCTAATTTGTGACCAAATTTTGGTCATGCCTTGATTTGGCTTCGGCCAAAATTTAGCTTGGCCCGTTAGCGTCACATTCCAAACATGCCTACCTAGCCAGCTGGCCTTGATGTTTGGTATTAGCTTAGTTCAGGTTGAGATCAGACGCAGCGATATATAATGTGCCATATAATAATCAAAGCCAACTAGTCTATCAACCCATGCTCCAACACAGGCTAATAATATTGGGAGGTATAAGTATTATTAAGAATTCATGAAAAATCTAGGACCATAGTTGATAATCAAAATAGTTTACATTGGTTGTCTCTTGTTTCTTATATATCATTTTTTCACTTAGCACACTTCTATTTGTTTTAATTGAACACTCATTTTGAGCTACGCGATTAACATTGTGTTCTGATTGGTGACATACATCATGTGTGTATATATATTTTAATAAGTTAGTTTATTCTATATTAACAATTAATGATAGAAATATGTAATTTTGAATTATATAATGTTGTACTTTGAGATTATTTAATAATGATAGATGTAATTATCTAGTAATAAGGGCATATGTGGATAACTTAGATGCAATTTTAGATTTGAGCTACGTGTTTAACATAGAATACTTTGTTCTCGTTGTCTTCTTCATACATTTTTATATGGTTTACAGGGTGAGACACGTCATGGGTACATACCTTAAATTAATATTTTCTATATTGACAATTGCTGGACAAAACAGATAATCTTGAAATTATATATTGATATAATTTGGGATAACTTTAGAATCACAATGTTGGTTATTTTTAATAATGGCAGATATATGTAATTTATATGCCAATTTAGAAGGCTATTTTAAATTAATTTTATAATGACATAGATGGGTAATTTAGATGAATATAAGGGTTACTTTAGGTTATTTTTTATAATGGCAGAGGTTGTAATTATGTTGTAGGTTTAGGGGTTATATACTATTTTCATAATGATAAAGTGGGTATTTTACTTAGAAAATATAATAGATTGATGACAAGATGTTTTTAATTTTTTTGACAATTTCTAGGATCTATCTTTTCTCGTAAGGTTTAACGTAGAGACATCAAAAGTAGCCTCTATTCGGTAATAGTAAGATGAGTTACTTTATAACAACACCAATCCATCTCATAGCATATATATACATATATATATATATATATAAGGGTTACCTAGTTTAATTACACACATGTAGTATGCGGGATCTGAACGATCTTACATATGTAGCCATACATGTATGATGCATTATTTAGGACGACAGCAAAAAGAAGCCAGCTGCTATTTATTCTCACCGAGAGCAATATAATAGTAGGGACGGTGCTCTCCGTAGGCCGGTTTGAAGAGTAGATCCACCAATAAGCTCCTTTCTCAGGAAGCACGGTATGGTTTATTTATATTTCCACGACCAGCTGCGCGCTTGCTAGCTTGCAGGCACACGCGCATGCGCTTGCAAGTACCGGCCCGAGATCGATCCGCTCAGTTCAGCATGGCCTCGGCGGCGAGCAGGATCTTCTTCTTGTAGTCGAAGGCGGAGGTGGCGGCGGTGGAGTTGAGCATCCAGGTGTAGAACGGGTGGAAGACGACGGAGGCGGGGCAGCTCAGCGTCGCCGGCACCTTGGGGCACTCGATGAAGGTCTCGCCGTCGGTGTCGACGCAGAGGTAGATCTCGTACAGCTGCTTCTTGCCGAAGGGCCCGTCCTTGCACTGCAGCCCCGGCGCGACGCCCAGCTTCTGGGCGATCGCCGACTTGATCTTGTCCGTGCTGTAGAGCTTGTAGTCCGGCTTGATGCCTTGCTCCGCCAGGGCGCCGAGGATGTCCGCCTGCTTCCTGAGGTTGAGAGCGGCCTTGAAGTAGTCCAGCTGCTGGAGGCCCGAGCAGACGCCGTAGCTGTTCCACTCGCTCTTCCATGAGTTCATGCCGTCGGTGGGCGGGCACTTGATGTTGCTCCAGTAGTGGTTGATGTTGTTCTCAATCTTGCTCATCTGACCGACCGACCGATCCATTGATGGGCGATCGAGGATCATCGTCGATCATGTGCATATGCATCCAGAGCACCGTGTGAGATAAAACTAAGGGGGTGACGTGTTTAAATTAGAGATGTGATGAGCAGTTAATTAACCTTCTTCTCATCGAAGACGGCGCCGTTCCTGCACCTGACGATGGGCTTGTTGATGGACAGGTCGAAGGTTTGGAAGCTCTTGACGAAGAAATCCTCCACCGGGTAGCCGTACTTGGGGACGCAGCAGCCGTTGTCGCTGTCCTCGCAGTATGCTCCAGGCCACTGCGTCCATGCATGGAAATTTACCATCCGTCCATCATCGATAATTCAGCTTGGAAAACGGTAATGGTTCCATATTGCTTCTGGTGACGTACTGCCTTCATAGCGTATATATTCTCTACAGGTTCATTTTGGCCTGCGCAACAATTATTTTGTAGGGGACACAGTTTCTTTCACGTGTCATAATTACTCGATCCGTCATTGAGGCCGGCCCCTGGCCCATGAGGACGATGGAGCGAGAAAATGGTCCTTGGTTCATACCGTAGTTAGCTAGCTAGTGCTACTATGAAAGTATGAAGTTGGTCCGGCAATAATTCTGGCCGTGTTTGGCAAAATTTTTGCACGGTATTAAATGCATCTTTGACCGCTAATTAGGAGTACTAAATAAAGTCAGTTTACAAAACTACCTCCACAACCCCGGGTTAATTCGCGAGACGAATCTAATGAGGGCTTTGACCACATGATTAGAGGATGATTACTGTAGCATTACTGTAGCAAATCATGGATTAATTAGGCTCATTAGATTCGTCGCGCAAAGTCACTCATCTGTGAAAAGGTTTTGTAAATAGACTTCATTTAGAACTCCATGCATGCGAGATTCCTTAGAAAAAAATTTTTGACCCCACGAAACAAACACGGCCAGAAGACCGGTGGGTTTAAAGTTTTCTTTGGGCACCTAACTACAACAGTTCGATAACAGCCGATTCCAAGTTTTTTTTGTCACGTTACGTAAAGAAAGCAATATAAACAACTCATACAATAGGTTCATTGTTTCTTAAGGATAACTCTATATTAATTAATAATTACACACATATACAATACATTAATCTAGTCTCAAACATAAAATATAGTAAATCTAGTCTCAATGCATAGTTTCATCACCAATACTAAGAACTTGGTAACCGAGTCCGTTGGGTTTTATGGGATGAAATCCCTCTCTCATAGGATAAAACTTTACCTCCTTTCTTCTTATAATGATCTTACTAAGTCAGCAAAATTGCTAATATAGCATAGAATTAATGATAACAATTAAAACTCTATGAAAAAAACCCAAAGGCTAGTCTCGGTGTCATGAGGAAATGATGAAACTCCACCTTTTTGCCTTCTGCTACGTAGTCTATAATGCTTAAATGACATCGTATAGACGACACATTTCTTGACTTTGTATATGCCCTCAGTTCCTCGTGGATCATATAATTATGTTGAAATGTACACGTACAAGCACTGATGCGCATGCTTACTCTGTTTTTTTTCATGACACATGGTCACTGTATCATTCTGATCGATCAATCAGATGTTACATATATATAAGTTAAAGGTTTGGAACTTCAAATTATTGAAAGCATGCTTCTTTGGCTCAATGCTAGCTTAAAAACACAGTCCAAACTTACACTTTTGATTTGTTAATCAGCTGTGACAGTATGCACACCAAAAAAAAAGTCATACATGCAAAGCGAGCGGTTAGAGCATCTCCAAGAGTATCCAAAAAATAGAGTCCCAAAATACTAGTTTTGGGACTTGCCAAAAAAATTTGGGAGCAAAAATACACCTTCATCACCAACAGTTCCCAAAAGTCAGTTACCATATCATCTGTTTGTGGGACCGGCTGCTATTTTTCCCGTAAAAAGTGCCGAGCTTTTTTTTTGCAGGTGTTCTCTTTTGCTCACGTGGCCTCCTTTGCAGTACATGCGGAGCTCGGAAAAGAAAAAAAATCGGCGAAGGAAAAAAAAATCGGCAGATTGGGAGTGCGGAGACACCGCGGATATTTGGCTCGAGATAGGTCCCGTTTTGGGTACGCGGAAAAATGGGGCTCAGGATTGGACTACTGTTGAAGCATTGTTTTTCATCTTTTTGGCCAAAACTGATTATTGGGAAGAGTTATTAGGTACTCTTGGAGACGCTCTTAGTGGTGCGGCGTGCGCGTCACCTTGTAATATCAAGAAAAATACAGTAAAAATCTAATAAGAAATATAATATATATTGAGATCGCAGACAATTATTCTGATAACAAAAAGTAATAAGATAGGATTTGATATGCATAGAGCATGTGTGTTTACAATCATCAGAATCAGCAATAATATTAGTATATTTTAAACCATGTGCAGGAAATTAAGCATATGAACTGACAAGGTTCATACCATGAGGATAAGGTAATAGAAATCAAAGGGCACCGCATTGGCAGCAGCCAGTAAGCCAAGGATGAGGCTCAACACAATTGTTCTACGTGCCATCTCTTCTGCCATTTTTTTTTTTGCAAAACAGAAATTGCTGTTTGCTGCTGGCTGGCTGTTCAAAGCGATCCTGTATGAGAGGTATTTATAGTCAAGAGAGATCAATAAGTGTCACGGGCTGGAGCAGACAGCAGAGCAACATCCTCCACAGAAGTCGATCTCCTCCAATAAATTTTTATCTTTTCTATATTTTCCTCAATGAATATATTTAAAGAGTCCTCTTACACAAATATTTATTTATTCCATTACAAAACAATATCTGTTTGTCCTCTAGCATGGTCCTAGAATAATGGGGGCAAGGGAGAAAGTATAGAGTAACCAGGATTATACGCTTTCTTAGCCCTTGTTCGGTTGGAGGGGATTTGAGGGGGAATGAGAGGGATTAAATCCTCAACAAGTCAAAATCCCCCTTAACCCCCCTCAATCCCCTTCAAATTCATGGAGATTCTAATTAACGGAGCAAGGCCTTAGTGGGAAACAAGAGAGTCAAAGGAAACCACAAATCTAGGAGGGACATGACTTGAAGTTTTGAACCATAATGGGTGGTCCACCGAGATATAGGTTTCGATGGTATAAGTTATATTTTGTGTATATGTGTTCTCTAGTCTCTAGGCTTAGTTACTTATTATGCCCTTGCATACAACCATTATGCAACTAGGGCTCCTAAAAGAAATGGAAAAATATTCTCATAGTGGATTTTACTAAAACGCTTTTTTCTTGCACATATACATGATGATACACTCACAAATCTAATTCAAATATAATAGGTGGCAAATTTTTTGCAGTCATATGCTACATCATTCCAGTTTTATTAGGATTTGTTGAGTCATTAGAATCCACCAGAAGCTTGTATAAAAATATGTGTTGAATTATATTACCCACCATCATCCAAATAGATTAAGCTTTCTCGGTGAGTTGGTTGGTGTATCGATCGCTACATGGTACCATGGCCAAAAGGGTTGAGTTCGAATCCTAGCAAGTGCAAAACGGTTAGAAAAAATGTCAAAGCCTTGAAAAACAATCATAAGTTCTGTGCCAACTTGCCTCTTCACTATGGTCCCAGAAAAACTATGGTTAAATATTGTTCGTCCATGTCAGGGGGGTTTAATTATAATTCATACCAACGCTCAAACACCCGAAGCTTTTGGGTGAGTTGGTTAAACCATGAAACTCTAAAATATGAAATATATATGATGTAAGTATGGTATGGTCCAATTTTTCACTACAAATATTCAAACACTCCCAGATATCCAATAATAGTAAGGGATTGCTCCCACAGAAGATGCGGATGGCAAAACTTCACCTAGTGGAACAAGCTAGATGCCATCCATGTTGCCTCTCCTCACCATTGCTGCCACATGCATGCTAGCAGTGGCAGCTATTGGCCACTGCTTTTTGTGGTTCCCCTCTATATCTCCCTCAATTTATCCACTTTCTTCTCACCAAGGTCTGGCGTGCATGGAAAGTGTAAGATCTCAACTGATTATACAACTTGAATATCCTTCTTTATCTAATGCCACTAGGGAAGAGCTTGTGTTTGGGCAACCCAATTTATTGTGCCCTTGTTCGGCTTCATTAGATTTGCTCCTTGCTTGAGCTTGGGTTGTCGTGCTCTTGCGAGTGAGTTCAATCTGCTAACAAGCAACTAGAATATAGGCGTGTCCATGGGATAGAGGTGTCCTCCATCCTTCCAGTAAGTGTCAGAGAGTGTCAATCAAGGCTGATGTTGTGGCTATCAAGGGCAAGGTTTCGGTCATGTAGTGAAAGTGCCGTGCCCAGTTTGTGGGTAGGGACCCCACCTCCCAGATGGCTCAGAAGGTGTTCTACCCACACCTCTCCTCCCTCCTCATCTATCTAAACTGTCAGTGAGATTGGCTAGAGGGCACATAACTTACTAGATGCCCACATAGCATCATGCCAAGTGCATGGACATAGGTCCCTAATCTTCTTGTGGTTCGTTGAGACTGAAAACAACATAGAATTAGTCAAAATATCTATCTATTAGCCTAATCCTATGTGCCCCTTGTTAATTCTCAGGGTGGTCTATTCTCTTCTAACTGATGTCCGCATTACCCTGACCTAGCGAGTGCTTCTTGTTAGCACCCCTAATCTATTGTTGTCTTCTTCCTAGATTGAACTATCTAATTTAATGATGGGATTGGTGAGATCACGATCCCCTCTTTTGGACTGTATTTTGATCGGTGCCCAACATATTTTCTGGCTTCCTTTCCTAGAAGGGTGTTTTAGAGGTAATTGATTAGACCTTGTGTAGGCCTTGAATATGTTGCAAATCATTATTGCCATCCATTGGCCTCAACTCAATCTTTTGTAATTAATTTTGTGATAAGAACATCAGATACGTGTTGTTTGGTGGTAGCATAAACTGGTGAATGATGACATGCTCTGTGATGTTTGTATAAACTTCCTTAATTGATGTCTTCCTATCGGTGTTTGTACCCCTAAAACCTCTCCGGAACCATAGAAAAAAAAGAACTTTCCATTATAAATATTATAGATCCAAATCTAGGGCTAGTAAACAAAATATAATCTAAATACTTGTATAGTATTGCATTCTTGCCTTAAAATTGTCATTTAGCATGGCCATAGCTTAACGTCATGCAAATACCAAAGGAGAGGAGCAAGGAGTTGATATTGAGTAATATCATGTACCTATTTATAGCAAGGTAGGGGCCTAGTAGGGTAGTTGGGGTAGACTTGGGATAAAGTGACCAGAACTAGATGGCAGAGACAAAAAGATCTTGGTGTTAGCCTAGTAAAGCACCGGTGACAGGAGCATACATATGTTTATGATGAAGAATGGGGTGTTGAGTAGCGAGACATTTAGGCATACAAGAATGTATAATGAGTATATAGAATTGAAGAATATGACAACATGTGTCATTTGGGAAGAATTAATAATGTAGGTCTTCCAATTATTCAACTTCTCTGTAATCTCAAGCCATTTGGTTGAGGTCATCCAGCGTAATTGAGGACGATTGAGATGGAAAATTCTACATGTGTCTTCTCTCCTTGCCACATAAATTTAATTTTTTAATAATACTATGCAGGGCAAATTTGATACTTCTCTTTCTAAATTATATGTCTGATCCCATCATATATAAGGACAAGGACATGACGGCTTACTCATTTAATGCATATCTAGGCACGTGTCAATTTGGACCTTTTCATATAATCTAACAAAATAATGCTGAATGTGAAACTGAAAGGTGCTGCTTGGAAGGTGCGTGGTTCAGCTCTCATGTACTATTTAATTAGTGGCTTGTGTCTTTTTACGAAACACCAAACTCTCATACACACGCACACTATCCTATGAGGACCTCCGAGTGATTGGATCAGTTGTTTCGATCTTAATATTGATGAAGTCATCATAGACGTCTTGATTTTGGTGGGCATGTCGCCTGTCACTAGAAGAATGCCGGCTAATTCTTAGAATTGATCAAAAAAATATGAACACCCGTGCCGAGTTGAACACTTGAACTCGAGTGGATATATAGATCACACCACAAGAACCCTGACCGTTGAATAGTTCATTCGAACAATTGGGTCTAGATGTCGCCTCTTCTCCATTGATACATCGAAGGGCATTATTTTCTTGCATGGGATTGTGACGATATGCTCGAGTTTGTATTTCTCTGTTCGGTTCTATTTGGCAATTTTCCGGCCGTCATGCTAGCTGGGGTACATAGTCCACTACGGGAAACCTGAGATTTGCCGAGTGTCTGAAACACTCGGCAAAGGGCCAAATCCACTCGGCGAAGCCTTTGCCGAGTGTTACACTCGGCAAAGAGCACTCGGCACTGCTCGGGTCGGCAAAGGGGCTCTTTGCCGAGTGTATTATTTCGGGCACTCGGCAAAGGCTTCGCCGAGTGCCTGGGCCCACACTCGGCAAAAAAAAGCCCATAACGGCCTGGCGAACGGCGCGCCATCGTTTGCTGACGTCACGCCGACGTGGCGGCGACGGCGGCGGACGGCTGACGGCGGCCTTCGCCGAGTGCCACGTGGCAACACTCGGCAAAGGGCCAGGCTTTGCCGAGTGTTGCCACGTGGCACTCGGCAAAGCTCCAACCTTTGCCGAGTGCCCCGGATAACACACTCGGCAAAGCTTGACCACAAGGTGGCATTATGGTGCACCTTTGCCGAGTGCCCGAAATAACACACTCGGCAAAGGCTCGGCACTCGGCAAAGGGTGACCATAATGTAACAGAAATGGCACCTTTGCCGAGTGTATGGGCAAAAACACTCGACAAAGGCCCTCTTTGCCGAGTGTACACTCGGCAAAGGTGCCAAACTGCCCCTGTTTTATTTGTTTGCTCAGGTATAACGTGCCCCCGCTGAAAATACATCACAGGCAGTTCATATAGATATATATACATATTACAGGCAGTTGATATAGATAAAATCCACAACCATAAATCCACAATAACCATAGCAAATAGTATCTCATCCACAAATAGTATCGTATCCATAAGTTCACAACTAACAAGCACAGTAAAGTTTATTCGTTCACAAACACACTAAGTTCATAATCACAAAGTTCATAAGCACAAAGCATCACTGAGAAGGCCCAGGCGGTGTGTGGAAGAGGCTGCGGCCCAAGCGTGTCGCCACGTCTTCTTCCCCCGCAGGAGCCTCGTTCGACGCCGCCGCCGATCCAGCAAAGTTCTGCACAAGTTTTAGGTCAGAAATAAACTAGAGCTAAGTTTTCTAAGCTACGTTGTGAATCAAAGTTTTCTAAGGTTGTCATTGATCGAAATGAAATTAGAAACTTTCAGCGGTGACTCACAGGAGAATATGTCGGAGGTGGCATCACTGGCGGCGCGAAAGTCATCGGAGGCGGAGGTGGAGATCGGCCCATGTCCCCTGCCATGCCGTTGAACCAGTTGTACCACTCGTTCATCTGCTGCATGCGGAGCCGCTCGGCCTCGTCCCGCTGCCTTTGCTCCTCGTCCCGCCGCCTTCGCTCTTCCTCCCGCCACTGCCGCTCTTCATCCAGCCGGGCCTCCAGCATGGTGGTTCTCCTCCTCTCCTCCTCTAGCTGGGCCTGCAATATTCCATCAAAGCGTTAGAATTCAACGGTAAGAAAATGAACTAAAGTGTAATAAAGCAGAAATAACCTGGATTAGTTGCATGTTGAAGTGGCTAGCGGTCTGCGGCTGGCGTATGTCGGGGTTAGCGCTACCGGCTCGGATCTAGGAGAGAGTGGGGGTACTGGCCGTGTCGATCGTGCTGTCGCCGACGGCGTACCTCCCATGCCTCTTGCCTCCTGTCATCCTCATGATGACTTCTCCATCAAGCGGCGCGGCGGCCGGATCCCACTCAGGCCCATGCTTTTGCCTTCCCATCTCCGAGTAGGCGGTGAGGCGGGCATGGACCATGGGATTGCTGTACGCCTCCGGCCCGGCTTCGGGGTTGTAGCGGACTTCGGACGTGGCCCTGCCCATGTGGGACACGGCAATAGCCTGGAAGTCAGTCAGCTCCTCGCCTCCATGTGCCGCCGACTACAAAACACAAAAAAAAACAATATGATTACAAATATTGCAGAATTGAGCGTTTCAATTATAAAATGAGATGTCATACCCATCTTTGTTTGTACTCGGGAAGGGTAAGGCTGCCCTGGTGGTGTGCTGGACCTGGCATCTGCAAACGGTGCTCCCGGGCAGCCAGGTGTGTCTCCATCCACTCAGGGGAGCACCAGTAGGCCACCCACTTCTCCCAAGCCTGGGGATGCGAGGCACACCACCAGGGAATCACCTACGCAGGATGAAGTAGAAGAAGATTAGATTATACATGCTTAATCATATAAGGAATCATAATTAAAGTTTTTTATTTACCGAGATGTATTGATCGTGGGTCAGGTAAATGGTTCTGGCTTGCTCTTTGGAATACTTTGTGCCTTTGTCCTTCCAGTAGTCAATGACGGCCTGGATCCGCGCCTCGTAGTACATGTCCTTGACCAGTTTGTGAGCCGCCGTCTTTGCCTGCTCACCCGCCTCCACCTCGTGGCCCGGGGCGCATCTGTAAAAATCCTGCATATATATATGCGATATAGTGGTGACAAATGTAGAAAGCATGCATATATATATGTGTTGAAATATGTATTGCGGGAAACACTTACCCACAGCTCGGCAAGCACCCGCTGGGCCTTGTTGGGGAAGCTCCTGCCCTCCCGGTCCTCTTGGTCGTCCGTGGCGTCGTAGTAGTGGGCAAATGACTCCGCCGGCTCCTGGACTCCTTGGTGCGTAACTATGCCAGGGAAGTTTGCCCTGCACAGAAGATCCAGGATGCCGTTGACCTTCCGGCTGTGAGCAGCACCCCGCTCTACCACGTCCCAACCCCTGCAAAGTGATCAAGATAGATTGTTAGTTTCTATAGTGATATTCAACATATTAAATAAAAATGGAATGATAACATATAAAGTTTATTACCTTGCACCGCTAGGTCGGATCATCGGACGGTGTGCTGGGGGTATCGGCCGCCTCGGGAGTTGGGAGGGACCGCGCGCCCATAATCGGGCATTAGAAGCGGAACCCTCCCCGGACCCCTCCCCCGCATCCCCCCCTCCTCCTCCGACGACTCCACCTCGCCCTCCACCACCGCGGGAGGAATCTCCTCCTCAGACGAAGACGAGGACGAAGGTACAGGGGTCGGTACCTTGCCCTTCCGTCGACCCCTGTGTGAAGCGCCCCTGCCTAAGCAGAGACTAAATGTGATACAAATTATCAGTCCCAGGAGGCTGATACACATTTATTCAACAGATGATACAGAAACTTACAACCCACGAGGAAGCGGGCACCTAATACAAACTAAGACAGCTAAAAGGTAAACTACGGCGGTAAGCCAAAGGATGAACCAGACCGGTTCAACCAAAGGATCAGAGTTCTGCGGCAGCGAAGCCATCTTGGGCGGGACCAAACTCCACAGGCAAAGCTGGGTGCGGAAGCGACCACCTACTCAGCGTCCTCAACAAAGTCCGGGTCTTCTTCTGGATTTAACAACAACAAGGGTGAGTACAAAAGTACTCAACAAGTCCAACCACACCCACGGAGGGGTTAACACAGAATTATGCATATGATAAATCAAGGAATAAGGCTAAGGTTTAAATTTGCAATAAAGCTAATTTTTCTCATGCAATGGTTTAACAAGGAACAACTTTAGCAAAGCAAACTCTTTAAACAAGACAATTAAGTGGGGGGGTTGATCCACAAAGGATCCATCTTTTAAGTGCTACCGGATTTCCCATCCGCCGTAGCTTTTGGCACAAAGCCAAACTCATTCCAAAACACACACTCCAAACCCATCCCAAAACCTTAGTATTGTGACCAAGCCATAACTCGCCCATAACCGTGGGCACGGCTATTCGAATAGATTAGAAAACTCTGCAGAGGTGTACACTTTCACCACAAGTAGGGTACCGCAACACGATCACCTTAGTGTCAGTGCGGATCCTATCGAAGTCATTACCCACCATAGCCAAAACTGCCTAGCCATCACGAGAAAAACACCAAGGGTTTATGTCACTAAGACGGCAACCATGTCACTAAGACGGCACTTGGTTTTCCCGCTGCACACCTGCCTCCAGACAACTAACAGCACGGCTAGTGGATTTAGACTAAGCCCTTGCACCATACAAGAGTCGAGTGGTTGTACGAGTAAAGTGGGTTAGGCAAGATGACACATCACCTCGGTTTAAAACCGGACAAAATGGATATCTCCCAACTTGCTTAACCACAAAGGTACAAGCCTCCTTTTGGCATTTCACAAAGTTATGCCCATCCATTTTATCCACACAGTTTTACTCTTTTCAAACCCAAAACCCAAAACCAAAACCAACACACACATTTGATCTTTGGTAAAACCAGTGTATAGGATTGAGTAAGGGTAACAAATCCTATGCATTCTAAACCTAAGCATTCTAGAAAGTGTTACCACTTAAACAGAGTAAATCATATTTAGTGATAACAAGGTTGTCAAGGAATGTCATATCAATCAAGGAATGGCTAACCAACCGGGTTTTGAACTAAAGCAATGCAATAATCAAAGGCTTAATGGTTGTGTTTATAAAACATGGGATAAACATGCATCAAAGGATGGGATTGGACTTGCCGTCAACAAAAGCCTCCGGGAGATCCTGCTCGCGGTACGGGTCCTCGGGGTCGGGCTCGCGGTACTCTCCTGCGTAGTCCTGCTCGCGGTACTGCTCCTCCTCGTTCACTCCGTCGTCTAGGGCACGATCAAACAAACAACCAATAAGAAAACACATTCCTTAACCGATGAGTTGGAAACAGGAAAGAACAAAATAAAATAGAAAACGGAATTATATTGGGATGATTTGTGTAAAGCTCGGCCGGAATAGATATAAGATAGGCATGGTGGAGTTTGGTGGAAAACTGGAGTGATTTGGCGCATGAAATGACGAGTTAGGGGAGGTTTAGGGCTTAAACGGGGGTTTTAGGACCTCTTTATAAAGATTATAAAGGGCCAGGGACCTAATTGTGAAAACTGTATAAGGTGGAAGGGCATGGTTGTGAATTTGGAAAGTGTTTGGGGGGTTTTGGAAGCAACCAGGGACATATTTGGGAATAACTGGAAAAGACAGGGGGTTTTCTGGAAGAATGGCTAAGGTGGAAGGGCTCTTTATGGAATACACAGAAGGGCAGGGGGTTTTCCGGAAAAAGCGGCGCCCTTTCTCTTTCTCCCTCGCCGGCCGAACAGAGGAGGGGGGATTGGGGGCGGCGGCGCTCGGCTCCGGCCGGTGTTCCCGGCCTCCGGGCCGCGGGGGTGGAGCAGGGGCACGCGCGCGAGCAAGAGCGGGCCGAGGGGCGTATGGGGCTCGCCTCACCTCGGGCCGAGGAGGCTTGGGGCGGCAGCTCCGCGTGCGGGCGGCGGCGATGGAAGGAGGCGGCGCGGCGGGGCTCTGGAGAGAGGGGAGCGGCGGCTCTGCGAGGCGGGGAGGCAAGGGAGGCTGCGGGCGGTGGTGCTTGTGGTGGT
>CM014271.1:17674892-17733046 GCA_004135705.1 Alloteropsis semialata | reverse complement strand
CCGCATCTTCGTCGTTGTGGATTGGAGTGTGTCGGAGATTCGGAGTTGCTCGGCTCGCCGGAGAAGGTGACAAAACAAGGTAGCGACGCGTGCATGCATGGTACGCTTTCTAGGTACTCGATGTCGGAGGCATTTTCTTTTCACATGGCACCACCACCACATGGGCTCTTGGGACAGGGACTATGGGTTCTTGCTATAGCAAGGACCAGAGAAATTATGCCAAAACGTGGTTTCTTGCCCGTGCGACAAACAGCAAGGAAGAATCATCTCTATTATTTACCAGGAATAATATAATTAATTTATTACCCAAAGAACTCTAAAATGATGCTCTCGTGAGAATCACGGCCCTCCTGACGTACAATTTTCACATAGTTTTTTTTTAGACCCAATCTTTCCATCTTTCCATGGTTTTGAACCACGTCCACCATAGCTAGGTAGAGGTTGGCAATTTTTGGTGAGTCCAATTCTTAGTTCTGGTATTGGTTGTGCGACAAGACTCACCAACAACCATTGAATCATCAAGCTCATGCATGCATTCTTCACGGGAATATTATATACCATCCGAGTGGTGGGAAACCTTCCACCCTCTCCCCTTTCTCAATTTTTAGTCAAATAATACATATGATCGATAATGGGCCGAATTTCTTTCTTAATAATACTCAACAATACAGCCCCAGTTTGTTTTGGTCTATGTTATTTATTTGACCAATATATTTTTTCTGTATGTTTGTATAATTTGTTCTATGTGTGTATGTGTTTTGTTCTGTGATTCCTATGATTTTTTCCATGTCTATATATTTTTGTTCCATAAGTGGTATGATGTGTTCCATGTGTATATATTTTTGTTCTGGGGGGTGATATTGTGGCAGACCGCCCCAATTAATCCGGTTTAAAAGCATGGGCCCACTATCACAGCAGTGCTCCACGCCCTTAAACCGAGCTAATCGTGCAATCCGTCGGATACCTTCCCGATTAAACCACCTTGTTCTCTCGACCGAAACGAAATAGCAGCAGTCCCACTCGAAGATGGGCTCAGGCAGTACAACTCACCACAAATTTTACAACACGAGGTTCACATAGATAATTATACAAATACAGTGCATAAGTTTTAGTTATTACAAATCAGAGCTATAATACAGCGGAAGTCTAAACGTCGGTACACATAACATCACATGGAGCCCACATATGATATTCAGTTCCCGCGGTCTGAGTCGGACTCAGACGGCCCCCACTCTATGGTCCAACCATCAGGAAGTACACCAGGCCAAGTCAGAGCAGCAACAGGGTCATAACCATCAACATCATCTGAAAAAGATAGCCACAAGCAAGGCTGAGTACTAATTACTCAGCAAGACTTACACGGCAAGGGTAAATACTAGACATGCAAGGCTTTTTGGCTCTGGGGTTTGTTTTGCCAAAAGCGTCTACAAGTTGATCCCTATTTTCAATATTTTAGCCAAGTTTTAAAGTGAGACTAACCATTTCTAGATTTGCCAAACTATCCAATAACATGCAGTGTCGAAAAACAATTGATTAGTAAATCATCAACATTTCTCATCTAACAACACTTTCCCCCATTTGGCCCAAGGACATTGATGTATGAAAAGAGATCAAGCAGCTTCATGTAACCGCGAAGGACGGACAACTCGAGTTGATTTTCACCATGCATGGGACAACCTAATCGTACGACCCGTGAGAGACACCCCGGACCTCACGAGGCAACCTTTGCCATCTCTCCCTGCCATCTGCCATCGGGGACCACTCCGCCCGAGTGCACGCCCCAACGGACCCCAGGTGCCGCAGGCAAACCTGTGCCGCGGCCACTGCTACACTCGCCACAACCCCTCGCCCAAGGGAGTGATAAAACCCGTCAGACGTCAGTTTGCATCAAGTACTAGGTTTACCAGTTTACCATATTTCCCGGCATACGATTAGTACCTTCAAAAGCTTGACCAACATCGCCACACAACCAATGCCTTAGCCAACATTCCTCTGTGCAAGCGGGGTGTTCAATCAAACAGGAATATCGCACAAGCCCCGCTTGCCGAATCTGATCAACTGATAAATAAAGTAAAACCTATATCTCGCGAGTGACCAGGCAATCACTCGACTTCTACCGATCCTAATTAAGCATGGCAGTCTAACGACCTACACATACTAGTATTAGGACATAGGTACCTAGGGATCATGCAACTAGGGTTTCATTCAACTCCTCAAAACTTAAATGCACAAATTAAGGCACAAATTAAAGAGGGTTAGAGTTAACAGCGGGTTATGCTCCGGGGCTTGCCTTCCTGATCACCGCTGGCCTTGGGCCCTTCCGAACTTTGGTTCGGGTCTTGTGCAGCAGCAAGATTCAGCTCGGTAGCAGCTTGTTCGTTCTCGTGCTCGACCTCAATCTCGTACACTCCGTCAGCAAGGGTTTGCTCTACAGGAAAATGCGGATGCATGAGATGCAGCAATGCACGAGAAATAATCACAGAATAACTGCAACAACTCACTAATACATCACGGGGCAATCATTTACGGAATATAAACAATTAAGAAGCTCACAAAGCAGGGGAACCGGTCTGACCGGTTATGGGACCAGTCTGACCGATCAGGACCGGTTTAACCGGTTACGGCACCGGTTTGACCGGTTACTGACTTACTCTACTTCACCATTTTAATTAAAGCATCTAGAACAATCTACTAGTAGTACAATGGAGTCCTTGTGGTTGAAACTGATCATTTGGTAAGCCCTGTTGCTACACAAAATGCTAAGATTACATTTCCATCCAGAATTCTATTTATGAAATACGCATTCTCTAGCTAGTGTTTACTAAATAAAGCCTAGAAACTATATTTTCAGAAACAAAAATTTAGGCACACATGTTTCTGTGTTCTTGGGAGCTAAACCTATTTTTCAGAAATTTTCCAGTATTTTACCTATTAATTCTCTATTTTTCTTAACAGCCCACATTTAACACCAATTAGAAAATCATAACAAATTCTACAAAAATGTTCTTCAGCTGAAATTTTTACTACAACTACTATTCTACCAGAGGCATGTTATGTGAATTTTTCAGATTTTTCTGAGTCGCATAGAATATTTGGTGATTTAACATTTCTTATCTAGCTAGCAACAACTTAAATCCAAATCTACTAAAATCATGCACAAACTGTGGCCAACAGATACTCAATTCAACTCGACTGGTCACAACAGATCCAACAAAAGTGGTTTTGCATTTTTAGCACATTCCTATGATTTATAAAGCCATAAACATCCTTTCAAGCACATTTTCATATATTCAAAAATACATCAGGATTCACATAGATCATACATGCATATGATACACCATTGGAAAGATAATTTCTCAAGGATTCCAAAAAGTCCAAGTTTGTAATTTTTCGATTTTTCTGTGATTTTGCGATTTATTGAATCTCAGCCGAAATCAAAAGAAAGAAACTCGTGAATAGTGAATATGTATTTACATCCGGGTCCTCGGGAAAACAAAGGTTCACGGACAGGTCCTTTTCTTTACGAGCAGGTCCTCGGATTCTCGTCGAAAACCCCCTGCAAGATCCGAGAATCACAAAAAGGTCCAGAAATTTCTTGGATAACCCCTCTCTCTTTCTATTCTATTTACCTTTCAATCCATCATCTTCCTCCTCAGAACAGACTCGCAGGGGCTCGGCTTGGCCGGCTCTGTCCGGCGGGGAGGACGGCGCTGGCGCCTCCCGGCCCCTGGGCGAGCAGGCGGTTGGCCGGGGGCCCTGCCTTAGGCCGTGCACAGCCCCAGCCGGCGGCCCGCCCTGGCGCAGACCGCCCTGGCCGCGGGCGCCTGCTTCGCCGGAGGCAGGTGACCGCCGGCCGGCCCTCTGGTGGCCGGGAAATACTGGAAAAGGGGTGGGGAATGATCACGAACTCATGGTGATGGCGTTTTGATGATTGGATTGGATGGATAATGGCTATAGAGTTACGATTTTGGAAGGGATTGGATTCGGCCGAGTTCTAGCAATGGTGGCTCGATTTCTCAAAATACTCGGCGTACAGGCTATGGCAATGGATGGGAAAGGCTCTGGGGCGGAGAGGGCGAGGTGAAGGAGTGAATGGTGGGGTTAATTGGAGGATGGTGGATTAGGGGGGTGAATTCGGCCATGAAGTACCGAGGTTCGTAACTGCCGTCGGAAATCGAGCTCCCTTATCCCTCCAGCGCGATGGCCAGCGCAACAACCACCTGGCATGGCCACGGGGCTCACAAATGGCATGGACGCGTGGCTGCCAGCTGGAAGTACGGCAAACGGCGTCGACGACGCCGAGGCGTCCCCCTGACCGGTCTCTGCCGGAGGACACCGGTCAGACCGGTTGTCGGAACCGGTCTGACCGGTCCCTGGTGGCCACGCGACGCCGCCAAATTCTTTCGGCTGTTTCTCTCAATTTTGTGTAAAAACCTCACAACCGCACAATACGAAAGTTGTAGACCATTGATCACGCTACAACTCTTAGAAAGGAAGTTCTAGCATCTGAGCAATGGTTTGAAAGTTACGGGGCGAAGAATATGGTCAAAAAGCAATACCCGCGACACATGAAATGACGATCGAATAAGTTCAAAATCGAATTTCAAATTTTTGTTTGAACTTTCCATCCTCGAGTGAGTTCATAAGCATATAGTTGACATATTTACGACATTTTGGTAAGTTTTGTATCTCGACTACTTTTATTCTTTCGGTCGAATGAGTCAACACATACACACGATTATGCACAAACACTCAATTATGCAATGGTGCATTTCATAATGAGTTTAATTAATTTAATTAAGGGTCTTTAATTACATTAGTGACACCGGGGTGTCACAGATATGATTTGTTCCATCTGCGTATGTTTTTGTTCCGCGATTACTATGGTTTGTTCTATGTATATATTTTGTTTTGCGGGTGCTAAGATTTATTCCATGGTGTATATTTTTTATTCTGTGATTGCTAAGATTTGTTCTATATGTATATATTTTTGCTCCGCAATCTGTATGATTTGTTCCATGTGTATATTTAAAATTTGGATCTTTGATTTATCAATTTCATTTTTTAAAAAAAAAATCGAACCTCTAGTAAACTGGAACGTAACACAAGATGGGTCGTGAGTGTGAGCCTTGGCAGCCCACGCAATGGGTTGACATGGGGGTGGGCGTTGATCGACCGCCTGAAATCCATGCGGCAGCAAAAACCTCTCATGCATTCACTTGTGACATCAGCCCAACGAACACAACCCACCTTGGCATACTGGTAGGAGAAGAACCCGACTCGGTATTCTTAAAAAAAAGAGGAGAAACAGAACTAATTCAAGATGCTATGGGTTGCCCCTTCTTCTTGCGCCAGTCCATGTCGGTACATCTATATGAGGGATCTAGAGGGACCCCGTCTAGAGATTTGGCCAGAGGAATGTATGCTTGAGCTTGCTCTTGTGGATGAAGGGTTCAAGCAGGGTTTTTAATTTTGTTTTCACCTATTTCTTGGTCTCCATCGAAATTAGCAAAATTTTGGCCAAAATCTGGGTCAAAAAGGAAACCTTTTGCTCAACGGCGACCAAAATTTGGTGAATAGTGATTTTTCACCACCAAAAAGATAACATGTATATTTCTGGGTTTATACAAATTATAGCGCAGATAACATGTATATATTAGATGCAGCGGAGGCTGGACTTGGATTATATCAAGCAGGTCTAGGACGGAATGAGAATGGGATATTACCTTAGGCTTTTTTATCATATTTTGTACCGTGTTGATGTAGTTCGGGATATTTTTTTTATAATAACATTGTTTTTAATAATGGAAGATACATTTAGATGCCAATTTAGGGGTTGCTTTAAGTTATTTGTAATGGCGGGGGTAATTTAGATGAGTATATGTGGAGGTTATTTTAGATTTTTTTTTTAGAATGAGAGACGTGGGGTAATTTAACAATAGATTTAGGTGGTTAATTTAGGTTATTTTTATAATGGCAAAAGTGGGTGATTTGTTAGAGAATATAATAAATCCAATGGCTATGATAATTAGAGTATATGGATTGGACAGATATTTCTGATTTTTTGAGAATTTCTAGAATTTTTTTCTAGCGTGTCTAGTGAAGACTAGCGGAGGCCTCAAAAGAACCTCCATTTAGTAATAATAAGATAACCATCACTGTTAATAATAGATATAGGCATTACTACTGAACTTTTTTCGCGTAGTGCGTACCGCGCGATGGTGTGGCGGTGAGTTCTTGGTGGGGAGCACAAGATGGAACGGGCCGGGAAGACGAGTTGCATGTATGTCACGTTGTTTTGAGAAGACGTTAAGCTTTTCTTTTGAGTTTTAACAACGGAAGGATCACCCCGAGTACGTCTCATGGTTTATTATTTGGATACACGAAAGCGAAGCTGAAGGCACAAAGCCTAGCTTATTCGACGGGCGTTAATTACTACTACACGACCCGTTGCTGATCCAGAAGAGAGTATCAGCAAATAAAGCAGGAACATTATTCAATGCGCGCGTCGCACTGAAACGCGCACGAGCGCATGCAAACTCAGGAAACACGAGCTGGATGGACGGATCGATCGGATATCTCCGGCATACATACGCATGCAGCCGCTCGATCGATCACTCGTCCATGGCGACGCCGGGCAGCAGGAAGGGGTCGGAGACGGAGTCCTTGAGCATCCACTTCTGGAAGGGGTGGAAGATGATCTGCTTGGGGCAGGTGAAGGTGGACTCCGTGGGGCAGTCGATGAACTTCCCGCTCGCCGACGCGCAGAAGTAGAGCTGGTACAGCTGGTACTTGCCGAACGGGTCCGGGCCCATGCTGCACCGGATCTGCGGCGTCGCGTTGATGCCCGACTTGAACACGTTCTTGATCGCCTTCACGCCGTACAGCCCATAGTCTGGCTCGATACCTGCAATTTGTACAGTATATACAGTACAAAAAGTAATAAACCAGCAACAGTATATATTCATGTGTCGTATATATACGTGGTTATTACGGCCGGTACTGTTGGTCATTCGATTCGACTACTGGCCGGTCGGTGACTCGATAACTTTATGTTTTTACCTTTGGCCTTGAGGCGAACGAGAGGGTTGATCCGGCTACGGAAGGTGAGGGCGGTCTGGAAGAACTCCGTCTCGTTGAGGCCGGAGCAGGCGCCGGACCTCTTCCAGGCGTTCTTCCAGCCGCTCTTGCCGTTGTTGCTGGGGCACTTGATGTTGCTCCAGTATTGGTTCAGGCCTTGGAGGCCCGTGATCTGCCGACGCGTAGCATAGCACACAGACATAGTATAACATTATGAATTAATTCAGGATTTTGTACGTATATATATGCTCGATCATATGCTTGGCATGAGAGCGCGATCAAGCTAGAGAGAGAGAATCTTTAACTAGCTTAGTTTGACCGACGTGCGTACCGCGTTCGCGTCGAAAGGAGCTTCGTTGTTGCAGCCGGTCACCGGAGCGTCAGTCGTCGCGTTGTAGACGGTGAAGCCCGAGATGTAGAAGTCGCGCGCCGGCGAGACGCCGGTCGTCGGCTTGCAGCATCCGGCGTTGCTCTGCTCGCAGTACGCTCCTGGCCACTGCGTCCGTCCATGAAACAACACCATGATGTACATTAAGCAAAAGAGTTGATTAGGAAATTACTCACATATTTGACATATATATATAGGTAGTACCGCGCTCGATCATCTAGCCATCATGTTACCAGCAGAACAATGCTCGATGGTTTAGCTAGCCATGAACGAGAGTATCAAAAGTTCCTACGAGACAACCGGCCGTTCTCTTCACGTCCGTGCACGTCCATGTCATGTGAGAAGGGACAAAGCATGGACAAGGCCAGTGTGATATATATAGCTTGCCTCACCAACCATTCATGATATATATTCATACCGTCCAGATCGGACAAACATGCCGATATGCATGGTCCAAGGCACGTGTTCGATCAGTACCCTTATCAGTCCACATAGTACATCTCTTGAATTATTGTTCGTTATTTTCACTCTTTCATCGCATATATATCCATGCAGGTTTCCACTTATTAATTACTCCCTCCGTTCCAAATTAAAATTTGTTTGACTTTTTTACTTCAAGTTTGATCGCTCGTCTTATTCAAAAATTATGCAAAATATCATATTTTTTATTGTGGCTTGCTTTATTAATAAAAGTTCTTTAAGAATGACTTAAATTTGACTATAATTGCACAAATTTTTGAATAAGACGAGCGGTCAAACTTGGAGTTAAAAAAGTTAAACGAATTCTAATTTGGAACGGAGGAAGTTAATTAGCAGGACACAAGTTTTAGAAAGGATTCACCTTGCATTTTCTTTCCCTATATATATTATATAGATGTTGTGCTGCTCTTACTTCATACAGTATATACATAGTACATGAACATGATAAAAAATAGTGCAGAAATAATAGGTCCATGTCCATACCATAAGTTCAAGCTGGTAGTAGACACTGGAGTCATCAGCAATTGCAGGGGATGCAACCAGCAAGCCAAGAAGGCACGCGAGTGCGATCCTGGAAGCCATACTGAACTAACCCTCGCTCTCACGCTACTGCTAGCTATTCTCAGGACACCAAGAGGAAGTGAGGAACTCACAGATCGCCTCTGTGATGAGTGGCTCTTTGAGCAAGGGGGCCTCATGGGTACTTATAGGCGGACGAGCGGTGCCCTTCGAGTACAAACTGCACAGTACAATGATTGATGAAAATAATCGACTTCGTTCAGTGATATGACACTTATCATTATGTAGCTGAAATTTTGTGTGGGGGGTGGGGAGGGGGGGGATAACAGTAATTTGGAGCATTAAAACAAAGCAAAGCAGTTGGGCAACTATTCTTTTGAGAAACTTCTTTTAAAAGGTTATTATTCAAACACTAATAAATGCCTTCTCGATGAAGATAATAATAATTATGAGTCATCCCATTTTAATCTTCGGCCCGTTTGAATTCTATGGGCTAAATATCAGTAGCTAAACTTGAGCTACTAAAGATCGAAACGGGAGGGCTAATGTCCAACTAAACTTTAGTCCGAGGTTAAAAAGTGCATTAGCCTATTAATTCTTGAAAAGTAGCTAATGTGGACTATAGCCAATCCAAACGGGGACGTAACAGTACCTAAGGTTGCTAATGCATAAGAAGATACCTCCACAGAAAAAGCCAGGCATTTGAGCACGTTCTGCACTGTTGCTCATGCACCAAGCAGCTAGTGCTTGAATGCGATGCTTTGTCACTCATCTCTCGTCGTGTTGCATGGCCACGTCAGGCACAAACCGCCTCCGTGCAAACGCGAAACGTCAGTACATCACGACGCCGACATGTGGACAGGACGTGGCTGGCACCCACCGGCCGGCCACCCGATGTGAAACGTGCGCCAAACCACGGGACCGGGGCCCGGCCCGCCGCGTCGCTCTGTATGCCTGTATCTCACTATCTCGTCCTCCCTGCGGCCCTGGCCCGGGAGTCCGGGACCACGCCGCGTGCACGTCCTTTCGTGATTCCGTGGGCCTATGCATATGGTGACCTAAACCTATTTTGCATTCGGCATAGTGCTTTTAGGCCGTGTTTGGTTTGGGCGGCAAAATTTTTCCCGCGTAATAAATGTAACTTTGACCGTTAATTAGGGATATTAAATGAAGGCAGTTTACAAAACTACATCCACAACCCTCGGGCAAAATCGCGAGACGAATCTAATGAGACCTTTGACCGCATGATTAGAGGATAGTTACTGTAGCATTACTGTAGCAAATCATAGATTAATTAGGCTCATTAGATTCGTCACGCAAAGTTNGCCCCACTCCTCCCCGCGGCGCCGCCGCCGACCCCGCAGAAACCGAGGCCGCAGGGGGGCGCCGTCTTAGCGCGGCCGCACGGGAGAGAAGCTGGTGGTGGGGATGGGGACGCGCGCCCGCGGCCGCGGCTAGCGGCGGGAGGCGGGGGAGAGCATCAAGGGAGCGGGACGAGGCGGCTGGGGAGGCGAGGCCGGAGGAGCGGAGGCAGTGGCGGTCACGCGGTGGCGGAGGGGAAGTGGAGGCGCGAGTGTGTGCGCACCAGAGAGTAGGTGGATGAAGGCGGCGGCGGCGGAAGATGGGGCTCCATCGGAGGAGCAGCGGCGGAGGAAGATGGGTATCGATTTTGCCTTCGCTGTTGGAGAAGTAAGCTTTTTGGGTGCGTGACCTTTTTACTGTATATGACCCAAACCGTGAAAAGTGTATCGGATTTAGGTTCTGTTGTTGGAGATAGCCTCACGGGAACAGAATTAGGTTACAGGCTTCTCGGAGCAAATCGAGGGAATTTTTTATATTTTCATATTTTTTATTTTACAATTTTTCAAAAATAAATATTCGATCTAAAAATTTGCACATCTATACTCATCCCGCCGTTTAAAATGGCTAGAGCCGAATGAATCGGCATTTTTTAACCTTACCGCAATTGAACCGGCGGAAAATCAGTTATCTAAAGAGCATATTTTCAAAAAACTATAGCTAATTTATATAAACTCGGATGGAGATGAACTTTGTATAAAAATTGTAGTCCTCGATGAGATCTACAACTTTGGTGTTCAAACTATTTTCATTCGGAGCCAACTGAATGCTCAAATAATCAATAGAAGTTTTAGATCTAAAATTTATTTTTTGGTTTGAACATTGAACAATACACATTCAAAAAATCATAACTAATTTATATGAACTCAGATGGAGATAAACTTTATATGAAAATTATAGGACTCGAGGTTATGTACAATTTTGTAGTCTAAACATTTTCTATTAGGAGCAATTTTAGTTCTCAAATAATCGACTCAACCTTCAGATCTGAAATTGAATTTTAGGTCTGAAGTTTCTGTTGATTATTTTAGCATCAAGATGGCTTCGATTGAAAATTGTTTGAACTATAAAGTTATAGATCTTGTCGAGGACTACAATTTTTATATAAAGTTAATCTCCCATCCGAGTTTATATAAATTAGTTATAATTTTTTTAAAATATGCTGTCTAGGTAAGAGAAATCCCGTCGGTTTAATTGATGGTAAAGTTGCTACAGTGCAAAAACCGTCGATTCATTCGGCTGTAGCCATTTCAAACGGCGGAACAAGTATAGATCTGCAAGATCGTGTATTTATTTTTGAAAATTGTAAAATAAAAAATATAAAAATATAAAAATATAAAAAATTCAAATCGAGGTGACGCAACTGGGTTTTGTTGCTGCAGGCACAGTATTGGGCTACGGACTTCTCAGATCTCAAGTCAATTCGATGTCTACTGGGCTGGGCCGTTTACCCGCTTCATTACCCTTCTTTTTATAATGAGGCCGCCACAGGGTCCAGCGCTCGGATTATTCGCGTGCAATTCCAATGAACGGGTCTTACCAGCCCAGCCCACCGAGCCGCAAAAAAGGCACAACCCCGAAACGAACACGAAGCCCAACCAGAAACGGAAGCCCCCTCTTCCCCCACTCCCCGAACAAGACTGACCAAACCAGCAGCAAAAGGCACACGACCACCGCCACCGCCACCGCCGGCCGGGAAGCTAGCGCAAACCCTAACCGCCGGCGGACGCTAGCACGATGGCCCGCTACGACCGCGCGATCACCGTCTTCTCCCCCGACGGCCACCTCTTCCAGGTCGAGTACGCCCTCGAGGCCGTCCGCAAGGGCAACGCCGCCGTCGGTGTCCGAGGCATCGACACAGTCGTCCTCGGCGTGGAGAAGAAGTCCACCCCCAAGCTCCAGGACTCCCGGTAGCTAACCCTCCCTCTCTCGCTCTCAATTTCGCGTCGGTCCTCCCACCAGATCTCGCGATCCCCGCCTCAAACTCAAACCCCCGCTCGAATCTCTCTTTATTTCCCCAGGTCCGTGCGCAAGATCGCGAGCCTGGACACCCACATCGCGCTGGCGTGCGCGGGGCTCAAGGCGGACGCACGCGTGCTCATCAACCGCGCGCGGGTCGAGTGCCAGAGCCATCGACTCACCGTCGAGGACCCCGTCACCGTCGAGTACATCACCCGCTACATCGCCGGCCTGCAGCAGAAGTACACACAGAGTGGTGGAGTCCGCCCCTTCGGCCTCTCCACCCTCATCGTCGGCTTCGACCCATACACCGACAAGCCGGCACTGTACCAGACCGACCCATCGGGTACCTTTTCTGCCTGGAAGGCCAACGCGACGGGTAGAAACTCCAACTCCATGCGGGAGTTCCTCGAGAAGAACTACAAGGAGACCTCCGGCAAGGAGACTATCAAGCTCGCCATCCGTGCGCTTCTAGAGGTATATTATCTATGCTGTTTTTACTTTTCTGCAATTTATGCAACAGCCTACAGACCTGATCACCTGATGAAGTCAAGGTTATGCCAATTTCTTGATTCCCTGCAAATATTTTTAACCTTTGATGACTGCAGTAGGACAACTGTAGAGCACTTAAACATGATCAGGAATAACTGGAAGTGCTGCATTTCACCATAGATTAGAGGGATCCAAATAAGTTTTCATGGCAAATGTTATCTGGATTTCCATCTTTGTTCTCTCGTATTAGTTGATGTCACTCTTCCTTAATTCCTTTGGTAATGCTTGTTGCTGGCAATCAGAGTCAGATCTAGGAGCAATTGTTTATGCAATGATAAATATATGATTTCCTGACTTAAGTTGTTAATTAAGCACGAGTTGCTTGAGCTACCTATTGATTGTCAGTCTAAGACATTGTTTCAGGCCTTTTATAAAGTCATTTAATAAGTTATTGGTGTCTGTTTCTTTTTAAAAAAGTGGGATAGTCTGTCCAGTAGATTATGTTTTCATTGAGTGTATGCAGGGTAACTTAACACAAAACTACAATCATTTTCAGTAGCACCCCCACCGAACAACTTAGGTCAAAATATGAAGGAACTGAATAATGTTATACCAGATTAATTATTTGTGCGGCATATTTTATATTTCTCCAAGATGTTGCTTAGCATGGAAGGCAACTGTGGAATCATATTTTCTCAAGTGTAAGGAAACTGGATTTCTTTTTTGTCAGCTTCTGTTTATCTTATTAACCTGCTTTTATCAAATTAGGTAGTATGATCTTTGATTCTAATGAAAATCTTGCATTTGATGGTATGGCTCTGCTGTGTTAATAGAAACTCGATTGGGGTTAGCTATCTGAGCACCTCCTTAGTCACTATGAAAGAATTATGTTGAACTATTCGACTCTATTTGACTGCAAAAAAACTTGGTTAATTAGGATTACACCAATGTTCTAGCTTTGATTGGAAAAGCTAGGAAATTGTTGCTTTTATAGGCTAAGGATGATTATTTCCTAGTTGTTTCTTTGCTTGCATGGTGAATGAAAACCTGAATCCAGAACCTATGCCAAATACCATAACTATTTTATATGGGCTGATCGCATATTAACTGGTTGGCTTCAGTATTGCATGCTGGGTACTGAAAAACATGGCTTGAAACACACCAAACCACCCACTGGCCTGATAGCTTAGCCGATGTCAGAGGATATTCAGACAGAAATGCCCCAAGAAACATGAGGCTGCCATTCCATTGGCATATTTTCTTCCTCCAATAGGCCGCCGCTGCTGCAGGGCTACCTTGAACCTTCGTCCAAGGCCACCTGAACCACTGTCGGCCTGTTGCAGGAACAACTGTCCCAGGCCATCCCCACAAACCAATCGACATTGACCCCACACGCTGCTGTACGACATAAAGTAGATCTGGCCAGGCCACAGCTGCCCTGAGGCCCATGGAGGTCCATGGCGTCCCGACTGTGCAGGCCCAGGGCAGTCCATGGCGTCCCATCTGCGCAGGCCCATGCATCTCAATGTCATTGTTCACTGTGCCGAGTTCGTCCTGCCCAAGCTGCGTTGACGCTGCTGCCCATTCCTTTGGTGCATGGCTGCCTGTTGCATTCTAGCTGCAGCAGCCCCATGTGCGATAACATTGCCATCCATCATCCCTACCTAGCTGAAGGTACTCCTCCCAGCCAAAGTCCATCACTTGAGACCATGCCACCGTCCCCTCCTCCACTGCGACCAATTTGAAGGGATTTAGTCTGGATTAGGGAGGGAAGAGGGGATGATTCGAGCATCCTGGGCTCATGCATGAGCAGAGGGCGAGAGAGTCTGTCAGGTGAAGTTCAGTCAAGAATGGAGTACTAGCTAATAACATGTAGATGCAGATAAGGGTATAGGCTGTTCTTTATTTTTTGTATGTCACTATGTTCTTTTTTCCTCCTTAGTTTTGTTATTTTTATGCACTAAATTTAGCTATTCTAGCCAGTATAACATAGTAGTAGCAAACGGCAGGAGCTACCCTTGGTTTGGGTGGCAATTCTGCATTTTTTTTAATGTCAAAGTAGGGGTATAAAGTAGTGGCAAATATTTAATCAGTCAAGTACTCGTAAGAAGTTGTGGTTTGAACTGTAATGATGCTAGTGTCAGTTACAGGTGCAAGGAAATCTGTTGTACACCAATTCATCATCATCATATTAAGTGTTCAATGAGTAGATGTAGATGCAGATTATGTTATTCAACAATTCAGAATCATTGTTTTGACGAGTAGGTGGAGATTATTCTCAACACTATATTCTTTACCTAGAAACTCCAAAGGGTCCTGCTTGGTTTTTGGTTCCCTTCAACATCTCTTAAGCTCTCTTGGTGCTCTGTTGTGACTTGTATTTCTGTTCATCTTCTCTGATGTGACTTGTATATTCTTTTAGGTTGTTGAAAGTGGTGGGAAGAACATTGAGGTTGCAGTGATGACAAAGAAGGATGGTCTCCGTGAACTTGAGGAGACTGAGATTGATGAATATGTTGCCGAGATTGAGGCAGAGAAGGCTGCAGCTGAGGCTGCAAAGAAGGGTGCCCCGAAGGACACCTAGGTCTTGCTTCTGCCGTGCCTTCTGTCAACACTTTGTCCCTTTTTTTATGTTCCATACACTATCTTAACTGTTTTAGAGGAATGCTAGATTGTTAGGTCAAACTGCATGCTTCTATGCCTGTAGACTCACATGCTGTGCAATGTCGTCACCTACATGCCTTCTTTGGAATGCTTCAATTTCCTTTTACTATATCTGCTGGACAGTTCAAAGTTCAAACCTCGTTCACCTGATTCTGTTGCTTATAATGACTTCGCTGGTCCTGTGGGCTGCTAATTTTAAATCTTGCATCCGAAGTTTGTTCATCCGTTGCTTACTGGTTCAAGGAAAAGTAATCATAGAGAAGGTAGACAGGTCTTATAAGTTATAAGTGGATTATCGTGCCTTGGTGTCTTGTGGGCGGGGCGCTATTTCTTTGTGCTTCATCAGCGGTGCTGTGATTCCATGGACTGGAGCAGGTTTATCCAGCTGTTCCTTACGCATCTGGCAAATATTTAAACAGGCTGACATATCATGTTTCTCCAGTCGTTCTGGTTATGTCATGTGGGTTCATGATAATCTCAGATGATAACGATGGTGCTTTCTAGGTAATATCACGTTGGCTGCCGAATTTTATTTAACTGATAACGGTGCTGCTTTCTATTCTACCTGACGTATTTACCGTGAAGAGTCAATTCACAAGTTGCAAGGTTGCAGTCACCTGCTGTTCTCATATAGCACGACGGCCCTGTGTAGTTCCATAAGTTTTTCCTATTCATTCCGTCACATCAAATATTAGGACACTAATTTAGAGTATTAAACGTGGATTAATGACGGATTAATTAGGTTTAATAGATTCGTTTCGTGATTTCCCGTCCATCCGTGTATTTAGTTTTATAATTAGATCATGTTTAGCCCTCTTAATCTTCGATTTAGTTTTGCTACGGTAAATTTCCTAAACTTATCTTGCTGAATTAAACAGGGCCCAGATGGGGAGAAATCACTGGCGAGTCTCGCTCTGCAACACGTCAGGAGACTCTTATCTCCTGTTTTGTTTACATCATTGTTGGTTCCAGAAACACGAACTAAAGAAAGGATAAACTTGCATTGTTCTTGATAAACTTGCATTGTTCTTTCTACTAGGCCTTGTTTAGTTCAGTCGAATCGATCGAATTTCCTGCAGAAAAAGTACAATGGGAAGCGTGTCCTGTGAGCACGTTTTTCAATACGTTACTTTTGGTCGAATTGGTCGAATTCGCTGAAACTAAACAGGGCCCTAGTTTACATCGTAGGCCGTGTTCAGATGGCCAGGACAATTTTTTGTCTCCAAGGAATCTTGCATGCATGAAGTACTAAATGAAGTCTATTTACAAAACCCAGCCATAGATGAGTGTAACTTTGCGCGACGAATCTAACGAGCCTAATTAATCCATGATTTGCTGCACTAATGCTACAGTAATCATCCTCTAATCATACGGTCAAAGCCCTCATTAGATTCGTCTCGCGAATTTGCCAGGGGTTGTGGAGGTAATTTTGTAAACTGGTTTTATTTAATACCTTTAATTAGTGGTCAAAGTAGGATCAAAAAATTGTGATGGCCATCTGCCGTAGTTGATTCCAGAGACAAGAAAAAAGAATGGATCTGCAGACTCTTTCCCTCCCTGTTCAGAACTGCTGCGCCTCGTCAGGCAGTGGATCCCTGTTTATTCCATAAGTTTTTCCTATTCATCACTATTCATCAAATGTTAGGACACTAATTAAAATATTAAATATAGATTAATGACAGATTAATTAGGCTTAATAGATTCGTCTCGCGATTTCCCGTCCATCCGTGTAATTAGTTTTATAATTAGATCATGTTTAGCCTCTTCTAATCTTCGATTTAGTTTTGCTACAGTAAATTTTCTAAACTTATCTCGCTGATTTAAACAGGGCGTAAAATCTGCAGGTATCCAGCACGTCGTCAGTCGTCAGGGCACCGCCGGCTGCCCTTTTTTTTATCCCTCTGTCAAATCTCAAATTGTGTGGCCACGCATGATGAACACTAACCTGACGTCCACACACATGAGCAGGCCAGCTCCTTTCGAGGAAACGGCATGAACTCAGGCGCCCATGTTGTGACATTGTGTACACCTACACCATGCGTGCACACAAACACTAGCAAAGCGTCAGCCATGTGCTGGTGCGCGCGTATTTGTACTTTTGTAGCCTTCGTTTCCGTGGGTGTCAAGTGTCACATGCTCAATCATCCAGTCCACGATGAACGGATGAAGACCTGGGACTCTTTGATGTTTGCGAGGTATTACTTGCTCGAAGTTCCAAGAGCAACAAGCCGTCAAATCTCTGAATCAGCAGAGACTGAATAATCCCTGGATATCCATACATGCTCTGAAACTCTGATCTCCTCCGACCTCCGGTGATGAAATATGCGTGCTCACAAGAAATATTAATTTTCTGATCTCTTGTAAATTTTTAGCACGTTTCAGTGATGACATCTTGCTAGACGAATATTGACGTGCGTTTTTTATTATTGAATATACTCCTCCCATCCCATAAATTTATAGGGTTAAAAAACAGTTAGGGCTAAAAAACAGTTAGGCTAAAAAAACAGATAGTTAGGATCCTGTTTGGGACGTACTGTAGAAAATTTCCAAGTTTTCTCAGCAGCGAACTGAACTATTTCTTGCGAAACACCCTCACGTTCTAGAAAAGCTCAAATCATGAAAGCATTGGTTGTTAGCGACTGGATTAGCACACATGTGCAGGATGGAGCAACACAGCACGAACATACCATGCTTGCACTCGCTGGCTGAGGTTAGGACGTAGCTGTCTGTTGGGCACTCCGGCCCTTGCACTATCATATCGACATGACCGGCACCGGCTCCTCTTGGCACTATGACCACCTACTCACCATGCACGATTTAACCCCCTCTAGGCTGCTACCGCTTTTCTAGAAACATTGCAACGGATACCGGCGCCGATTGGATACCTTGGCAGCCCTTTTTGCCATGTGTGACATCACACACACAACATTCTTAGCATGGCCAATTAGCCCGTAAAGCAGTCTGAAAAGAGATCACTCTGGCCCAAAGTCTTCACACGTTGGATCCAACTAGAGTTGACCACCAAGAGGGGCAAGAAAGATCTATGGGGCATGGAAGCAGTGGGGAAGGAGGTGTGCCCCATTTATATATATATAATTATCATATATGCCTCATGCAAGCAGGAGCCTATTTTGCAAGTAGGTGCTAACCTTGTCTATTTTATAATCTGCTCAGGTTAACCCACTGCGATTAGGAAAGTGATTGACAGTTATGCCAAATCAGGAAAAGGGAGGAGCAGTTCTCGTGGCTTCGGATAAGACTGAGGACGAGGAGGAGGGGCTTCGGCGAGCGGCGGGGCCCCACGGCGGGCATGGCTGAGCCAACCAACCACCGCCTCGCTCCATGTCACGGAGGGCCCCGCCGTCCCCGGAACAGGACGGGGACAGAAAGGGAAAGTTGCGGGCGGTACCAAGTACCAACCACCTAATCTAGGCGCCTCCAATGGCGTTTTGCCATCGCCTACCTGGGCACGAAGGACGGGGACAGAAAGGGAAAGTTGCGGGCGGTACCAAGTACCAACCACCTAATCTAGGCGCCTCCAATGGCGTTTTGCCATCGCCTACCTGGGCACGACAGCGATACCGTCATGGGTGGTTACGCTTGCCAACTTGGTCTGGCAGGCAGAGGCCATGCTCAGTTGCTCACACTGCTGGAGCCGTAACCTTTGGGCGCTGCAGAGTCTGGAACCTCATCTGTTGGGGATCGCTCTCGCCGGTGGTCAAAAGCTCGAAGCCACTCTCCCTCGATCGATCAAGAATTCAAGACCCAAGCTACTTGATAAAGGGGATCAAGAAAATTGGTGAAAAGGAAGGGACTTCCATGCGCAGCAGGCAACAACGAACGAGGCAAATATCTCAACGGATTTCGTCAAGATTCCCGACCGGTCGCTGCTGCCGATCCGATCCGAGCCGCAGTCACTAGCTAGTCAGGCTCAGCCGGTTGCCGCGCGCCAATCATTGCCCCGTGGAACCGGAGCGAGGGGCCGTCCGTGGGCGAGCGACCGAGCGCGCGACAAGGGTTGGCGCGGCAGAGATAAGCTCGCTCGGTGCCGCCGCTGCGGCCGTGGCTGGCCGGAGCAACCTACCGCACGGCACGACGAGTCGTTTTCCGCCGGCCCCGGCCGGCCGTTCCAATGCGGGAAGGGATAAGGGCGTGGCGAGGCGACTACTATAGCTAGCGCCGACTACGACGCGACGTGCGCCGTGTGCGCAGCGCACGAAGGTTTTGCCCGATCGGTGGTCGACGCCGCGCGATCGCCTTCTCCGCGGCCGGGATCCAGCACGCGCGCGCGCAGCACCGAGACGGGGACAGGGAGAGCGCGATCGAGGTGGTGGGGGTGGATCGGATTGTGACGGTGGTTTCGGTGCTCCTCCTGCTGCGGGTGCTGCGAGACTGTGCAGCAAGTTGCCCCTGTGATCGTTGCCTCGTGATCGGGACGGATATTTGCGGGTGCCATCTGCGCTTTGCCAAAGCCAGCACGATCGAACTGGTGCCGAGAGAGCGGATGTCACCTGCGATGCGAGCTCTTTTTCCCAGCCAAATTTTATCTAGATACTTTGATGGGTAGGGCAGATGCAGATATTTCTCCGAGCCGGGTGGCCATGGCCTGGCCCGCCACCGGCGTCACTTCACTTCAACCTTCGCGCAGTGCAGAACTACAGATTGCAGTTGCAAAGCACTCACTGGTGCACGCCGCAGTGCAGAACTGCAGATTGCAGTTGCAAAGCACTCACTGGTGCACGTATCGTGTACGTAGCGATCGTGATCGGGCGATGTAGACTCGTACCGGCATATTTGCTGGTGTTGTTATTCTGGTGTACGAAGGGATAGGCCAAGGCTCTGCTGACGGTATGAGCAGTGAACGGTGGCCGGACAGGACGATCTCGACGATCGAGAACGAAGGGTGTCTGAAAAAAAAAACGTAACGCCGTCATTGGATCGTTCGGCTCTGATCCGATGCGTGGAAAACCTGACCGCGGGCGAAGCGATCCGTCGGTTGTCCCGAGTCGCTTGTCACCCGGCCGATACGTTTTTTTTTTCTACCACCACTTGTCTGAAAAATATCTAACTGCCACGAATAACCATCAGCTAGCTAGTCAGCTGGAGCCGGAGCTGATGGGAATGTGAACGTGTGCAGGCAAAGATTTCAGCATCACAAGTTCCAAGGAGCAGGCCATTCAACGCACGCGCTGCCGCGCCTACCCGGGAGATGGCAACGGATAGATGACCGAATGATTGGCCAGCAGCGGAACAGCGCCATCTTCTCCCTCGGTCTCCACGCCAAGGAGACGAGGATCACTGGATCAGGATTCATCAGACATGGGTCTGCCGACTCGATCCAGCATCCAGGGAGGGTGATTGGTTGGCCACATCACCCTCGACCCAGGCTCCCCACGTGCACTCCGCGCGTGATTGGATGGCTGGACGGGGGGGCCTGGCTCCGTGCTTGCAGCTGGAGAGGCCGGGTCAGGCTCCCGGGAAACGCCGGACTCGGCTGTTTCTGCCGGGTCTGGCTCGCGGGAGCCAGGTATTAGTCTGCTAATGATATTATTAATATATGATTAGCATATATTAAATAATTTTAATATATTTTAAATTAGATTAAGATTTATAAAGGTAAAATAAAATTATTAAAACACAACTTCATAAGCTAAACATTATAAACTCATTTATTTTTTTTCTAATCTTATCTCATGCGGCATGACACATACAGGTAACCAAACACCTTCTCGTCTCAGCCAGGCTGGACACGTGCAGACAACCAAACACGAGGATTTGCACGTACTCAGCCTGGCTCACGGGAGCCTGTCTCGCAGATACGAGCCAGGCTAGGATCACGCAGGCAACCAATCGCCCCCTGTCGGGGTTCTCTACCGCCGACAAGTAAATTTCCTACGATCGCGTGTCAGGATCCGGNCCGGGGCGTTTTGCTTGGGCGCTGAGGTCAGTGCCATGGATCTTGGCGCTGACCTCAACGCCGAGATCTGTGGCGCTGAGGTCAGCGCCAAGATCCACGGCGCTGACCTCAGGCGCCACGTCAGCGCCACGACGGCCATGCCGTTTCCACGTCGTCATGGACCTCGGCGCCGTTATTCACGGCGTCGAGACGTTATAGCTCAACGCCGTGAATCACGGCGCCGACCTCAGGGTCCATTTTTGGAATTCTTTCCTCAGAGGGTCTATTTGTGATATTCTTTCCCGAAAAGGATCAAAAAGCAAAAAAGTCGGCATCAGAACATGGGTCTGCCGACTCGATCCAGCATCCAGGGAGGGTGATTGGTTGGCCACATCACCCTCGGCCCAGGCTCCCCACGTGCACTCCGCGCGTGATTGGATGGCTGGACGGGGGGGCCTGGCTCCGCGCTTGCAGCTGGAGAGGCCGGGTCAGGCTCCCGGGAAACGCCGGACTCAGCTGTTTCTGCCGGGTCTGGCTCGCGGGAGCCAGGTATTAGTCTGCAAATGATATTATTAATATATGATTAGCATATATTAAATAATTTTAATATATTTTAAATTAGATTAAGATTTATAAAGGTAAAATAAAATTATTAAAACACAACTTCATAAGCTAAACATTATAAACTCATTTATTTTTTCTAATCTTATCTCATGCGGCATGACACGTACACGTAATCCAACACCTTCTCCTCTCAGCCAGCTGGGAATGTCCCTCTCCCCGTTCCGACGAAAGAGAAAAAGAACGAAAGAAAGGCCATGTGACCTGTAGCCCTGGACATTTTGCTTTCTCTGAAACAGCTTCATCCATGGCCGTGGCAGATCCGGTGGCCCGGGCCCCATCCGATTCGACCTCCCCTATCCGTTTCCCCATTGGACGGCTCCACCCTGCGCATTTTAAATGCAGCAAGCAGCATCCTTGCTTGGTCACTTCATCTTATGGTTGGCTGGTGTACTGTCACGACGAACATTTCATATTATTTCTGCTAAAACCTCATTATTGTTCTGCATCAAATTATCCGCTACTAATTGGGACCCGGAAGTGACCGTTGGCATAAAAAAAAGGATATATTTATTTGATGCCGCACGAGTTGAACTATTTACCATCAGTTAGCTAAATTGTGCGCATCAGCATAGAAAAGGATATCAATAAACACAACATAAATTGGATTATCGGTCGGTCGGTTGGCTAATTGTTCACGTCCTAATAATTAGTATCAGGGAATGGCTCCAAGAAACGGCCGCAACAAACACCAAATACCAAGCGCGGCAATAACGCCGCGTGGTCTCCAACAGTTGGGAGCTTTGTTGGCACCTACCAAAGGAGGAATCAAGATGGCCTGCCGTCGCCATCGCCACACACACTTGCTCGCGTACAGGTCGATCAGGTCGGGGGCGCAGAATTATTTCCTCCCATTGAATTTCGAGGGTGTTCAATTCCCCAAAAATTTTTCACCAAAATTTTTCCAAAGGAAATCTTACATACATGGAGTAGTAAACGTGTGTTAATGACAAAATCCATTCCATAACCCCCAGATAACTTTTCGAGACGAATCTAATGAGCCTAATTAGGCCATGATTTGCAACAGTGATGCTACAGTAACTATCCGCTAAACATCCACTAATTATGGATTAATTACCATCATTAGATTCGTCTCGCGATTTTCAGACGAGATCTATAATTAGTTTTATTATTAGTCTACATTTAGTACTCCTAAATGGTAAGATTCTCTTACAAAATTTTTCACCAAAATTTTTTCACCCAATTGAACACCCCCTTCTTCAACCACCGAAATGCAGTGCATGCCCCGCGCACGCACATCACAGGGGACGTTTTCAGAATAGGAAAATGGAATAAAAGTCTTGGAATCAATGGCCGTGTACTGTTAAACCCCTTTGTTTATCGCCTGACAACGTGTGCGTGCGTAACTACTTGACACGGAGGCCAGTATCATCAGCACTTGATTATTCCACCGGTACCTATGTCATGACAGCGATCCCTGACGGCTATGTGTATACATGTGTGAATCTTTATATCTTTCTGTTTCATCTGTCCACGTAAAATAGTTTCATACGGATCAACTACCAGGGATACCGTGACGTAGGCGTAGGCGTATTCTATAGCTAGCTCAGTTGGGTGGGATAGTACTGCTGGAAAAGATAGTAAAGAAGTGACCAATGCAAGAGATGGAATAGAAAAGGCGATCAAGCTAGCCAACGTGTGGGGGTTGCTTTGATCTGCTACCTACCGAACTTGCCCAAAATTGACGACTTGGAGTGATGCATTGGTAGGTAGCCACAAGAAAATGACTTGTCGCTTGTACGCTATTTTGTATTTCTCTCCATATACTGCCTTGTACTCACCTCCAATAGCTTTTGTTGGGATGAACACTAGCTGTATAATATATTTTTTTCAGGGTATGAACACTAGCATGTTATTTATCTGCAGGATAGTACATAGTGTCGTTGCGGGTATGAATACTAATATGGATCTGCTTAGCACTGAGATCGTAACCATTGTACTATCCTGCATAATGACATCCTGTCAAAGGATCAGTGACATTATTTGGACGTTCCTTGAGTCCAATAAACACCTACTACATATATGGAGCAAGAAAATGAAGAGAAAAAATTGACTGGTCATGTCAATGCCTTCTGAAACCCACCTTCCATTACTCAGAGCACTTAATTAACATTTGTAGGAGTAGAGTGCACGTCTACATGCATGTGTACTACTTTGTATTTAGTATCTGCACAGGTAACGATCACAAGATTTGGATCAAACAAATGACCCACGCCCGCACACTGGGAATCATTAAGATCCACTGGTACACAAACTAAGACTTTAATGTAAACAATGAAATGTTTTAGAACTTATTTGGTGCAGCTCTGCACCCAAAATGATTCATATAGGAGGAGTCGGAGCCGATGAAGAGAAAAAAAGGCTTCCCTGGCTCCCTCCCTCCCCTTAGTTCAATTTCGCAATTTTGGCCGGTTCCTTGGGGACAAAAAATTGTCCCCAAGGAATCTTGCATGTATAGAGTACTAAATGAAGTCTATTTACAAAATCTTTTCACAGATGAGTGCAACTTTGCGCGACGAATCTAACGAGCCTAATTAATCCATGATTTGCTACAGTAATGCTACAGTAATCATCCTCTAATCGTGCGGTCAAAGGCCTCATTAGATTCGTCTCGCGAATTTGCCAGGGGTTGTGGAGGTAGATTTGTAAACTGACTTTATTTAATACCCTTAATTAGTGGTCAAAGTAGGGATCAAAAAATTGATCCCTACATCTGAACACGGCCTTTGACTCATTTTATGAACCGGCCTCACACTACAATATAGAGCTGGAGCCATAGGTCGGCCCGAGACGCACCGAACAGGCCTGCGCTGCGTTGGTCTACATGCGAAACACTTTGGAGTTGATTCATATGCAAAGACTGTATCAGCCTTGATCTATATGCAGGACTATCAAGCTTGATCTCATATGAAAAGTTCGCAATCTTTTTCATCCGTTCATAGCTTGGTATAGATGAACAAGTGATTACCCGAGTGTACAACCGTTTCAAGGTCGTACATACGCTCAAAGGATTATGATTCCGACCCGTCGGAATTAATATCGACATCGACAACAAATGGATTCTGGTGGAGTACACGACCACACGATCTAGTGCGAAAGCCGCGACGCCTTTTGTAGCAGCTCGTACTATTAACCCATCACCATTAATTTTACCCCTCACCATCACTCATCAGCAGTGGAAGCTGATGAACAGCTTACCGTTACACAGGAACGAACCGGCCCCTCCGTCAACTCGCCGATGGTGGGGATCTGCCGAATCGGTACTTCCACCAGCCCAGCCCGGGCCCCACCAGCAGCACGAGTCCTTGTTTAATGGGGGGCTAAACTAATCAATCCAGCCCCCTGATCAGGGATAACCGATTGATTAGCCGGCCGGGGCCAGTCGTCGCTGCCGATCGAGCGGCCGGAACAGGAGGATGCATCCATGTCGGCAGTTAATAAATGGGGATTGGCCACCAACCCCTGCCGTGCTCCGCTCCGGGCTTCTCCCGGCTCCCGCCCGTATCCCCCCGCCGTACGTCCGGTCCACAGCGCCATGATATGCTCGCGAGCGAGCGAGTACTGTAGCTGATGCTGCCCCGTCCGGCCGTCCGTCCTGTGAAAGCGTGTCCTGACAGTGCTGGCACTTGCATGGAAGTACTGTCCGAGTCAGCCAATCGCTGATCGCTGCCTGTGCCTGATGTCTCTTTCTCTCTCCGTGGGCCGTGGCTGCTCAGGTCTGGTTCCTGCGACAGATCATCTGCAAGATTTGCGTGTTTGTTTGCATCTTTAATTTGAACCATATTTGCTTTTTTTCTGAGCGGTATTAGCAGCAAAATTTGCATTCCCTTCGCAAAAAGAAAAAGAAAGGGGGAAAGAAAACAAAACTTGCAGGCTTGGCAGGTATAGGGAGCTCTGCGACAGAGAACATGAAGGGCCGCGTTTGGACGGAGGGGTAAAATTTTTTGCCCCAAGGAATCTTGCATGCATGAGGTACTAAATGGAGTCTATTTATAAAACCTTTTTACAGATGAGTGCAACTTTGCGCAACGAATCTAACGAGTCTAATTAATCCATGATTTGCTACAGTAATGCTACAATAATCATCCTCTAATCGTGCGTTCAGAGGCCTCATTGGATTCGTCTCGCGAATTTGTCAAGGGGTTATGGAGGTAGTTTTGTAAACTGACTTTATTTAATACCCCTAATTAGTGGTCAAAGTAGGGTGTTTCACCCTACAACCAAACGCAGCCAAGAACGCAGGTACAGTAACCCCCATAATAAAACTAGCGAGTGTTATTTGTTGGATAGGCATTGGCGGTTTGCTTTCGGTGGAAAGTGATAGCGATTAGATGCTAGCGAGTAGCGACGACAGGTAAGGTACGGTGGGGAGGAAGATAGAAATCACTCCACCTTTTTTATTTTTTGTTACTTACCAAGGTAAGTCGATAACTTTTTTAATCAGTTTGGACCGCGATGTGTGATCGATCAGTACGTGGATCAACTCGCACATCGAGAACCTGCCAAAAACCGCGTCGCTTTTGCATCGCTGCTGCCGAGTAAACTAACTGGCGCGGTAACTAAACATGGCGACACTAAATGTTTTACAATGGCAGCCCCCCCTCGCAAAAAGAAGAAAGATCCTAGCCAACCCTTCGTTAACAGATGGAGTATTACGCGAGCTTAGGTCATGATCGACACGGGCCAGGACCTAGTTTATCATATCATCAGTGCGTAGTATACCTTTGTTAATTTGTTTTACAGCCGGCGCTGGCGGCGGCGGCCACACAAGTCCTCCACGGCAGCTATTTTTTTTTTTCTGTGGACTTGCGTGGTGTATGCCCGGCGTATATGCACGTCTCCCGACGGTGCCGTTATACGCAGCAGACGTTACGGGCGCTTTTGCCGCCAGACGCCAACGCGCACCGAGCAGCAGAAGCAACGGCCGCGTCGCCCACCGCAATCTCGCGCCAGGAAACAACAGCATCCCACAGGGTGGTCCGGTCCGGTCCGGTCCAGGCCACCGTTCGTTCGTTCCCTTGCCGAGCCGCGCCGCGACCAACCAACCCCCAACCCAATGGAGCCAACGCCGCCCCGCCGCCGATGGCATTCATGATGCCGAGAGGGCGGCGGGCGCAGCGGCGCGCTCGCTCGAGGCTCAAGTTGCGCGGGGTCCGTCCAAAACCCGGTGCCCTTTCCCGCAGGCCACGCCAGGACCCTGCCGCCCCGCGTCGCATCGCGTCGCCGGGGGACGGACGAGCACAAAAGGGAGGCGCGGCCCTCCTCGTGTTCTTACCAACAAACCCCATAAACAAATGGTTTCCGTGGCGCGTGACCTCACGGCCTGCCGTCTACGCTTGGTTACTCCTCCATTACCAGCAGTGGTAAGCGAAACCCCCTTTTGATCGGCGAGGATAAGAAGCAGCAGCGAAACTCTTCGTGTGGGCAGGTCGAATAGGAGCTGCTGCTGCAGTGGTACATGCCGGTAGAAAGAACGCACGCACGGCCTATCTTTCCGTGCTGGGTGTCGCGCGTGTAAAGCAGGTCAGATTGGGAGAAAACAAAAAAAAAAGGCGTGGTCTAACTCACGAGGGCGCTTTATCGAGACCGCAGGATTAGGCGACGGTCACATGCCGGTTTAGTGGTTTGGTAAACGTAAGATCTGGCTCACGCCTCAACACATGGCCCGGCCGGTGCCTTTGAGGCTACACCCACACGCACACACGGGCATACGGCACGGGACACTGAACCTGGCTGGCCTCATGGAGACGGGACTGTCAAGTTACAGAGAGCTAAGTTAGCAGCAAAGATTGTTTGCCCATGATCAGTTGGGGGGTGATGGTAATTACAGAGAGACAAAACGGAGCAACAAGAGAGAGAGCAGCAGGGAAGATCCAGGGCACAAATCCTCACTCTTTTTCCTTATCTCTCTTTTCACTCGCTACTATTTTCACCTAGAGAGCTTCAGCTAACCAAATATCAAGTGTGACAAAACGGAGGGAGGGAGGAATAGGAGATGCTCATTTCATCTCGAGGCTTCTGAAGTCGAGCATGGCGGTCCTGAGCCCCAGGAAGTTGCTGCACTTGCAGTCCGCGCTCTTGGGGAGCCCCAGGCTGCAGCTGAAGCAGAGCCCGGCCTCCCGCTTCACCGGCTTCATGGGCTCCTCCTGGCACGGCGGGCTGATGCACAGGTCCAGGTTCAGGTCGGGGCACTTGAGCGCCTTCCCCTGGCCCCAGTCGGCGGGGTTCTGGTCGCGACTGATCGCCGTCGCCTTCGGCTCCTCCAGCCGGAACACGGCGCCCTTCTCATCACGCGCGGCGGCGGCGGCGGCCTCGAACGATATGGTTATGTTGGACGCGTGCTCGTTGATCGGCCGGTGGGTCACCGGGTCGATCCCCCGGCTCAGAAGCTTCCTCCGGATGTGCGTGTTCCAGTAGTTCTTGATCTCGTTGTCCGTCCTCCCCGGCAGCCTCCCGGCGATCAGGGACCATCTGTACCGAACAGCGGCGGAGCAAAGAACAGGTCAGGAAATGGTGTAAATGCTGCAGGCGATGGGCGATGAGGTACTGGAGAGGAAGGGCGCGACGTACTTGTTGCCGAGGAGGCTGTGGAGCTTGATGATGAGCTCATCCTCCTCCTCCGTGAAGTTGCCGCGCTTGAGGTCGGGCCGGAGGTAGTTGATCCACCGGAGGCGGCAGCTCTTGCCGCAGCGGAGCAGGCCGGCGGCCTTGGGCAGCGAGCGCCAGCACCCCTCGCCGTGGGCCTTGATGTACGCCACGAGCCGGTCGTCCTCTTCCTTTGTCCACGCGCCCTTGTTGGTGTGCGCCTTCTCGCAGCAGGGCGACCTCCCCATGGCTGACCGCCGGCGAGCCCAGAACCAAAACCAAAACCGAACCGCCGATGTTGCTTGCTGCTGCTGCTGCTTTCCCCCGATCCTTTCGCCGCCGCTTTCCTCCCGTCCCCTCTCGGTGGGCTGCGGCAGTGGAGGTTGTTGCTGCTGCTTGCTGCGAGCCAAGGGTGGGTGAAGGGGGGGCTGGATTTTATAGGCACTTGACTGGATCGGGGATCGTCTTCTAGAGGGGCTGAGTTGGTGGGAAAAAGGTTAGGCCGCGGTAGGCCTGCCTCTCCCTCTCCCCCAGGCCCATGACCTCATCACTGCCACTGGTTTACTACCAGTTTCATCACAAAGCAACAGGCCACGGGGCGCCGGGCACGGCCGCCGGCGAACGGAACCTCAGGCAGGTAGGTGTAAAGCGAGGCAAGCGACGCGCGCGCCAACCGTGCGTGGTGGTGGCCTGGTGCGGTGCTGATGGATGGATGGGCGCGGATGCCTACCTCTCCACCACGACGGATGGGGGTTTTAACAGCTAACTAACCGCACGCAAACCCCTGTTCCTGATTTGGTTAGGATGATGGCTGGATTAGGTTCGTCTCCCTTTCCCTGTTGCTGATGCCGATTTGCTCCCCCACCCGTGAAACACAGATGCCCTGCACAGGAGGTAAACATGAGAATTACACACATGGGGGTGTGTGCGGGTGCGAGTCATCCGGCTCACCTCTTGTGAAAGTGAACTGTAATGCCAGGTTCAGTGCAATTTGAATCCATGCAGGCAAAGTTTTATGTCGACATGAGAATGACTCTCTTCTGTACGCTACGACAGAGTAGCAGTTGCATAAAGGGACATTCATGTGTCTTAAAAAACAGCCTGATCTCACCAGCTCTACTCATCTTTGACGCACCCTCCTTTGTTTAACAAGGCAAATGTTTTTGGTGTACCCACAAACCCATATGCTGATACCCGCACTAAAAAAACGGGGCAGGGTCCGAAACTAAGGAGGCGCTAGCTAATCATGGACGTTTTCATTGTTTGTTCCCGAATAAAATAGAGTCCATCAGAACTGGCATATGGCACAGCCTAAATGAATGTTATTGGCCACCCACCATATTGTTTAGTTTATTTTTTTGTCTAGAATAGTTTTGTTTCCAGAATCATAGATTGTCATGCTCATATCAACCTACTTTCCTGTGGAACATTTGTTTTTATATGTAGTACTCTCACATAGGTTTGTTCATCTGTTTGGTCAACCATAGATTAAAAATTCACCAAACGCATTGCTCCAGCATCTGTATCGTTTTATCTTTCGCTACAAGGCAGATCATGTGGATATCGTATTTATTTGGGCAAATCAACAAGCCAATAATTAAACCTTATCTGTGATCCTTAATAATACATCAACTATGATCATGACTATTTCCCGTTATTTAACATGTGTGTATTCAATTGCTCATCAGCTATTAATACAAATACTGAATTTGTCAAGGCTTCTAATTTCTACTAGTACTACAAGATAAGGATATATTCTGCATTACTAAAGGCTGTGGGCATTGCATTGTGTGGAAGATGGGAAGCAGATGAAATTATGACTTCACGAGGTGGAACATTAATTGTTACTTGTTAGGAGGAACTTACATGTCTGTGACAAAATCCAGATGGGCTTACATTATATATGTCTACCTAATATATTCGTTTCGGGATGGTTACCAAACTATGGACCATAGTTGGTTGGGTGTGAGGAGAGGAAATATAACTAAACATTAGTTTCGGTTGGGGCCAGAATGATTGGGACTCCACACTCCACAATGGTCCTCCATATGCACTGTTTATGTTTCTGGTGTCTCTCCCCTATTTCTTTCTGGTTGTCATTCAGTGATCATAGCTCCAGATCTAACTCTAAATTTTGTTGTTTTTAGCGGATGGGCAGTCCGACTTGATTTTATATCTGAGATTTCTTACTGATTTGATATGGGTTTATTCAGGCAAAAACAAATGAAAATTTTAGCATTTCATAACAGATATATATGAACTGTTTATATCGGTTGGCAGTACAAGGCATGGAACATCTATGACAGGAGCTGTATTTGAAAACCAAGCATTTCAGCAAAGTGCAAGGAACCAAGTTAATGTGTTATTACACACCAAACTGCTTTATCACACAGCTAGCCACGGATAACTAATCTTAATTGTTATTTCTAAGCAGCAACAAGCTAGTTAGCTATAAGTCGAGCTTGAGGCTTGTCAGTTTGTTACCGGCTGATTTAATACATTTTTAATAGCTCCCTCTATGATGCACTTAATATACTATCTAGTAAACCACTTCGATTGTACCCTAATCACCACCCTGACTAGCAAAAGGAGTGCAATCACTGAACGAAACGCACTAGCATCATAACTTTTAGTAGTTAAATGGTAGGCACCAGTTCTAGAAAGCATGAAGTCAGGCAAGAGGAGGGTAGGGAAATGGTTTGTAGTTGAGATGCGGTGTCGGTTATGTGCATTAGTTCTACCCTCCACTTCTTAGCCACACACTTGTGGTGCAAGCCTCCTTATGCAAGCTGGACTGTTTTGGGTTAGGGGGAATGAGGAAGAAGGTAAGGAGAGAGGTAGGTCTACGAGCTCCTTTTGCTGTCGTCTCTTCAAGGGAGCCATGGGCAAATTTGCCATCCCCACCACACGGCACAAGCACGAACAGTACTTATGGATAACTCCTCTGTCCTAACTCTCTTTGTTTCCCCTCTGCCCACATGCCCCTTGGCCACCATTTCAAAATGAGAGATTTATCCTCCATGCCACATTAAGATTAGAGTTCTAACAGCTTGAGAAAAATTTCACTGACAATAAAATCCACCTAAAGGTAAAAATAAGAGTAACACCGTACTCCTGCTTAGTTTTGTGTTGGCACCTTGTGCACCTCAGGTTGAATTGAACCATCTCTCAAAAAATAACCATTGTTGTTGGACAAAGCTCCTATACTGTCTCTGTATCTAGATTAAGGGTTTGGGAAAAATTCATGTGGGAGGATTTGTTTGCTTGATAAAGGCTCCTGAAGGGAGCTCTGTCATCTTACTGTTCTTATTTGCCCCTTTGTGCAGAAACAAACAAACCGGTTCTACCTGGCTAACTGCATCTTGATACTGATACTTTTGCCCCTGTTCTATCTCATAGTACTCTTGCACCAGAGGTTTGTGCTACCTGCTTCGTGAATAAGAACATTTTCTTTTAGGTTGAGCATTTCCAGCACACTATTCTCATATTTTGCTGTGCAGGGAAATGAAGAAAGGTGTGCAAGATCTAAAACGTTTTTCATAGATTGGGCACAAGAAAAGAGCAATCGTAGTTGTAAGTTTGCTCTCTGTACCCAGACATCTCCTTTTCTCACATGTCAAAAACCTCATTTGATAGGTTTTCCTGATGGACACTATTCAGACTTCATGTATCCTGGTGGTCTAATTTCAACATTAACGACTGAATTCTCTACTTTCCCTATTTCAGTGCTCATGTGCTGCAGTCCAGCATGCAGATGCAAAAACTTCAAGAGGCAACACGTGTATGGAAGATATTCTATATTGTCAAAGCTTGGACTGAAGCATGGAATATATTCTATATTGTCAAAGCTTGGACTGAAGCCTTGTTGGTAGTTCATCCCCAGAAACGTGGGGTTTATATGACAGTACATACAATCTGGGGCAAACAGTGAAGAATGTGTATTCAATGCTTCCCAATATCGACATGCCTGATTTGGAGCGTCTAATTTTTTATTGCAATGTGCATACGATGTGCTAATCACTTTGTGTATGCTATTCATATCATTTCTTCTTACAAGACGGGAAGTATTTCGGTGATTTCTTGACATTTTCATGGTCAAATACCAACAAGTAACACAGTAGTATTTCAGGTGCCAATGACCTTGCTAACTTTTGGAGCTTACCTGCAGGATTCACAAGAGTACTGATAGAACTTGGAATGATTTCAGAGTAACTAAGTGTAGAAATACTGATAATTTGATTCTGCAACAATTCTGAAGATAGCCGGACAGTAAAAGATTTAGGCTAACCTCGCAATCAGAAGGTTGTTCATAAGGACCATCAGTTCCATTGCTTTCTTGACTCTTCGGTACATGCTCTGCTAGCTCTTGGAGCTTCATCACCTGTAAGTCAATGACTTTGTTTTATGGAAGAATCCAGAACATGACCAGATTGTGCAGAAGGATTGTTACATCATCAAATTTCAAAAAAAATTGATGCTCGCAGTTGAAGAATGAAATTCCCTTTTGCATCGTTGAGATGGTTTTTGCGTAAGAACACTGACGCCACAGAGAAAATTGAACCCCTGAAACTTCAACATCGTAGATTCAGAAAATCAAAAGGTATTACTGAAACATACTGCAACTGATCAATTATTCAGGTGTGATGGCTGGACATAAACAACAAATTTAACCTCAAGAATTCACGATTATATCCATGCAACATTGATCAGAATTACTGTCCAGACTAGCATTACTAAAATCGAGGTTAGCATTACTAGAATCAAGGTTAGCATCCATGTTTCTGAATGGAGCTAATTACTCCAAGTATTCTGCAAATTCATTCATTCAGACTAATTCACACATACTCAGGGGGGGATCCAGAATAACAAAACACGCCATTGATAATTCATTGGACGCTCCTGGACTTGATCCCTGGCTGCGGCTACGGATTACTCTCCCTAATGAGTTGGTGCAGTCAGCTCTCTAGAACAGAGCAGGGCAGTAGTGCTCAAGAAGGACACAGGTTCAAGAAGGGATTAGTATTCAAAAGCTAGATCTCTCTCCTCATTGGGTGCTCATCTCCCGGCGCCCGCCGTCGCCGGCTAGGTCGGACCAAAGCGGGGGAGGAAGGAGGTGTGGATTGCTACCGCGCGCGAGAGGCAGGAGGCTTGGATGGTGACGACGCGTGGGAGGCGGATGGCCAGGACGGCGGGGAGAACGGCGATGCGCGGGAGGCGAGAACGGTGACGGCCTCGCTAGAGGCGCTGGAAAGCGGCGGTGGGCAGCTGGCAGCTGAGAGCTGACAGAGGAGGCCAGGGACAAAAACGGAAGGTCATCCGCCCGCCGCCGCCTACGGCGTGTTTGTTTCCGATCAGTTTATCCGTCAAAATAAACGAAAATCCCACTTAAATATCTTAATTATTTTTGTTTATTTTCGATTCTCTAATATATATTTCAGAAATTTGAACTAAAATAATCAAGCATCAAAAAAAATTTCACTTATTTTACGATCTAAGAATGATTGAGAGAAACGAAAAACAAACACACCCATCCAGTCCCCAAATCCTCCTCCCTCTGCGCCTCCCCCCAACGACGCTATGCCATCCGTCATGTGGAAGGTCGCCCGGGCCTCCTCGCGTGCGGCCGTGGCTGCGGCCACGGCCGTGCGGCCGCCGCCTCTCGCGATTCCCCTGTCGCCACAGCCGCCGCCTCTCACGGTTCCGCTGTCGTCGTAGCCCACACACGCGGCGGCGTGAACCATCCTCCCTCTCGGTACCACCTCGTCCGCGATCCCGCCTCGGCCGATAAACATTCGTCGAATTTATATGGATTTCACTGTCGTTAGATGGAGCATTACATTATCAGTACGAGGTAATCCACGCTTCAGTCAAATTGATATGGATGTACCTGTCATAACAGCTCCTCCTCGCCGCTGTTCCGGGTGGCCGAGGAGGAGCGGCTATGCTTCGCCCTCCTCACCGCTGTTTCGGGCGGCCAAACTGACATCTCCATGGAGGCCATGCGCCGCACGGTGGCCTCACCGCTGTTTCGGGCGGCCAAACTGACATCTCCATGGAGGCCATGCGCCGCACGGTGGCTGACATCTCGGACGGGGCTGCCGACAGTTTCGTCATCCGCAAGTTCTCAGCGGAGAACTTCCTGGTGATCTTCTCGTCCCAGAGGGCGTGCGACGCCGCAATGCGCGTCGGAAGCATTCCAGTGGAGGGCTCGCGGCTGCGTTTCCAGCCATGGACAAGGCTGGTCCGGGCGGAGGTGATGCCACTGCAGTTTCGGGTCACCATTGAGATCGAGGGCATCCCTGCCCATGCCTGGAGCCTACGCGTGGCCAGGAAGATCCTTGCATCGTCTGCTTGGATCGAGAACCAGGCTCCCTCGTCGTAGGACAAGACCGACATGTCCAAGATGCAGCTGACGGTCTGGATAGACGACCCCAGTCGCATCCCTCGCCGGAAGACCATGCTCATCGCCGAGCACGAGGTCCCTGTAACATACTCTGATCCCACCATGCAGCTCATCTTCGACAATCTGCCCCCTACCTCCGGCAGAAGAAGGTTCTGGTCTACAACGCCCTGATCCACCTGCGCCGCGTCGCGGATTTTCGGCCACGGTCGCCATCCCCCCACCGGGCCCCTCGCCGCCGTCCAGCGATGGCGACTCTGGACATGATGGCAACCCCGATCGGGGTTACGGCGAGTCGCAGGGCGTTGGGCCGAGGCTACACGGTTTCCCTTGCCAGGCCGGCATGGTGGACGGCGGTTCCCCCCCGGCTACCGGCGGCGGCCGTGGCATGCGACAGCAACAGCCATGCCCGGCGTCGAGCCCGCGGGCGCCGTGCACCGGCGAGGCCGCACCATCTTCGTCATCACCGGCGACCTGCACGGCGCCCACCGAGGAGGGAACGGGAGGGTGACATCACCAAAAGCAAAAGAAAAAGGAAAGGGAGCTGCCGCCAGCGGGGGGCCTGCCTCCAACCTAGCCCTGCAAAAGCCAGACAGGATTCGTCAGGATCAGGGCTACTTTCCTGAAAAGGAAGTGGAAGCCGACAACATCCTGGCCGAAAGCTCCGGAGCGTCAGTGCAGGGGGGAATCGAGGCGGTCCCCTTCGAGGATCAGCTCCCCTGCCGCACCAACCACACGGCCTTCGAGGAGGATCCGATGCGGTTTGAACTGGCTCGGTGTTCAAACTCGATGCTGCTGCAGGGAGAGGGGACCAGAATCGGCCGGCCAGCTAGTCAGCCGCCTTCGCTGCGCACGTACAGCCGTCGCTCTGCCGCGGGGCCCCAGGGGATCTGTCCGCCGGTCATGGCTCGCCTCTGCTTCAGCCGGAGGCGGAGGGAAGGTCTGAGCCGGGTCGAACGGCTTCCCCTACCACGACGGCTCAAATCGAGCCGCCCTCTGTGGAGCCTTCTACACCAGCCGGCCTCATCCTGACGCAGCAGGAGTGGACCAGGCCGTCTACAACTCCGCGGCCTAGGACGGCCCACGCGAGATCAGGGTCCGCTCGGAAGAAATCGGGCCCTGCTCCGTGGCCCACCGCGACCGCGTCGAGCAAGGCGAGGAAGAGGGCGCCACACACCACGGGCACCGGGGCGGCTACGGCGGATTCGCTCAGGGGTAATTCCCCGAGCGCGGAGAGCGCCATGGCGGTCACTTCGGTGTTTCTCGCAAGCGTCCGCATCACTTTGCAGCCACCTCTGGCGGGGAAGCATCAACGTGGCCTTCCCTCCGCGACCTCAGCTTCCACGATGGCCTTGTCGCCACCCGCACTGAGGCGCAGCGGGAGGCTGGCATGTAAACCTCTGAACGCCACGATCAGACCGTCCAGGAAGGGGGAGGTGCTCGCAATGCGGAAGCTTGGGCTCATTCAACACGATGGATACGCAATGGATGCCGCTCGGGAGGAGTTCGACAACTTCTTCACCCAAAAGCTGGAACCTCGGCACTTCGCTGCGATCAGGGACTTGTTCCCCTTTGCGCGGGCCTTGTCCGACGAGGAACTGATAGCTGCGGCGGCACGAGCGGGCGACGCGGTCAGCGAGCAGTGACCGCCCAACCACCTACCTCCCGGTCGTCACTACTGATGGATCAGACGAACCACAACATCTTGGTGTGGAACACCCGCGGGTTGAATGCGCGCAATCGGAGAGATTGCCTACGCGGGGTGGTCCAGGATGCAAATGCATCGGTAGTTTGTGTACAAGAGACCAAACTGAGTGTAGTCACACCTTTCCTTATCAGTGAAACGCTGGGAACCCGATTCTCCAGCTTTGAGTAACCTGCTGTCAGTCGGGGCTAGTGGGGGAATCCTGATCGCCTGCGCTGGCTCGGATGCATCCTGCACCACGCTTCAGGTCGGGCGTTTCGCTGTGTCGGTGATGATAAAACTCAGAGATGATTGCGCGCCGTGGTGCCTTACCACGGTTTACGGGCCACAGCCGGATGCGGATAAAATCGAGTTGCTCGACGAGCTCCGTTAGATCCAAACCATCATCACCTGCCCTTGGCTGATCGCGGGAGACTTCAATCTTCTCCTCGACGCCGGTGACAAGAACAACCTCAACTTGAACCGGTAGAACATGGGCCGTTTCAGGAGGTTTGTCGACGACATGGAGCTGAAGGACGTGCTGCTCCACGGCAGGTGTTATACCTGGAGTAGCGAGCGCTCGCGGCCAACGTTGGAGAAACTGGACCGAGTACTGGCCACGGTCGATTGGGAGCTGCAGTACCCGTTCTGCTTCTTGCAAGCTCTATCGTCGGACATGTCGGATCATTGTCCGCTCCTTCTCTCCACGAATGCCGTTTTCCGACGGAAGCGAAGATTCCACTTCGAGAACTGGTGGATCAAGATCCCGGGTTACCTTGAAGCGGTGGAACGTGGCTAGCAGTGTGCCGACACTGTCACGGACCCGTTCACCAGAATAGACGTCCTGCTTAAGAGCACGGCCCGTGCCTTACAGAGTTGGAGTCAGCGGTCGGTTGGCCAGATCAAGGAACAACTTCTGATCGCTAGGGAGCTGGTTCTCCGCTTGGACCGGGCGCAAGACACGCGGGAGCTCTCAGACGATGAGTTCCAACTACGTCGTGAACTGAAATTCAAGATCCTGGGCCTGGCATCCTTGGAGAGAACATTGGTGCGGCTCCGTTCTCGGATCACTTACCTCCACGATGGCGACGCCAACACGAAGCTCTTCCACATGCAGTGCAGCTATCGCACAAAGAAGAAATTCATCGCTAGGTTGGAGGATGGGGACGGCGTCGCGTTCACCCACGAGGAGAAAGCAGAGATGCTGCTCAAGCACTTCTCAGCGATTCTGGGGACTGAGGCCGAACGTAACTCCACTATCGATCTGCAGGCGCTCGGTTTTCAAGCGGCATGCCTGGAACATCTGGAACGCCCATTCTCGGAACAGGAGGTGTGGGACACGATCAAAGGTTTGCCGGCCGACAAGTCACCAGGGCCTGACGGGTTCACGTCGGAGTTCTACAAGACGGCTACAAGCACAGGCGACCGGAATGCTTTCCCCCTCGGCGAATCCGATGATCCAACATCAATGCTCTCTGTACGCCGACGACGTCATGCTATTCGTCGCACCCAAGACCCAGGACCTGATCACTACCAGGGAGATACTTGGCCTCTTCGGCGACGCCTCTGGCCTCAAGGTGAACCCGACCAAAAGCACGATCGTCCCGATTTCCTGCTCGGAGGAGACGATGTCCAATGTGCAGAGCATATTCCCAGCACAAATTTTGGATTTTCCGATCCAGTACCTGGGGTTGCCCCTGACCGTCGGCCCGCTAAGGAAAGCTCACCTTCAGCCGTTGGTGGACAAGGTGACGGCGAGCATGCCCATCTGGAGGGCGCCGTTGATGAACAAGGCGGGGAGGCTCACCACAGCGAAGGTGGTTATGAGCTCCAAATGCATCCACACCATCATCTCTCTGAAGATCCCGGACTGGGTCTTCCAGGAGATCGACAAGCGACGTCGGGGTTTCCTTTGGGCAGGCAAGGACAAGGCAGCCGATGGCCAATGTATGGTGGCATGGCGTACTGCGTGCAGACCCACGGAGTTCGGGGGACTGGGCTTGCCTGACCTTCGGATTGCTGCTTTCTCGCTGCGGCTAAGATGGTTGTGGCTGCAAAGAACCGATACAACTCGGCCTTGGCACACGCTGGACCTCCAGTTCGGCAACGACGGGATTGTGCAGCAGATGTTCCAGGCCTCATTGGTGATTCACCTCGGCGATGGCAACCTGGCACTGTTCTGGAACGACATGTGGCTGGGACCTTCCTCCCCCTGCGTTTTGGCGCCTGAGCTTTGCAAGTTGGTCCGGCCAAGCATTAGGAAGCGGAGAACGGTTGCGGCAGCGTTGCAGGACAAGCACTGGATCAGAGACATCACGGGCCAACTATCAGCCCTCTCTCTGAACCAGTATCTCCGTCTTTGGCCGGCCATGGTGACGGTCATTTTCCGGCAAGGAACAGAAGATATCCTGGCGTGGAGATGGTCACCATCGGCCACTTACTCCGCCCGCTCCGCCTACAAGATGTTTTTCGAGGGCTCGACGCGTTTTGCGGGAGCCAGACCTGTCTGGAAGGCGTGGGCGCCGTTGAAGGTCAAGTTCTTCATGTAGCTCATCCTGCAACAGCGGCTTTGGACGGTGGAACGCAGACATCGACATGGTCTGAAGCAAAGCTCCACATGCCAGTTCTGCGACTAGGCGGAAGAAACAACGGATCGCCTATTTTGCAACTGCCCATTCACCAAAACGGTATGGCAAGCAGTCGGCTCCAACCTCGCCCTGGTCATCCAATTCCCAGCACAGGCGGATTGCCAAACCATCGACTGGTGGCTAAGTCTACGCGAGGGACTCAACAAGGATCAACGCGCGGGGGGTGGGGCTCGACTCCACCTTCATGCTGATTTCCTGGCAAATCTGGAAGGAACGCAATGGGAGAGTGTTCAACAATCCGCAGGGGCACTCGTTGGTTTCCCTGCTTGCAACTATCATGGATGAAGGCCGCACGTGGGTGGAAGCCGGAGCCAAGAGGATGGAAGCCATTGGGTGGACGGCACGAGCTAGCTAGACCTAGTTAGTGGTTGTCTCGCTGTCATAGGTTGTTAATTCTCTGGTATAGGTCCCTAAAGCGTCCAGTGTAACCATGTGCGTGTGCCCGGTTTTTGGCCCGCGTTGTAAAACTCTTTCTTCTTAATACAAAGATATGCAGCTCTCCTGCATATTCTCGAAAAAAATAACAGCTCCTCCCTCCACCCGCCCCTCGAAGTTCAACGACGAGGAAGCATACCTACCCATCCAAGAAGCGTATCGCTTCTTCAGCTCCAACTCCAACAGAAGACCCCAAGGTAGTATCCCTTCGAGTGGCTGCAATATAGTTTTTTCACCAGATGCTAAACCGTTTAGATTCATCTGAAACAAGCTGTAAACAGCATATGTTGCCTCTTTATCGTTACTGACAGTACAAACCTTCTAAGCACCAGTCATACAAGTTGCCACTTCATAGAGCCACATCAATTGAATTTGCTATTGCTATCCTAGGTCACTTAGGGCCTGTTTGGTTTCCTTGCTGGCTCTTGCCTGGCCTTGCCCAGCAAGGATGGGTGTTTGTTAGTCCCAAGAAAGTTAGGGTCCGTTTGGTTTCTTCACTCGGCACTGTGTATCCTTGCCGAGCGAGGGTACACAGAGAGTGCGAGCGTTTGCTTCCTTTGCCTTGGATATCTCGGGGTCTGTGCGGGCGAGGTTTGGCTTGCTCGTGTGGGAGAGCCGAATCGGCTCGCCTGCTCGGGCGAGCTTCTCGTTGCCCGTGTCATCCAAGCGAGGCGAGACGAGCCGAGGAACCAAACGTGCCCTTAGCTTTGCTAGGCAAACTTGCTTAGCTTGGAAAAGATTTCCTTGCTGGCACTCCCGCAGGCAAGGCTCGCAGCTTGCTTAGCAGATGTCCCCACCTGATTCATTGCATTGAGCTGAGCAATAAAACATGCTTAGCAGACATTAGATGTTTGTTACATCATATCAAGGCTAATTAAAAGATCTCAGTGCGAAATCGAGCTCTATTGTCACCAAATCAAGCACCGCAAATGGGCACTGAAGCTTCATGCAGCGAAAATGAGCTTCAATGGATTGGATTACTGACAAATCAAGGTCAAATGGACCTCGTCTCTGCAAAGTTGTGTTCCAATTCCCCAAATAGCGCAGCCATCAATTGAAATCTAGCACATGTCCCTTGAGAAATGGAGGCCACTCAAGCAGCGGGGCTTCAAAGTGTTCCACCCATATGTGGATTTGTTTTCTTGTTCATTTTGCAACTTCTAGCTTGCTTGGACCTATTCCCTAGTTAGTTTGTATGTGAATTGTTTCTTCTCTGGCTAAGAAGCACGAGGAGGAAGAAGGCGTTGAGGATGTGGAGAACCTAATGTTGCTGTCTTTGCCTAACATTACTTGGCTAGGTAAGGCTAGGCTTGCCCATTTGGCCTAGGTTGACAAAGAAACCTAACATGCCGTTAATTGATGTTACTACAATAAAATGAAATATATTGTTATAATTTTGAACCAAGGAGCTGGATGCAAAGTAGTTAGATCTCATCACGCAAAGCTATCCTTCATTAGCCCAGTGGTGTACAGCTATATGCGGTGTACAAGAATTGGGAGGGACTACACAAATATATGTTACAATCAAAGCATTTTTATTTTCTATATACGTTGCAATCAAAGCATTTTTATTTTCCTTACTAGTTGAATTCCACACATGAAATTTGGCAATGAAAATGCTATTAGAGAAACTTCTTGTTCTTGGTTACAAAGGTCAGATTGGAGCAGTATAGGAGGCTGGTTATACTGGAAACCTATCGAATGGGTTCAGTTTGATGGGTGTCTGTCTGAGTCAAAGCACATTGAATAGGCTTTTTTATCGTGCAATTTAACTGATAATGGTAATTAACATTGCATAAATATCGACCAAATGCTGTGTACCAATAACAGTTACATATTTCTTGATGGGGATAAAAGTTCATGGTGTAGCAAATAGGTTGCACTTAATTTTGAACTTAAGTACAGAAATATGTACTTATCGACCAAATTTTGCATTATTCATTTTTATAACAACATTACTTTGCTATGATAGGTGGACCCCTCTTCAACTTGGACATGAGGTCAGACAAAGAAGGTATGCCCTTTGATGTGAAAGACCTTAAGTCCGAGCAAAACTTGTGGGACTTGTACAATCGGTGGTGTAGCTACTTCAACGTGGCACGTAGCAGTGTGGAGAAGGGCTACCGATTCAACATATTTAAGGAGAAAGTTCGTTTAATCTATGAACTCAAAGGTGCTGATCCAAAGGAGTTGGAAGTAAATCATCTCTGTGATGTTACCATAGATGAGCTCTGTCCCCCAAAGTTTTTTCGTCGCCGTTATTAGTGAGGGTCTCCATGAACTCTGCAGAGCGGCCCTGCAAGTTGGAACTCCACAATAACCTCCAGCCGATCTGCCCTGCAAGTTACTAATATGTTGTGCAACAAGGCCTCTTCCTCTAGGATGCAGGTGTGCCCTATATATGCAACTTGGAACACAATAAGGAGGTAGTTTATGGGAAACAATCCTATCTGTTGCATACCCGTGTTAGCATAAGTTAAGCTGCTTCATGTGTGGTGTTAGCCTGAGCGTCTGTAAGATAATGTTCAAGTCACACTGAGCTGCAAGTTAATGTTAAGCTGGCACCTGGTGCACTTAATTTTGAACACTCTTTTCATATCTGTAATGTAATGCGTATTTGTAATAAGCTGCTATTGAAATCATACTAGGTGAGGCTACATCTTGTTTTCTCACCATAACCCAAACAAATTATTCGCATAAAGAAGGCTACAGTTATATGTACGATTTTCATTTAGTTGTTATATGTTTAGCCACAATGACATGTCTCATATTTGTGTAGACACAATGACATGTCTGGTATAAAGTGTATTTTTTTAACGAAACTAAATGATTAATGTGACGAACTGGTGCCAGCAGTGCAAGTGCTGTTACCTATCGTATCCATGTCATCAGTCATTCTGCTTCTTAAAAAAACTATTTATCTTTTGCCTATCATTTTTTCCCGTGCACGGCTCCATCCTCCATGTCATTCATGCTTACCCGGGTACTTCTTCAAAAAAAAATTCTAAATGAAGCAAGCTTTAGATGCGTTCAACACAAATTCTTGGCCTCTATTACAGCGAGAAGGGATCGAGTAGTGAAACATTCTTTTCCCCTAGAGAGCTCTCGTTCAAGACTGATTTAACTCATATGTTGGAGAATTAAAATAATTAATCTACCCTTTTTTGTAACTAGTGGCTTGCACGTGGAAAAAAATAATGCTATTAAAATGGCTGCACAATAGCGCTTAGATTGTAGTTGGTTTATAGGCACCATGCGACTCAGAACTACACTTTGTATACCATCGTTGACAATGATATTTACCAATTTCATGAACTGATGTCACCACATTTCTAAAGAATATATCAAGACCACTTTGCTCAGGTTCATACTCATTGATAGGCTGGCAATCCATGCCGGTAATTCCAACAATCGCCGTCTCCTAGTCTTCTTCTATATGCATCCATCTCTCTGTAACACTAGGCATCTCTCTAGCAGATTAACAGCATGAACATAGCAACCTCCAAAGAAAAGGAGTATGATAAGGGAATCTAAATCGATGCCCTACAATATTTTTAAATTATATTACATTCCTGTTGCAGTTTATCAATATACGGTAGTATATGAGATTCCAAAACTGCGATGGTTTTAGCCCTTCGATATTGATACAAATTCAAAATTTCTTAATTGTAGAGCCAAAACAGGAGTTGGGAGTGCAAATTTTTTTAAAAAGCAATCTATTAGATCACGTTTCTTCTGGAGAGCAGCTGAGGAAACTTCCAGATATTATATGGTCAAATGAGAAGCTGTGTGCAGGCCAAAAGACCAAGGAGGTCTCATAGTGATCAATACTGAAATAATTATGAATGATTGCCTTCCTGTTAAATGGATTTGGAAATTATATCTGGGTCTGATGAGCTGTGCTATAAATTACTAAGCCAAATATATGCAAACTAGAAAAATTTTCAATTCTAAAGTCAAGGCGATGTGGCAGTTTTGGCAGGGGCTGCGCAAAATGAAACACTTGTTCAAGTGGGGTGCTATCAAAAAGTGAGCAATGGGAACAATGTAGGTTTTGGGAGAATATTTGGCTTGGGATGTTCCACTCGAAATTCAGTTCACTGGTCTGTTCAGTATTTGTGAGAACCCCATGTCCTTGTATCAGTGTTGTAGTGGACGGAGAATGGAATATCCTTTTAGAAGATCTATAGATGCAGATTTGTACAATTGGAAGGACTTAATGCTAAAGCTTCAAGTTATTGAGCTACAATTTTTTGAATAAGATGAGCGGTCAAACTTGGGGTCAAAAAAGTCAAATGAATTATAATTTGGAACGGAGGGAGTACATCTCTAATGGAATGAGAGATGTAAGCATCACAGGGATTCGAATTTGAACCACTTATACAGTGCTGTGAACTGAATGCCATAATGCTGGTGCCTTTTACGTTTTACCAATCATCCATGTTCCGATTTTGCATGGGAACGAGTGATCAATCCCTCCATACTGGCACCTATATATGGTCTAAATAATGAAAGCATTGTATCTCAAGAGGCTTTATAAACCTGAAATATCTTCATCGTGTCAGAAATTTCCTTGAAAGGCGTTTCTCTTGAACTTCTCAGCAGGACAAGCTTTACAGATCCTGATGGCCATAAGCTATCTAGGTTATTTAGCATCATATTAGAGTTGCCATACATATTAGAGTCATCTCGTCGTACAACTGAAGACAGCCAATACACGCAACTTGCTCAGAAATTTGGTTGACACAAATAAAACGTTTGCAGAGACCAGTGACAATCTCACCTTATAAACTACCACGTGGATAATGATGGGCATGTGAGTGGGCCAACAGATTATAACGCTAGCATATTCATTTAAGAGGGTATAAAACAGCTTAAGTAATGTGTGGACTATTATTTATCCAACCTGATCAGAGACAACCGCACTTCATCTAACCTGACAAGTTACAACACACAGGAAAGAAGCATAAGAACTACACCTCACTAATGGTACGAGAGATATGATGTAAGCATCACAGAGATTTGTGATTTGTATCTGGACCACTTACAACGCTTTGAGCTGAACGCACTGGTGTCGGTGCCCTCTTTTGTGAATTGCTCCCGCTCCCATTCTGGACAGATCGCCTGATCAGTCCCTTCCAGCCCGCGCCAATGCCCATCTGTCAACGCGTTCTCCTCCAACAACACCGTAGCTTTGTATCAGTTACTGGTGAAGAAAGCGAAGTAACTGCCCTGAACCCTAAGCCTTTCGTCCAGCAGCGCTCGGGCATTTCATCGAACACCGCGCGTCCCACCGCCACGGCAGCCCGCGCCGCCCCGCAACGGGTGAAACAGGGCTGGCTGCTGACACACACCCGCACCTTCCACTCCACACATTCAAGAATGTGGCCGCATAACGCGGCCGCGACGGCCGAACCTGGCTCCAGCCGCGCCGGCGCGCGGAGCGCACGAGGCAACGATACGTCGACAACGACACGGGATCAAAGACGACGACGAGAGACGGAGAGAGAGTGCGAGAGACACGAACAAACGCGCAACTCGATGAATGGCTCGGCCCACTTATGTGCTAGGCCAGGCCCAGTAAGGAACCATGGGCCGTAACAGCTATGGTCTGAAAGGAAGTAGCCGAGGCCCAGAAAGTCCCAACGGCTAGTTCCCCCAAACGGGCAAACGGCTACCTCTCCAACGGTCGGACCCCCTCAAACCAATTCATATATATCCTGCGGAATCCAATGCCTTCTTCTACCAGCCTACTGCCACCGCTCCGCTTTCCCCTCCCCTCTCTTGGCCGGCTCCGCTCTTGGGATCGTCTAGCTCCGCAAGGGAGGAGAGGAGGAGGAGGAGGAGGAGGAAATCGAGGCGACGATGATGCAGCAGATGCAGCAGGAGTCTTGGAACGCCGCCGCCGTGGGGATGCTCCGGCCGACCAAGTCGGCTCCCTGCTCGCCCATCAAGCCGGCGGCGGCGTCCATGCTCCGGACTCACTCCGACTCCTTCCACGTCGCGCACAAGGTGCCCGTCGGCGACACGCCCTACGTGCGCGCCAAGCGCGTCCAGGTGCGTTGCGTTGCGTTCCTTTCGGTCGATGACGTCGTGTGTTGCGGATGATTGGGTTCGATTTCGATCTGATTGGGTTTGCCGTGCCCCTGGCGCCGGTGATGCAGCTAGTGGACAAGGATCCGGAGAAGGCTATCGCGCTGTTCTGGTCGGCGATCAACGCCGGCGACCGCGTGGACAGCGCGCTCAAGGACATGGCCATCGTGATGAAGCAGCAGAACCGCGCCGAGGAGGCCATCGAGGCCATCAAGTCGCTGCGCAGCCGATGCTCTGACCAGGCGCAGGAGTCGCTCGACAACATCCTCCTCGATCTCTACAAGGTTCGTGTCCTTCTTCCCCTCCAATCACGCACCGACCAAACCTTGTGAGCACGTGTGTGTTCGATTTGAGCATCTGAGATGGTACTGAATTTGAGTGCGTTCGCAGAGATGCGGGCGGCTGGACGACCAGATCTCGCTGCTCAAGCACAAGCTGCAGCTGATCCACCAGGGTCACGCCTTCAACGGCAAGCGCACCAAGACGGCGCGGTCGCAGGGACGCAAGTTCCAGGTCACCCTCGAACAAGAAGCCACCAGGCTCCTTGTAAGTGCACGAATTTCCCGTAGTTTCCTTTTTTGCTGATTAAATCTTCAATTCGTATCTTCAACTCAGACTACCCGATATTTGTATGAGTTTCTTGTAGTTTCTTGCAGATTAAAGCTTTTAATTCATATCTCCAACTCATTCGCTGATCAATCTTGCCATTGCTGTTGCAGGGTAACCTGGGATGGGCCTTGATGCAGAAGGAGAACTACACGGAGGCTGAGGGGCGTACCGGCGGGCGCTGCTCATCGGGCCGGACAACAACAAGATGTGCAACCTGGGCATCTGCCTCATGAAGCAGGGCCGCGTGCTCGAGGCCAAGGACGTGCTCAAGCAGGTCCGCCCCGCCGCGGTCGACGGCCTGCGCGGCGCCGACTCGCACCTCAAGGCCTACGAGCGTGCGCAGGAGATGCTGCGGGACCTCGAGGCCAAGCTCATCGGCCGCCCGCGCGCTGACCTGCTCGACACGAGCTGGCTCTTCGACGCGCTGCTGCTGGGATCGTCCTCAAGCATCTGGCAGCCGCAGCCGTGCATCGACCACTCACTTCCGCCTTCGGCTCCGGCTCCGGCTCCGGCTCCTGTCCCGGCCCCGGCCCCAGCGCGGCGCGACCTCTTCGCCGATGAAAACGCCGGCATGAGCAAGAATCTGGCGGCGCTCCAGGTGAACATGCTCAATGTGGATGCGCAACCCTTCTACTCCCTGCGGATGCCGCCACTCGCGACGAAGCCACAGAACGCGCTTCCTCAGCAGCGGCAGCTGACGCAGCAGCAGCAGAAGCCAGCTCCGGTCCATGATCCCTTGGGCAACCTGAAGAGGACACGGTCCGGCAATTGCATGGACAAGGCAGGAGCAGTGGTGGACAAGGAGCAGAGCACCGACGAGAACTGCGGCAGGAGGAAGTCGCTCTCGGCTGAGGACAGATGGCCGGAGCTGCCCGACCACAGCGCGTTCGACGAGGCCCTCGTCGCAGCTGTCCTTGCCCCGGTGCTCGATGACGAGCCAACAGCCACTTCCACAGAAGGGAACGGCCACGGCAAGCCGCCGGCGAGCTGCGACACGAGCCCGGCGGTGAAGGAGAAGATCGGCAAGAGGCTGAGGATCTTCCAGGACATCACACAGACAGTGAACAACTTCTGATTCGTTTCGGTTTTCTTCACTTTCCTACTCACAACAGGCAGGTTTGGGGTGGTGACGCCACGAAGGAGATGCGCTTGTTCTCCTGGGAGCTCCTGTCTGGCAACTAAGTTAATCAGGGATTCGATTCGATTCGACTCGATTCAATTTTTTTTTAGATTTGATGGTAATTTCCGATTCTATTTTTAACACACCAAAATAACAGCTGATTCTTTTGTTCGCTTCTTCGGCTTGGCACTTTAGGAAGCTTGTGTTTTCCTGCTTCTTTGCCATAAGGCTCTCCTTGTAACAGAAGTGGACTGCATCGTGTTCTAATTTAATTTACTTGAATAACAAAGCTCGTTTATTTATCTGCTCATGCTCATCTGTTGCTTTGACTTGTTCATCTTCACCCGTGAATGGACTTGCATTCTTCTGCAAAAGCTGATTTTCTGCGTCCATTAACTTACGGGAGCAAGTTGCGCTTCTAAATTCAAACGTTTAGTCAATGGGTTTTGAAATTGATGAAGTCAATCAAATTGAAGATCGCAGCCTCTCTCTCCAATGCGTTCACAAAGCTCCCTGTACAGCACTGTACTGTTGTACAGCTTGGTAGTTCAAATACAATGCGGTAAGCTCCCTGCAGGCTGCAGCTGTACAGCCTGTTCGGTTGGCTGGTGTGAAGGACCGAAACGGGCGACCAGAGGGGGGTGAATGGGAGCCTCTAAAAATTCTCTCTCGGAGACCAGACCTATATCCCAATTACAACCCCAAACACGCTTCTCACCTAATCGCAAAGATAACACAAGCCAACTCGTGACAAGCTTATCTCTGGAACGATTAGAGAGGCACAGAGCAATGCGGAAGCAAAAGCAAGACACCGAAAAGCTTGCACAAGCGATTAAGCTAAACCTCTACTAACCCTCACTAACTAAACATGCATAGATAGATTAACTAAAAGGCAAGCATGATTAGTAAAAAGAGGGAAACTAATTAAGCAACTAAACAAGCATTAACTACTTAAAAAAACCTGCAATGACTAGTTAATAATTTAACAATGACAGGCTAATGATTGCAATAAATAAAAGTCAAAACTTGCTGCTACCTGCGTTGCTGTGCTCCTGCGTAGAAGCTACTGCAGCTGCTGCCTTGGGCCGCGAGCCGTGGGCTGTGCGAGCCGGTGAGCTGCTGGCCTAGTGGCCCGCCTCAGCCTGCTCGGGTCGCTGCTGGGCGGCAGCACGCACCGCCCGAACGGCTCCGGCCGCAGCGACTTGCGCTCCCCATGCTGCTCCGCTCGCACTGGCGCTGCGCGTGTGGCTGCGGGCCAGCGTCGCCCGCCACGCGAGGCTCCGCGTGCGTAAGCGCCCGCGTGCTGCTTCCACGCCCGAGAGCTCTCGGTCTTTCCTGCTCAAGAACAGACATAAGCAAAAACAAGAACAAGGAAGAGCGCAAAAACTACGAACCTAAATTACTTCTTCCACACCCAACGAATCGATGCAATACTTGAGCCACAATATCACAACCCCAAGGGCTAATAGATCCACCAGGAATCTCACAAAAAGCTCAAATATTCATCACGAATTTTGGAGATAACCGAAACCCTAAGCAAGAACTCGGTTTTGGGGAAAACTTCAAAATCAAGCCAAATCCGAGAGGGTTTTGAAGGAAAATCACATGGTAAATACTCACAAGGATCCTAGCAATATATTCCCCCAACAAATCTCACGGGATTTGGACTCAATCGCAAAGAACAAAAATTCCCCGAAAATACCTCCGAAAATCCGAAAAAAAACACCGGGAACAAAGGATTTGGCACAAGATTAAGAGGAAGAAATCACTATGAATCACTTAGCCATATCCGGTTACAAGCCACTCACAAGTATTACAAAACTTGGATGGCAAAAAGCTCAAGAACAAGAGCCTCTCCTCTCTTCTCTCCTCTCACCTAAAGGCACCCACAAACAAATGAGCAACCCCCACCTAACTGAGCCCAAGAGATGGCTGAAATTTCAGCCTCTCCACATATATATAGGCGCTGGCCAAATGTCCAAAACGCCCCTACATGAAGCACACAACTCAAATACCCCTCAGGGGTAAAACCGTCCAAAATTTCCTGCAAGCATCGGACGGACCCGGCTCCTTCATGACTTCGCTTCGCCTCGACGCAAGCTTCGCGATGGTGCCACTCGTCCTCCGACTTGTCACCCCCGGTTTTGAGGCCCAAACCGGCAAACCCGCCACCGTCCGGTTTTGAGGCCCAAACCGGTAAACCTGCCTCTGGCCGGTTTTGAGGACCAAACCGCCAAACCCTCTTGCACACCCCGCAGGCGTGACTCACCCCCAGTTTTGAGGCCAAACTGGTCAAACCCTCCTTGCACGCCGCCGCACGACGTTACTGACCGATGTCGACGCGTGTCCGGCCTCCGCCAAGCCTCCGACGCCTCCAAGTCTTTCGCTCCCGCTCTCGGGCCGCCTACTCCACTCGCCTCCGTCCCGCTTGACTCGACCGACGCCGTCTCCATCACACCATGTACTCTTGCTCTTCCGCGCACCATGTGGACCGCCCATGACTCCGCCCGGACTCCTCGGGTCCCTCAGTCCAAGCCTACTCGTTCACCCTTCACCGCCCTCGGTCCATCGGCATGAACCTTTCGCGCTTGACCTTCACCGCATGCCGTCGACCGCCATGTCGCATCCTACACTTGCACATCACAAGCCAAGAGATACATCAAACCACACAACGGTTGTCAATCACTCATCATCCAAGGGTGACCATCATTGGTCCACAATCTCCCCCTTGATGAGTGCATTGACAACACCCAACACAATGACTTGAAAAAGGTAACAAGTAAAGAAAAGAAAAACAACGAACTCATTCAAGTGATCCAAAAGCCAAGACAAAAGGCGAATACAAGATCACTCGAGATGAGAAGTCTCAGTCCCCTAAGACATGGGCAACGGCTCGACGCAACTGAGACAAAGTCACATGATCCCACAAAAAGAGGCAGAAAGGGCTCAACACCAATCATGTGATAAGCGAAAGCTCAAACAACCGTCGGCTCCTCAAGAAGAGGTAAAAGCTCAACGCAACCGACAAGAGAGCAAAAGAGAAGCAACTCACACAAAAGAGATGCAAACTCAACACAAAGCTCCCCCTGAGCAAAAGCACTCCCCCTGAAAACATGCTACACAGAAATACATGTAGGAGCAAATGCAACTTCCCCTTGCTAAAAGCAATGCATAATCTCTATCTCCCCAATATGCATGCAATACCATAAACTTTCCCTTTTGAGCATATGCAACATAAACTTCTCCCCCTTGTTGTCAATGCAAACATCAAGGATATCATGAGAGCACAAAATGCATGCCATGGGGTGCAAAAACTACCAAGCTTCTCAAATATATCACAAAGCATTTACAAATGCTACAAATGAACTAGAGCACAGAGAAGCAGATCATGAGCAAGCACAAATAGCCGACATGAGGATATTATGATATGATCAAGAGGCTCAAGCAGATTTTCAGATTTCAACATTTTATTAAAGATATCACCACATGAGCAAAAGTCTAGCCATGATAACTCGAGCAAGGTCAAACTAGATCACAAAAGCTCATATAAGGATGACATATTCTCAACATAAGATCATTGCTAACACTTGCAAGACATTCCTACTCATTTTCAAACTCACTGAGACCATGAGCCTACTTCTATGGCAAGCACATGTAACAGTAGAGCAACCTGATGATGATTTTAAGTGAGCAACATAGATAAAAGCATTTTCATGCAAACTATTTGCTTTCTTCTATTACTTGTATTTTTTATTAAGCACATATAAAACCAAGGTTTATGAGGTGTCCCTTGACACAAGTGAAGCAAAGAAAACATGCTCCCCCTAGGTAATGCAAAGCAAGCACAATGATAAGCCATGTGCAAAGAATAAGTCGCCCGAGTACAAGCTAGCACAACCTAGCATCTCAAGCAAGAGCAGCACATGACAAAAGATTTACTCATGGGTGATAAGCATTTCATGATTCATTTTATAAAAACAAGTTTAGCTCACAAGATTTCTTATGACAATATCATCAAGAGCATAAGCAGTACATTGCAAAATCACCACAATCCTATGCACTAGTTCTCAAGAGCATAAGTAAATACTCAGGATATATAAGAGAAGCTCATCTGTTGCATAGATGTGATACAAATGCATTATGTCATAAAATGCAATGCAAATGCATGAGACATATATGATACAATGTGATACAAGCAAAAACCCCCAGAACCCAACACAAAAGGGAGAAAAGAGGCATCAAAGCGGCAAGAGCAAGGTGGCGCATTCATGCAAGTTACCGATCATTTGTTGAGGTGGATGGCGACGCTGAATGTGCCGATGAGCCTCAAGCTCTGAGGTAGCCTCCCCCTCAACTGCAGCTGGACTCTCCTAGTCTTCTTCTTCAACTTGATCATGTAGTGGTACATGTCGATGGCCTGGTGTAGTGGAAGTAGAATCTGGACCATCAACCAATGTAGTCGAAGTAGAAGGTACAAGTGGAGCAGCTGGTGGACGATCGATCACAGCTTCATCTTCATCACCACCATCTACAAGCTCATCCTCTTCCTCAAAGATGTTTTGCTTCATTCCATGTTCATCTGCAAGCTCAAAGATAGATGGTGTGCAAGGCATAGTTTCATCCAAGATAATCTCATAATTTCTACTATATGGTTAGTTTCAAGGTTAAGAACATGATAAGCACAACTATAAGATGCATAACCAAGAAATAACCATCAGTAGATAGAGAGACTCAAGTTTATCCAAATTACCTTGCTTGAGAATGAAGCACCTGCATCAAAAGTCTCACAAAGGACTAATCCACCAAACTATATACAAAGCTAGCATGATAAGATATACACGAAGAAACATCCATGCTAACATGAAAAGGTGGCTAGCCTACCATGTCATTTAGAAAAGCTAGCATGGCATAAGATAAGCAATGATGCAACATGCTAGGCATAAAAAGTGGCTATCCTATCATGTTATTTACAAAACTAGCATGACACATGATAAGCAAAGGTAAAACATGCAAGACAAGATATAAAAGCATGATACAAGTATAAAACATGCAAACAATGTACAAGTGATTACATGAATGTACAAAAGAAAGCACAATATACAAAGTATACAAAGGCCACTTGAGGGCCATCCAAACGGTGTGGAGAACCATCTAGTCTTGATTACCTCAAGCAAAAGATCAAGTCCATTAAGCTCATGTTCTCCAGCCGCATACCGTATCTACACATGAGGGTACAAAGGCCGAGTCTTGGATCCCGAAGGGTTAGCAAGCATATACTTGGGAACCCAAGACTTGGTCACACGAGTAAAAGGTGCACTCAACTTATCACATGGGTTAGCATGATGCAAATGCCGGTTCAAATGGAAAGATCTTGAAACACCCTTAGAAGAAGCATGCCTCGAAAGAGCAACTCGAGAAGAAGAACGAGTGCTACCACTAGCAAAGAGGCAACGGTCTCCCAAGGTCTTAAGAGAAGAACCATCACAAACACCATGAGAATCATGTCGTGGACCAACACAAGAAGAACTAGAAGCATGTCCACGATCATGACCTAACCCACTAGAGAAGGAGTCGAAAAACCCATCAACAAAGTGAGGCTTCACATTAGGCTCACAAGTGCTCATACCATGAGAAGGGCTATGAACAACCGAAGACCTAGAAGCACGAGCTCGCCGCAAGCGTCTTGCACGCCGATAGCAGAAGCTCTCCTGGTGCCCATCTTTCTCACAAAAGGAACAATGGTACAAAGGCCTATCTGAAGGCACGGTCCGAGTGGACGAATCACCATTTTCATTCATGTGAGAAGTCCCTTGGGACTTAGAGCAAGAAGCAACACTATCCATCTTGGTGCCCAAATTAGGATCACACGTGCCATGGGAAAGGCTACGTGGCTTCCTAAAAGCTTTGGCACGCACACGTCGCTCGTGTTTGGCACGGCGAAAGCAGAACTCAATGGTATGCCCATGTTTCTTGCAAAAAGTGCAATGGAATTTGGGTTTGGGAGACTGAGTTCCAAAGAAGTGAGAAACACCCTTGCCATCAGAAATCCCTTGGGCAACACCCAAAGAATCAACAAGCTTAGGAATAGCTATGGAAGAGCTATCCAAAGCACTAGCACAAGTGCCAACGTCCAAAGACTCACGCTCAACACAAGAAGTCAACTCCTGTTGGGAAGAAACAACTTTGGAAACACCAACAACGGAGTGACAAGAATCGCGAGAATCCAAAGACTTAGCACTGAGACTCTTGCATCTCATGGCCAAAACCTCATTTTGATGTTTGAGGCGATCACAAGTACCACATGTAGCATTTTTCAAATTGTCTATCTCTTTTTTAATGCACTTGGCATATGTGGTACGCAAGAGATCATTCTCTTTCTCAAGCTTAGCACTCATCTCATTGTGCTCAACCAACTTGGCGCTCATTTCATCGCGTAATTGCTTCAAAGCCAAAACTTCATTTTCCAAATCAATGCATGAAGTGCAAATAAGACCACATGAACAAGCATCATCATTCACATCAAGCAAAGTATCATGATTATCACAAGAAGTAAGGCAAGCATTCTCTTCAAGCACAAAAGAGCATATGCTACAAGGCATTGATTTAATTTCACAAATTTCAGCCCTAACATGCTCAAGTTGTTCTACACATGTGGTGTGAGTCAATTTTAGTTGATTATTTTCAGCAATCAAAGATTCACAAGAAACACATGTCATAGGAGCATTGTCTTTTAACATATCATTCTCAAGCCTCAAACATTCAAGGGAAGCACTCAAAACATTATTCCTTCTAAGTAATCTATCACAAGAGTTGCAAGGCATTAAAGCGCGTGACTTCCAATGAGTCATTCCAGATTTCAGTCTAGAAAGAGAACATTTCATCTTATCATGCTTCCTACGCAAAGCATTACAAAGCTCTTTGTTTCTCATAGCATCATCATCATTCCGATTGCATAGAAACAAGATGCATTTGGCGAGCGTACCTTGATCCATCTCTTTTAACTCGTGGTAGAACTTGCTCTTCGTGAGATCACCATCCTCGTAGTGCTCGAGGAGATCCAACACCTCCTCCACTTCTCGTTCCATCTCAAGCTTCATGCTCCTCCTCCTCTCGTTGTCATCCAAACCTGAGGACAAAGACACACAAGAAGAAGAACTTGGTGCCATAGCTCAATGCACCGGTTAGGATTAGCTGAAAGCAAGCTCAAATCGCGAAAACCAAATCTAGAAGCGAAAATGCCCTTTCCCTTGTCGCCCCGTGGATCACAAAGCCGGTTAAGGTGGAGTGATCCTTAACCAAAGCTCTGATACCAATTGAAGGACCGAAACGGGCGACCAGAGGGGGGGTGAATGGGAGCCTCTAAAAATTCTCTCTCGGAGACCAGACCTATATCCCGATTACAACCCCAAACACGCTTCTCACCTAATCGCAAAGATAACACAAACCAACTCGTGACAAGCTTATCTCTGGAACGATTAGAGAGGCACAGAGCAACGCGAAAGCAAAAGCAAGACACCGAAAAGCTTGCACAAGCGATTAAGCTAAACCTCTACTAACCCTCACTAACTAAACATGCATAGATAGATTAACTAAAAGGCAAGCATGATTAGTAAAAAGAGGGAAACTAATTAAGCAACTAAACAAGCATTAACTACTTAAAAAAACCTGCAATGACTAGTTAATAATTTAACAATGACAGGCTAATGATTGCAATAAATAAAAGTCAAAACTTGCTGCTACCTGCGTTGCTGTGCTCCTGCGTAGCAGCTACTGCAGCTGCTGCCTTGGGCCGCGAGCCCGTGGGCTGTGCGAGCCGAGGACCTGCTGGCCTAGTGGCCCGCCTCAGCCTGCTCGGGTCGCTGCTGGGCGGCAGCACGCACCGCCCGAACGGCTCCGGCCGCAGCGACTTGCGCTCCCCATGCTGCTCCGCTCGCACTGGCGCTGCGCGCGTGGCTGCGGGCCAGCGTCGCCCGCCACGCGAGGCTCCGCGTGCGTGAGCGCCCGCGTGCTGCTTCCACGCCCGAGAGCTCTCGGTCTTTCCTGCTCAAGAACAGACAGAAGCAAAAACAAGAACAAGGAAGAGCGCAAAATCTACGAACCTAAATTACTTCTTCCACACCCAACGAATCGATGCAATACTTGAGCCACAATATCACAACCCCAAAGGCTAATAGATCCACCAGGAATATCACAAAAAGCTCAAGTATTCATCACGAATTTTGGAGATAACCGAAACCCTAAGCAAGAACTCGGTTTTGGGGAAAACTTCAAAATCAAGCCAAATCCGAGAGGGTTTTGAAGGGGAATCACATGGTAAATGCTCACAAGGATCCTAGCAACATATTCCCCCAACAAATCTCACGGGATTTGGACTCAATCGCGAAGAACAAAAATTCCCCGAAAATACCTCCGAAAATCCGAAAAAGAAAAACACCGGGAACAAAGGATTTGGCACAAGATTAAGAGGAAGAAATCACTATGAATCACTTAGCCATATCCGGTTACAAGCCACTCACAAGTATTACAAAACTTGGATGGCAAAAAGCTCAAGAACAAGAGCCTCTCCTCTCTTCTCTCCTCTCACCTAAAGGCACCCACAAACAAATGAGCAACCCCCACCTAACTAAGCCCAAGAGATGGCTGAAATTTCAGCCTCTCCACATATATATAGGCGCTGGCCAAATGTCCAAAACGCCCCTACATGAAGCACACAACTCAAATACCCCTCAGGGGTAAAACCGTCCAAAATTTCTTGCAAGCATCGGACGGACCCGGCTCCTTCACGACTTCGCTTCGCCTCGACGCAAGCTTCGCGATGGTGCCACTCGTCCTCCGACTTGTCACCCCCGGTTTTGAGGCCCAAACCGGCAAACCCGCCACCGTCCGGTTTTGAGGCCCAAACCGGTAAACCTGCCTCTGGCCGGTTTTGAGGACCAAACCGCCAAACCCTCTTGCACACCCCGCAGGCGTGACTCACCCCCAGTTTTGAGGCCAAACTGGTCAAACCCTCCTTGCACGCCGCCGCACGACGTTACTGACCGATGTCGACGCGTGTCCGGCCTCCGCCAAGCCTCCGACGCCTCCAAGTCTTTCGCTCCCGCTCTCGGGCCGCCTACTCCACTCGCCTCCGTCCCGCTTGACTCGACCGACGCCGTCTCCATCACACCATGTACTCTTGCTCTTCCGCGCACCATGTGGACCGCCCATGACTCCGCCCGGACTCCTCGGGTCCCTCAGTCCAAGCTTACTCGTTCACCCTTCACCGCCCTCGGTCCATCGGCATGAACCTTTCGCGCTTGACCTTCACCGCATGCCGTCGACCGCCATGTCGCATCCTACACCTGCACATCACAAGCCAAGAGATACATCAAACCACATAACGGTTGTCAATCACTCATCATCCAAGGGTGACCACCATTGGTCCACATGGTGGTTGGTGGCTGGTGCTGATTTGTTGTGAGACTGAAGTACTACTGGCTGGCTGGTGGCTGGTGGCTGATGGCTGGTACTGATTTGTTGTGAAACTGAAGTACTGCTGGCTGGTGGCGGATAAACCAAACGAACAGGTTGGTAGCGCGCACTATGGATGCGGATGCGGGTGCTCGATCTCCACGACTCCACCGATGGCGCGTCACGCGTGCGACGGTGCGAGCCGTACAGCGCAGCTCTGCAGCGGCGGGGAAGGCAACGGCGTGTGGATCGATTGGGCTCCGATTTCCCTAGAAAAAGGTTTTGAGCCCAGATTACCAATGGGCGGACGGTTGTGGTGTATACAGACTTATGGCCTATCTTACCCCTGTAAGCCCACTGGGCTGCAGGTCTAGTCCGCTGGCCCAAAACAAGATCTGATTTTTGCAGATTTTTTTTCCCGAGAAGTTCTACTGATCAGCCTTCGCAATTACTCCACCTAAAAGATGGTATCATGATCCAGGCTAGGGTGCTTTTGCATCATTGCTTTTGTGATCTAAACATGCCCTGCCGGAAACATCATAGTGATCTGGAACAGTAGTTCCAGGCTAAGCACGATTTCTTTGGCTCTGTTTAGTTCCCACCCGAAACTTCACTATTCATCAAACTTCACTATTCATCAAAGGGAATCTTACATGCATGGAGTATTAAACGTGTGTTAATGACAAAACCCATTCCATAACCCCCGGTAACTTTGCGAGACGAATCTAATGAGTCTAATTTGGCCATGATTAGACAACGTCGTGCTACAGTAAACAATCTCTAATGACGGATTAATTAGGCTTAATAGATTCGTCTCGCGATTTTCCGTCCATCCGTGTAATTAGTTTTATAATTAGATCATGTTTAGTCTTCCTAATCTTAGATTTAGAATTGCCACAGTAAAGTTCGCAAAATTTTTTACCGAACTAAACAGGCCCTTTATAAACAATATACTTGAACCCGCCACACGTGATATCTCTGTATTACGATTCTTGCACCAAACGAAAGGCCAAGGAGAGTGGCCACGTCGCGGGTCTCTCCCGGCCGTCCGATCGGCCGCGTGAACGGCCTGGATCGAGCGAGGACCGGGTTTTTTTACAAAAAGACCCTTCTATTTACTGAGAATTAAACCCACAGTCCATAGTTTTTTACTGAGAAGCCCCTAAATTTTTGGAAAAATCTACTTTCAACCCATAAGTTTACAAAAAACCCCTGCATTTCACAACAATCGACCCGAAGTACTGAGTTTTTTCTAGAAAAAAACCTCCGATTTTTCCATAAACCAACACATAGCCTAAACGTCATATACTTTACAACAACCAAACCGTAATCTATATATTAGTACGAAAAAACCTCCACTTTAAAAAAAATAACACGGAATCCACATTTGACTTCCATGTGTTCTCACGAACTAGCCCCTCGATTTTACAAAAATTAATCTACATTCCACCATTGAAAAAAAAGCACCCCACACTTTCTAACAACTGCATCGCCTCCTTAATAAATACTTTCACACCTTCTTTCTCAACACAAAATCCACATTTGAGTCCCATGTGTTCTCACAAACTAGCTCCCCAGCTTTACAAAAATTAATCTACATCCCACCATTAAAAAAAACACACCGCACTTTGTAACAACTACATTGCCTCCT
>CM014271.1:17552959-17660871 GCA_004135705.1 Alloteropsis semialata | reverse complement strand
TGGGGAGGTTAGGTGGGAAATTAGCGGAAGTGGCGGGGGTATTTCTGGGAAGTTGCGACGGGAACGACGAGGACTGCCATTTCAGATTTGCGTGTGTTTGCCAATTGCCAATGCCAGCCTCTCGACTCCTGCTGCTACCGTGGTACGGCGAGCTCGGCAGCTTCACTGACTTAACAGAAAGAGTTTAAAGGAAAAATTTGCAAAAAGAAAATTAAACATTTGAATTACTAGGACGTACTAGTACTCGTAATACGAGTCGACTAACGCCAGGCACGGCCACGGCGGAAGCGGATGCTCTTGGAAGTAATCTGGCCGTTGCAGCGCGTGAACTGGATCGAACGAACCAGCGCCGCACGCCGCTCACCGCGTTTTCCACTCGGTGCCTGCATGCCGCCATGCCCAACGTCACCAAACTTGTCTGCGTCCAGTCCCCCCCTCCTCGTCAAACAGATTACAGATCGACCGTGTGTATGAGGATAAACCTGCTGCACGCGTGACACGTCCGGTGCATATCGTGGCTGCCTCGACCGACTCGCCCACTCGGGTCTCGGGCACGGCCGGTTTGGTGAGGTGGCCTGGACGCCTGGTGGTGGATGGATGGATCGGCCGCCGGCCCGGTTGGCGTGTGGGGTTGGTCGACGCTCGACACGACCGAGTTCGCTGTCCGCTCGCGTCACGCACGCGTGATGTCCCGCTGCCCCCCCGGCCAGGCAGGCCGCAGGCCGCGTTGCGGTTTGCCAGCCAGCCGACGGGCCTACGCAGCGCTGTTCGCCTGTTCCGGCCGGCCGGCGGCGCGGTCCAGGTTGGACGAGATACTGCCTGCTCCTAACTAACCGTCTCGAGTGGCTAACGGAGCGAGGAGCGCGCGGTGTTTGTGAGGCGTGACTGCGTGAGCGTGACGACGGGTCAAGGGCGCACGCGGGACACGCAGCCGTCGCACAGCCCGCCGCCTTGTTGTTTGGGCATCGAGACGACCGCGCGCGCGCGCGCCAGGGCGACTGGGCGAGGAACTGGGCAGCGGGTCTATTTCTCGTTGCTGGCTCGATCGGTCGGTCCCTGTGTCGTACGTGCCAGGGACGGTCATGCCCCGGAAATAACGAGGGAGCAGGGGCTGCCGCGCGCGGCCCGCGGCGCGGTGCACGCTCGACCGGATCCACGCTTGGACATACGCGCATGTGCCGAAAGGCCGGCCCAGCGAGCGTGCTGGCCGGGCGAGGAAGGCGCCGCCGGTCAAAAGTTGGTTCCGCTCGATCCGATTCCTCCCGGTTCCCGTCTTGCACCCTTTGCCCAGCCGTCTTCCTCGCCCCTTCGTAGCGCATGGGCAGTTACGAGTTTGACTGGGCAGCAGGCAGGCCGCAGGCAGGCGACGTCACTCGGATGAGAACCAAACCGGCCGAAGCGATCCACGCTCCCTCCACCTCCATCTCCAACATCCAAATGTCTGGCAGGATGTCTGGCATGGCGACCTACCTCTGGCGGATCAATTCCCCGCCCTCTTCAGCCACTGCAAATCGACAGGGCACACAACGGCGGAGATGGTCGCCAACGGCATCCGCCGGCACTTGGTGCCTAGGATCTCGACTGTGGCCGCCACAGAGCTTGCCACGGTGTGCGGCATCCTCGACACCGTCGCGCTTACCTCGGATGCTGACCAGCGCCTAACCAGCGCCTCTCGCCCTTCATGGACCATCATGGCAAACTGATGACCGTCTCCATCTACAAACTCCTCATGTCTAACAGGGCCGAACCGAGCCCATCGTCCTGCTTTGTGTGGAAGAACAGCGCCCCACCGCGGGTGCAATTCTTTGGCTGGATACTCTCCAACGGCCGCATCAAATGCAAAGAGGTGCTCAAGACGCGCCATGTCGTCGCGGACCACACCTGCGAGCAATGCGGGGATGCGGTCGAGACGGCGTGCCACATCGTGTTTGGCTGCAGTCCGGCGAGGGAGCTCTGGCGTCGGATTGGTGTTGACATGTGCACCGCCGACATCAGTGCTATGCACCTGATTCCACGCCTTGGGCATGTCCCGGAGCGGCAGTTCTCCGCCTTCATCTTGCTCTGCTGCTGGCAGCTGTGGAAACGCCGCAACGCCAAGGTGTTTCGACAGGAAGATCAGAGCATCAGACAACTTCTTCTTAGCTGCCAGGCCGATGCACACGGCTCTGGGCCGCGCGACTCTCCAAGGACGACGTTGATATCAGTGACACCGGGTGCTCCATTTTCTTTTCGGCAATACATTGTATCCAAAATTTGACGGGCTGTGTTGGGGCCACGCGAGAAAGAAATGAAATACGAAAAGGTGGGGGATACTCCCCCCGATTAACTAAAAAAAAATCCAAGTGCAAAATCGGCTACAAAGGCATCTCAACCTTTTGGCTGCCGGTTTTTATATTCAGTGTACGTAGTCGTGGATTATTTTTTTCTTCTTTTTCAAAGAGTCGTCGAGCCCTAGGGAACCTCAGATACGATACCATGTCCAGGGCTCGTGGACCGTTCACGCAGTAGTACTACTCGGCACTAGCCACAGCACCTGCACACAACGCACTACCGGAGGGAGGAGAGGTGAGTGGCAACCGACGACAAAAGTCAAAAGCGAGATGTTGCTTTACTTCCTTATTTTAACACTACCCTGTCTAGGAACAGCATGAAGCCAGGAATATCTAGCCATGGCATATTGGCATCGTCTCGACTGACCAGGACTACCAGATACTAGAGCATCAGTACTTAAGTAGCGAGTGAATGCTAGGCCACCGCCGATGCGGCGATGAATCCACATGCAGGCAAAGGCGCGAAGCCAAAGCGGAGACCACCGTAGTCTTTCTCCGGGCGTTCCTTCTCTCGATCGCTGATCATGTGTTTTAATGGGTGGACACACGCACCGAAAAGTTCCTTTCAAGAAGAACCGATGCCGGTCGTGGGTCGTCTCTAAAGTCTCGAACTCTCGACCGATTTGTTTACGCATGCGAGTTGCAGCTTCTTTTTGACCAGAGGAGCGAAGGACTGAACGAGGTTCGGAGAAGAGAGCCAAGCTACGCGTGTGCGCTTCAGAGTGTCATCAAGAGATTCAGAGAGTCCCGCGCCCTGTTTCCGTGCAGGCTCTTCGCCGCCTCCGCGCCCTCCGTGGCCTGTGCTCTGACGACTCCTCTCCCCTTTGGTGCAGTGGATTCGGGGCAGCCCTTTGTGTCATGCTCAGAGCTGGTATGGCCGTCTAGCATTAGCTTTAGCAGTTGGAACCATGAGAGGCACACGATTTTCGTTCGTAATAAGATAAGAAGATGGCCCAATGCAAATGGTACAACGCGTCACGCATGGTTGCACCTAATAGCTGAGGTTTGTTCGTCGTCCTCACTCACCAAATATGCGTGCGGCATTGATTTCGATCCATTCCTCTTCGTCTGGCTGTCTTCTATTTTTTGCGAGTAGTATGGGGCGCAGACGCGCAGTGCACAGCTCCACGTCCTGTGAGTACTACGCGACCTTATGGCCAAAAAGGAAAATCAGTACTGCACAACCTGATAGATGAAATATATCTCAGTGCAAAGAATTCGTGCGCGTAACTTTTCTTTTCGGAGGAACACAAATGTTGTATCTTACAGTGTAATTAGTACTCAGAAGTCGTAATTTTTTTTTTGTTGGGTGAGATCAGAAGTCAGAAGTTTTTTTTTTTATGAGGACAGAAGTTGAAAAAAAAGTCTAAGAAGATAAAGACACGTTGTGCAGGTAAACTTGTCGGGCCGCCAATCACTCATTTGAAGAGCGCCTGGGCCGTCACCCGTCACGATCATATGGTAACTTAGTGGCCCATCAAAAGCACAGGCCACAAAAGTGAACGGCAAAGGTATAAAAGGATTGGAACGACGACGCGAGGCTGGATTCGCAAACCAGGATTGGGCCTTGTATAAAAGGATTGGAACAGAGATCCAGTTTTTTTTTATAGAAGAAGAGCAGTAGCGCATATTCTATTTTAATGGGAACATGATCAGAAGTGGCAAGCGTGCCGGAGAAGAGGGTTGCGTCGAGGAAGAGATTGCTCCATTCAAGGTTAACGAGTCCTGGTGTATAAACAGTGAAGGTGAGACATATCTTGGAAGCAGAGATCATTGATAAAATCACTAAAGTGCTAATACCTCTCGCTTAGCAAAGAGGCAGTGGGAAAAATCAGAGACTATGTTTTTAGTAAACGACGACAACACTAAGTATTTTCAGATGTGTCCCACAGTTCCTTTGGGAAGAATTAGATTCGAGTTCTTGACATAGATATTCTCCAGTCCACTCTGGTAAAGAGGAAATTTTGCATGACTTTTATAACTAGCTACTCCGGATTAGCTCCTCCACTAACACCACTGATAATCTAATCGATCTTGTTCCTCCAACAACCATCCACTCATCTCAAAGTGCTATTTTAGGAGCAACTACAACAGTAAGCTCTAAACAAGTTCTCTATTTCTTTGAGAAGGGGTTCTCTCTATTATATAGAGGCAAGATATTTTCTCCAAAATTCCATCAATACCATCTAAACAGTCATCTACTTTTCGTTGGCCCACTTGTTATTTCTACTTTGAGAAGAGGGTCCTAAAGTGGGTAATTTTTTAGAAAGCATAATATATTCGATGGCTATGATCAGCGGCGGAACCAGGGAGGGTGCGAGCAGGGGCCGCGGCCCCCCCTAACACGTGAAAGAAATATAAGCACCTCTGACTGTGCAGCCTTATCCACAGCCAGCCTGTGCAGGTTAGTTAGCATTTTACAGAGTCCTATCGGCAACCACGTACTTCTGGGCTCCTCTGGCTATCACTCGTGATCCCTTCTGTGGTAAGTAGTTGCTCACGTTATGCGGTTATGGCCTCTCCTATACACAATACACTGCTCTGATCGAGATGAATTGAGCATTGAGCATTTGCCTCTCTACACATATAGGAGCAGTAGAAAACCAGTAAACAGCATATTTTGTACTTGCAATTCCTGACGCCAAACATGACCGAGTGACTCAATGGTAGTGGACGTTGAGCAGTGGAAGAGGTTGGACCTGCATGCCTGACATGCATGTGTTGGCACTGGGCGGCACGAGCACGATGAACCCATGAGGCGTTTGTGCAAGGCTCTTCAGCTATAGGAACAAATGCACCATTAATTTCCTAACGATCTCTATGAAGCTAATTAAATTTATCTCACATAAAAGTCTTCAAAATTGTGTGCTAGTGTTTATTAGAAGAAAAATTTAATTGTGGGCTAGTGTTTAGAGCAAAAGTTTAATTGTGTGCTAGTGTTTAGAGCAAAAAATTTTAAGACATCCAAATCTCGATATTGCTTCCATGTATGTAGTATGAGTATCGATCATGCTTGCTCGCCCCCCCTAGAAATAATTCCTGGTTCCGCCACTGGTTATGATGATCAGAGTTTATGGATGGACGACCAGATTTTTCTGATTTTCGTGAAAATTTCTAGAATTTATCATTCTTCCTACCGTGGAGGAAAACCTCTCTAATTAGTAATAGTAACATAAGATTCGTTAGGTTTCAGTTTCATGATAAAATTATAAAAGCCTAATCCAACCCTTCCTGCATCTTGATATTTTTCAGTGTGCACCGTCAATGCGCAGCAAGTAACGCTCACCGCCACAATTACATTTAGACAGCTCGATGAAGCATGCCCGAAGAAACCAGCCAAATGGTCGCCTTAGACCTCCTCCAATGGTTGCTTTTGAGCTAGCTCATAGAATATTTTATCATATTTTAATGGAGGAGAGAGAAGAGCTATCTCTTGATTGATCAAGAGATAGTCTCATACATGCACTTCAAAATTATATGTGGATGATGTATGAGGTCATTCGTGTTGTGAGCTACTAAAACCCATGAGTATGTGCTAAAACCTATATCATTGGAAGGGTTGTCTCTTACAGTGTTTAGAGCTAGGTACTAGCTCCTACCATATTGGAGGAGGGCCATGCGCATGAAACCTGACCATGAAGCGTTTTGTCCAAGAAATCATAATAGCTGTAGCAAATCGTGTACGCGTACTATATGCAAGTGACTGTCAGAGAGAGAGTTTGTTTAATGGAAGTTTGCGTGGCTAATCCTTTCGCATGCAGTACTTGTGTACCACACTGGAACGACTAAAGCTGATGCGCATTGGTTGAAAAAAATCAAGGAACGAAGGGTGAAATCGCATCAATACCACCGAGAAAAAGAAACGATGGCACAGTAACAACGACACCGTGTTTGCACTTGAAATATGCAGAGCCACAGGCTGGGATTTGGAGCATGTGCGCGAGGAGGTGGCTAGCTCCGAGTCTCTCCAACCACTCGTGTACCCATCTTAAGTATTGATGACTACTGCCACTACTCCCCAAAGCACGTTCTGTGTAGTATAGTACACACATTTCCCCGGTCGCGCAGATAGTCGCATGCTGGAAGCTGGATGCACACCAGCTCTATCCGCACGGCACGGCAGCCACCCACTGCTCGCGAGCACCGGATAGGCTAAGCCCCGAGCCCGATCCGGAGCGCGTTACGATTCTGAGGATGCGAACAAACGGGCGGAGCTGCGTCCGTCCCGTGCTCGACGGGGCGACGGCGACAGCGACGGCGACGACACAGGCCGCCGAGGCGACGCGAGAGCGAACGAAATATCGGCTGCTGTGATCCGGCCGGCCCATCGGCGCCAACCAAATCCCCGCATCCGGACGGACCCGGCGCGGTCGCGGTGGCCCCGGCTCCCGCGCGTCGCCGGGGGAAACGCCAAGCTCGGCGCGGCGACGCCGACGCGCACGCGCGCGGCAGCAAGCGTACAGGGGGCGCGCGCTCCCGCCCCCACGTCGGAACGGACGAAATGCCAGGCGGGCGCGACGTGGGCCGGCGCGCGCGCGGAGCCGGGCCGCGACGACACGGCGGTACTGGAGAAAGGCTGGCCGAGTTGGCCGTACGTGCATCCTGTGTAGGGTCAGGGGGGTCCAGGAGAATCGAATTTAGTAGTTTGCAGAGAGGGTTACGTAGTACTCCAGTATTATCGCTGTCGATCGGCAGAGGACACCACTGGCACGTCTAGCAATGCAGCACGACTGTTGTGATTAGGGTTAGCTTCCCTGGACATTTTTGTTGGCATTCACTAGGGTGCAGCACTAACTGGGGAGGTTCAGCGGCCGCGATCGATCTCAATTGGCAGGACGATTTTGACACGACGGATGTGTACGTAAAAGCCAATGGTTTGGAAGAATTTGTACTATTAGTAGTACGTATTAAGGTTTTGGCTTTTTGTTTAGGAAATAATTTTTTTTGGGAAGGAACGCCATATGGCATTATGGCAACCTGTCCCTGTGGTACGGATCACTTGTTCGCGTGGATGGCGCATTAGTCTCGCTTGAACGGTTAATTAGGACGTGAGGTCGTAGCTTTAAGGTCTATTCGACTGTTCCCCACTTTGCTTGATGCTAGAGGCCTCTGGAGAGATCGTCCGATCCTTTGGGCGGCTTTCGCCATTCTTGTGGAGAAAGGATCCGATATGCTTTGCACCAGAATTGAGATCTTACTTTGTTGGGCAAGCGTGCTCACGCGAGCAAGAAGATCCTTGCCAAAACAGTCGATCCTGTCCGGCTCTCCTACTCGATCGGGCAAGGCAGGCAGGTGAGGCGGGGAAAAGCGCCTGTTGCAAGGGGACGCTGCTGTGATGCTGTAAATGTTTTTTTTTTGAAATAAACGCTGTGATGCTGTATGTCGCTGATGAGGGTCTCTTCAAGCTCTGAGCACTGAGCAAGCTTGCCACCGGTCACCAAAACAACCAGACACGCATTATTTGACGCATCTAGCTGCCCTTTTTTTTGCGAGTAACATCTAGCTGCCCTTGCATCCCTTATCCATCCAGATATATGCTATATTTTCTAATAAATACTCCACACATGCATTCAATCCAACATGGAAGAAATTTCTCTGCATTTGCAAAAGGCTATCTGTTTACAACGCTGTAATTTCAGTTCATTTGCAGCGACAGCAGAGATTGTTAATTACCAGTTTACCACGCACGAGCTCAATATGCACACTAAACCCAAGTGCGGATAGGATCACGCGCCGCACATGAGCACACAGTCGTACGTGTGGTTTTCACGTGAGCATATGTAAAATCAATTTGGATGCGGCGGTCGAATTTCGCCATCCTTTTTTGAAATTGAAGCAAAGTACGGAAAAGATAAATTCATGGCGAGCGGTGACTCGCAAGGAAGGAATCTCTTTGAAATATCTTCTTTGGGCGTCTCCGGCCGGAGCGCTTCGCTCGCTATTTAAACGACGGCCACTGCCTTCCCCCTCCGCGCGTCGGAGAACCCTAACAGTACAAGCGAGCTCTAGTAGCGTTGGTGTGGCACTGAGCTAGGGGGAAGGTAGTGGCGAGAGCCATGTCGAAGGAGGACGTCGTCATCGAGACGGCGGAGGCGGCGGCCGCCGCGAAGGCGCCGTACTGGGACCCGCCGCCGGCGCCGCTGCTGGACACGAGCGAGCTGGGGAAGTGGTCCCTGTACCGCGCGCTCATCGCCGAGTTCATCGCCACCCTCATCTTCCTCTACGTGAGCATCGCCACCGTCATCGGGTACAAGCATCAGTCCGACAACACCACGACGTGCACCGGCGTCGGGTTCCTCGGAGTCGCCTGGTCCTTCGGCGCCACCATCTTCGTCCTCGTCTACTGCACCGGCGGCGTCTCAGGTATGCTGTATGCCTGCTCAGTGGCTAGTGCTTATGCACGCACATATAACATATATACATCGGCGTAGCTCGTATAACACAAGCACGTACGTGTATGCACATACGCGCTGTATGAAATGGAAGCATGCGTGTGCGTCGTGCAGGTGGGCACATCAACCCGGCGGTGACGTTCGGGCTGTTCGTGGGGCGGAAGCTGTCGCTGGTGCGCACCGTGCTGTACATCGTGGCGCAGTGCCTGGGCGCCATCTGCGGCGTGGGCATCGTCAAGGGCATCTACGGGGATTTCTACGGGGAGACGACAATCGGCGGCGGCGCAAACTCGGTGGACACCGCTCAGTTCAGCGTCCAGGCCGCCCTCGGCGCCGAGATCGTCGGCACGTTCATCCTCGTGTACACCGTCTTCTCCGCCACCGACCCCAAGCGCACCGCGCGCGACTCCTTCATCCCGGTACGGCCGGCTCTCCCCTCCGACCCGTCCAATGAATAATTGATGCGCTGAGCTCTGATACGAGTGGCCGTGCGTGCAGGTGCTGGTGCCGCTGCCGATTGGGTTCGCCGTGTTCGTGGTGCACCTGGCCACCATCCCCATCACCGGCACGGGCATCAACCCGGCCAGGAGCCTTGGCGCCGCCGTCTTGTACGGCAAGGCATGGACACACCACGTAAGATTCTTCGAAAAAACCTACTGAGCTGTGTACTATTTTCTCGTGGCTAGCTACACAAAAATTCGAAGCAAATACGTAATAATCAATCGTCCACGCATGCATATGCGCAGTGGATCTTCTGGGTCGGGCCGGCCATCGGGGCCATAGGGGCGGCGCTGTACCACAAGCTCGTGCTGCGCGGGGAGGCCGTCAAGGCGCTCGGCTCCTTCCGGAGCACCAGCGCGACGGTGTGAGCTGTCTGAATAATGGCGCATGAAGCTTTTGATTTGGCGGCCTTCTTCCCCACTAAGGGCCACCCCCAATTGATTTCTCTCTGCTCAATTCCTTCTCGTCTCGTTTAATATACTCCATCCAGCTAGCAGATATCCTTGCATGAACTGCATATATGTACGTGTGTGCCAGTGTCAATTTGTTTTTTCTTTTGGATTTGGGACTACAAGGTCGTCGTCCATGTATAAACCTATATGCTCTGCTTTTTACAAGTACAGTATTTTGTTACTGAAATACAGTACGTAGTACCAGGCTGTACGTGCAGGCTGCTGTCTCAACTAGCTAATACTTCTGGAATTAGTTTATTACTTTTCCAACTAGTACTGTACTATTTTTTTTGCAGAGAAGAGAAATAGTGCCTATTGTGTTATATGCCGTCCGACGATGGCCAGGGATCCGAAAGTAACTATACGCTCATATATAAAGGGAAATTCTGTTGCATAGTAATTCTTGACGAAATACTATTGAGCTGACGGCACTGAATACCAGTCGAAACGGCCGCGTTTGCACGCAGATATAGAAATAGTAGTGTACACAAGGCGTACGCGCAATGCATCTCGTTCCTGTTGCGACACTTCGATCGAATACACAGAATCGTCTGTCTCCATCAACTGTAGACACATATGCACGTCACTACTGGGCACTGGCTAGCTCATTCCAACCAACAACACCAAGAAACAGTCAAGGTCAACTACCATCCAAAAAAATCCGATGCAATGCAACAACCCCACCAGCCAATTATAATCAAGAATATATTTCCTTTCCGAGCGACGAACTAAGCAAGAATCAGCAGGGCGATCACGGCGAGGCATGGGATCCGCACCACCTCCGGCCACGCGGGCCGCCGCGCGTTCCACGACGACGCGCCGGCAGAGCTCGGGGGCGGCGGCGGCGGCAGTGCCAGGGCCGGCGGGGGAGGCGACGGCGGTGGCGGCGCGGCGACGGCGACGGCGAACTTCATGCCCCCGAGGCAGTGGCCCGAGATGTTGCAGATGAAGTAGTAGTCCCCCGGCACGGTGAGGTTGACGAGGTCGTGCCCCGTCGCCCACGCGCCCATCGTCTGCTTCGCCTCCGGCTCGCACGTCCGGAACGCGTCCTGCGTCACGCGGAACACGTTGTGCTGCTCCGGCACGTAGCTGAACACTGCAGCGATCAAGAGCAGAGCGCGTCGGTGGTTTTGCGTGTCTCAGGTCAGAAGATCACACAGCTGGGCGGCAGAAATGTGTTGTGTGCTGTTTGCGGCGTGATAGCTAGCGCACGTACATACCGAGCGTGTCGCCGGCGGTGAAGTTGTACTTCTCCGACCAGGTGAGGTAGTTGGGGCCCATGATCCACCCGTCGGAGTCGCCGACGGTGTACTCCGTCGCGCCGGCGCCATGGCGTCGAGCTGCTGCAAGGAGGACGAAGACGAGGATGGCTACTGCAGCGGTGGATGAAAGCGAGGTGGCTCCCATGATTGCCCGGGGGAGAGACCAGGTAGTAGTGGCGTTGGGGAATGGAGACAAAGAAGCGATTTTGTGATTTGGCATTAGTTTTGCTTCGTATAACTAGTGCTTATGGTTGTGACTTTGGGGCAATCAGTACATGCTTCTTGAATTGTTTGTTGCAAAGTTTGGCCTGGTCGTGGTTAGACTTGGAACCTGTCTCTTTTTTTTTTATGTTTGTATATTTACTACAATTTTACACCTACTGTTCCGTCGTTCATTGGGTAATATTGTGGTCAAGTACATGTATTTGGTCAAAGTCTATGCTTGCTTCATTGGATGCAGATAGATGCACCTACCTTAGTTTTATACGGATGCTAAATTAGCATTTCGTAGCAGGTTAATGAGACTGCTTCAATCGACAAGTCACAGGTATGGGCTGAAGCCTTTTCGGTATTAGCTGGGCTTTGCGTCCCAACTGAGCCCAGTTCTGCAGAATCCAATCCACAGCTTTTAGGCCTCCCTGCGTCCCCATTCGGCCATTCCGAGCCTGACGGCTGACGCCGTCTCGTGCTCCCCGTGTCGCCTCATCACCGCGTTCTCTGCTGTCACGTCGCCACTCTCCTCTCCTGTCGACTCCCCTCGCCCCGCGCCGCCGCCTCCCCTCCGCCCGCGGGCCCTCCCGCGGACGCGCCGCCGCCTACCCTCGGCCCGCAGGCCCTCCCGCGGACGCACCGCAGGCGCCGCTATGCTCTGCAGCAGGCCAGCAGCTCCTGTCGCACACATCTATCTGCTTTTGCGGTTTTTAATTTTGTGGCTTCGGACGAATCGCAAGAACAGGTTGCCTCAGACCGTGAGCTGCGATATCGTTCCAATCGACCATCTCCTCCGCGCGCTCTTGTTTCTGCTCTACCGGCCGCCCGCTTCCCCGGGATTCAGCTCGACGTGCTGTTGTGCGCCTCCAAGTCACAGTTCTGGTACTCCGGTTAAATTGTGTGCCATCGAAGTAATTAGTCTACGTTTAATACTCTTAATTAGTAACAAGACATCCGATGAGACAGGACTAAACTTTAGTCCGTTGGAATCCAAACACCCCCTAAGTCACAGTTCTGGTACTTCAGTGTTCAATGCAGTGCATCCATTCAATTGTGTATATGTCCGGTACTCCGGTTCAATTCTTAGTGCTCTAAAAACGTCCGATGCAATGCTTCTTAAGAAATACCAGAGGAGTACATATAAAACCTTCTTTTTAGGGCTTTTCTTATATGCAAAAACATACTGTTTATATTGCTTATAGGTCGTTGTTGTGCTTTAATCATTCTGGACTAGAGTGACTTGGAAGTTATATGTCAAAGCTCAAAGCTAGATTGTTCAAGCAGCATTGCGTTACTAAGGCTAATGCTTTGTCATTCTGTAGGTAATAGGGTTGGTGTATTTCAGTGATCATACTATAAACATTATGGTCAGATCACTACAATTGCTCAATTAGTATTCAGAAGATGTCTGGAAGAAGCCCAAAGAACCACACATATACTGCAAGTCAATATAGCTGAAGAACAATGGATTATGGTCATAGTAGTTGTCTTCATGATATGTACCTTATTCTTAAAGTACATTTTGTACTTTAATAAATTGCAATGGAATATTATATATGGGGCAGCGAGAAAATCTTTTTATTATGGTGAACTCTTTGGTCATGGGATGCAGTCATGTTCTCCGTATATAGTCTAGCATGACTTGAGAGATTCTTGACATTACAGTAGATGTTAATAGAGAACATGAAAATGGTTGAGCCTCTACTTAGCTCTAAACTTCTGTTATCCCTGCTGATAATGGAAAGAACAGGATCCAGCCATCTGCTCATGTGTACCTAGGAATAAAAATGGAGTCATTGCTGGAGGTGCAATTATAAAAAGAGGCTGTATTACCAAACTGATCATCTGGCTTATTTTAACATTGCTTTTTGTTTTGGTCACTTAGTTTCCTAACGAATTTTATGTTTAGCAGGTTGTAGGAAAGAAAGCAAACCAACACTTTTATCCATCGAGGTGGTAAGTAGTGTCCATACAGGAGGACAGCCGTTGCCTTGCCTGAGGCTTCCTACCAATATGCTATTGGCTCATACAACATAAACTTTTAAAGTTGGATTGGAGGATTTTGTGGCAGGACATGTGTTCTCTTGATTCAAATTTGACAGTTTTTGAGATCCGTAGCTATTGCTTTTAGTTGAGCATGTTTGCAATTTAGCGGTTCCATTTGATTATTTAGTACCTCTAGTCCAGTAAAAGAAAATGGAGAGAGCCTACAAGAGGCAGCGTTATATCCAGTTTTCATCTTGGTCTTAAGCTTATAAAGGTAAATGTCACTGATATTGCTATCCTTCTCTTCAGTTGTTTTACAGACTGCAGGAAATCTGTGTTTTCCTTTTACTTCTTTTTTGGTTATAAATGTATAGAATATATCTTAATGTCAAATTAGGATATAAATGTATAGAAAGCGATCTAAATTCATTTTATGTAGTTTGAAGTTTAACAATTTGTTAGTATCGAGTTCAAGATGATGCACACATATGATGAAGTGCTACTACTTCTCCCCTTCTATTTCTGTACCCTAAATTTCTCTTTCCACTTTTTATTGGAATTTTTGTTAGGCTATTTTCTCTCTGTGTTTGCTGCTCTGATTATTTATTGGTGTGACGGACGATGAACTCACACTGCATCTACAAGTGCCTCGTGAAGCGCCAGGTAAAACATCTTTTACCAATTCTCAATAAACCTGTCCAAGTTTCCTAATAATAAAGGTTACTGACTCCGCAACAAAGTCTGTACTGTGTGGTGTTCTGAATCACATCTAAGTATCTTTATTCTGAGTTCAATTCCATGTAAGTCTATTATGTGTGAATGTAGGTAAGACTTTAGGTGGGTGGTAGGTAAGGGTAAGACGCTGGCTAAACTTTAGCTGGGGATTCAAACGGCCCCTCCGCTAAAATTTAGTTGGTTGGATCCAAACAGAGCCTAAGACTAATGTAACTATGCCTGACTAGATTAAAGCAACAGTGTCCCTTGACCATGATTGTTCCATATATAAAATACAACAAGTTTGAAATGAAGTTCTAGGGTTTGGGTAAACTATGTGGAAAATCTGTTACAGAGAGGACATATAAAGGAAATTTCGGAGAAGGGACTATCAACTTAGTTTAGATGAACAACGTCGTCTAATACATGCTTAAAAATTTCTCGGAGTATATTTGGAAGTGCATGTGTATAGGTTTAGTGTGTCATTTCACTACCAGTTATATGGGCACATGATTCACATATCTGCACAATGCTCTATTCTTTGGCCACGTATTTGGCATTTTAGCATTATTCTGAATAATGGGCTATAACGATGCTATAGCAATTTTGCGGAGCTGGCGCTATGACCGCTGTTGTAGAAATACCGGCGCTATTGGCTGTTTTTTAAACGCTACCGCTAAATACTGTAGCCCACTATTTAAAACATTGCATTCGGGGACAATTGTTACTTTACGTGTTGCTGTTGGCCCAGATTTTAGTGTGTACATTCCACGGCTCTTACTTCTCACCCTGCTGCTGCTCATGTTGCATAGTTGCATCTGAATGTTTCATGTCATACTAATGCAAAGATAGTCACGTGATTCCAAGATTGCGGAGATGTAGTTTATTTGCCTCATGCCCTCATCAACATTTGCAGGGGGGCAAGAGGACTTATCAGCGCTCTTACTGATCCTACGTCTGGATCACGCTGAAGCTAGCGCCGCATTGAGTGGACCCGGCAGAAGGTCAGAACTCAGAAGGCGGTGCTCTATGCCGAGAGCGATGAAGATGGCGATGCACATGTGCAGCAGCAGCACGGGAGGGGCAAACGGCAAGAATTGCGAGAAGAAAAGAAATGGTTTAGCTTGGAAAGAGAAAATTACTTCCATTCGTCTGATTGCAAACTATCGTTTCTACTTGTACCAATGGGGGATAGACCTTCTTGGCCATGGTGATGGAAATTGTTGGTGTGGTTCTGTAGTTAAGAGGTTGAAAATTAGATGAACGTGATAGTTAAAAGGTGAAGTATAGATTATACCGTGAGGTGTATGCATTGAGGACAGTAGAGTGAGTCTGAACGATCCACGCTGTGGAGTCATGTATTTTTAGGCTGGGCCAAATTCAAAATATATTTTCATAGACGGTCTGGTGCAAAAGCATTTACAGGTGAGGACCGAGGACACGGCAGGAATGATCAAGTTGCCTAGCCGGCTGATGCGGTAGCCTGCGCCTGCACGCAGGCCCGTCTAGGGCCATGTTTAATTCTATAAGTTTTTCCTATTCATCCCGTCACATCAAATATTAGGACACTAATTAAAGATATTAAATATGAATTAATAATAGATTACTTAGGCTTAATAGATCCGTCTCACGATTTTCAGTCCATCCGTGTAATTAGTTTTATAATTAGATCATGTTTAGTCCTTCTAATTTTTGATTTAATTTTGCTACAGTAAATTTTCTAAACTTATCTTGCGGGGAATTAAATAGGGCCAACCCGTTCACGAGTCCATAGTAGTTACTGAACCTGTCACGCGAGGGAGTCGTAACTGAAGCTGTGGCCGCCCTCCACCACCTTGCGCCGTGCGATCACGTCGCGGCACACGTCTCCCGCGAGGCCGAAGGGCCCAAGCCCCAAGGCGGCAGCGGCCCACGGCTTTTCCTTGGCCCCGAATCCGGACGACGCACCAAGGCGCAGCGCCACGCCCGCAGGCGGCGCGCACGCTACGCGTTAGCCTCCCGTTGGCCGCCGGTCCCCTCCCACCCAACGTTCCGGTGCCCCCGCACCCCCACCCCCCGTCCCCACCCCGCGCCGGCCACCCGGCCCCACACGCCAGCCGCACGGAGGCGCCAGCGCAAACGTCCACACCGCGGCAGCCTCGCCTGCGCCCTCGCGCCCCGCGGCACCGCAGCCGCCTCGCCCGGCTCGACCCGTTCCGATCCTCGCGAGCGAGGCCGACCCGTCCGACCGAGTCGGTTTCGCCCGGCTATAAAGCCCGCGCGCTGCCCCCCCGGCTCCGTCCCGTTTCTTCCAGATCGACCCAGCCAACACCCACAAATTCGGATTCCCTCCTCCTCGCCCTCGCTCTCTCTCTCTCTCCCCCACGGAATCAAGCAACCAACCAGCCGGGCGACCGGACCAGCGGCTGCTTCCGCGCCGCAGGCAGGCAGCCATGGCCGTGGCTTGCGCGTCGCTCGCGGGCGGGTGGGAGATCGGTGGCCCGGGCCTCGCGCTCGGGGGCCTGTTCACGGAGGCGGAGCTGGCGGCGGCGGACCTGCTCGTGCAGCTCAGCGGCAGCGGCGGGGGCGACGACGAGGCGGCTTCCGACTCGGGGTCGCCGCGCTCGGTCAACACCTGCGCGCGCGCCGCGGCGTGGGAGGAGGAGCGGGAGGCGGCGGCGGGCCTCGAGCTGGACAGGAGGGCCAGGAAGAAGTACCGGCTGGTGTCGGAGCTCTACGACGCCACCAGGCCCGTCGCCGGCGCCGACGCGGGCAGCTCCAGGAAGAGGAAGCGGGGTATCCAGCCGGAGGCGGAGGCGGAGATGACGATGAGGTACGGAGATCAGCGCTTCTAGACTTCTAGGGGTAGAGAGGGAGACGGAGGACGCAGGATAGGAGATGAGAGGGAAGGGCTTTTGTGTAATTACCTCAGTTATATGGGCTATCTTGCAATGTCAGTCCTTTTGCTTTTCGAAGTAGGAGAATTGGGGAGGCGAACAAGACAAAGAAAGTGGAGCTAGCTTGTACAGGAAGTTGGTAGTGCTGCAACTACGTTTTGAATTCGAATTCTGAATCTGAAATGGGCCACAGCAAGATATTTATTCCCAGATCCTGAAACGAAGTTCCCCCAACTTTTGCTACCATTGTGTTCTTCTCCGTTGCCTCTGAAGTTTGAATTTTCATCCCCTTTTACTGTCTCCCATGGACGAAATGTTTCATTCCTCGGGATCTGCTCGATCGTGGCGCCGCCGGAAAATTTTGAACCATTCGCCATTGCAGCCTCCAAGAACACTCCAGGCCCACATGATTTCGCTCGCTGCTGCTGCGAACGTCCCTGGCTTCAACCTGAGCTAACTTCGCTTGCAAGCATACGAGTAGTAGACAGCAAAAGATACACACGCTTTGATTACGAAGCTCAAGCAGGTCGAGCATGGAGGTGTAGGTGGGCGGGGCGCTACGTTCCCGGCGACTGCTGCAACGTTTCAAAACGGCGGTTCCCCGGCGGCTTTGTTGAACTTTGGAAGAAGAGCTCTCCGAAGATCAGATAGATCAGATTATAAAATTATTAGAATGAATCTTCAGCTTTGAATTGGCAACGACGTCTCCTACGCAGATATACTACTTGATCAATTCAAGTCGTAGTATCCAGGCACTACGTTAGGTTCGACAGTATTTTATTGTGCACACGAGCTGTTGCGCAGGCCTGTGTGACGATGCTAATATGCACGTCTGTAGAGCACGAATGACTAAATTAAGCATTTCAATATTTCATTATCATCAGCAGCAGAAAAGAAGAACCCCAAGAAAATAGATCTCTTCATCTGCAGCAGCGGCATGCTCCTTAGTCCTTAAGAAAACAAACAAACATTTCTGTTCAAATCAAACTTCCTTTATATCACGCGCGCTAATCTTTCTCAGGTAACAGCATGGCGTAGGATCTACCTTGATTATTCTTTTATCCATCGATCTTATATGTTCTTTCTTTACTGTGTCTGCATCTGGTTCTTGCGACGAATCTCGAGCTTTTACTATTGTCACTGTCGATGGGATCGATGGATATCCGTCATCAACCCTCTAGAAAATGGTGTTTCATCCTAGTTATGACAGCATTGGATAGGACCTGGAATCAACGGACAAAGTTGGTATAATTTGTACAATGAGAGAGATTCTGTGTGAATCACACTTGTCGCAGAGCCACAGAATCAAGGCTTTATTGGCGACGATCTTCTTCCAGTCTATTCAATAATTTGTATGATCTGCTCAAAGCATGCCTATATATATGATTCCAAACTTGTCTTTCGGTATGGTATGTCTTATTTCCTTGTTTGCGTAGAAACTTGCTTCACCGACATACATATGTTCAGCATGACTGATTTTATAGTGAAAAAAGGCAATTCCGTTGCTTCATCACTTTTCTGACTTTATGCGAAAATTGTGCAGGCTGAAACGATGCATGCTTAGCATTTTGTAAAGTAAGGAATTTTGTTTGTAATCGTGTTATGTGGTGGATTCCTTCACCAAATATCTCCTAATTACCGACCAGTTTAGGTGTAAAGCACGTCAGGAAATGGCAGTTCAGACCGAAAGTCGTTCACGCGGAGATTTTGATATGGAAACTAGTAGCTTTCTTCGTGTTGTATACATGAATGGGAAAATTTGTTGGCCTGTAAGGATGTTCATTTCAGCAAGTTAATCCATTCTTGGCAATAACACACATACTAGGAACGAACTCCATAAAACACAAAAAGATGGCATCCTTAACTCCATTCTCAAAAGTGACAAAAGGCAAATCTAAAAATGTTCATAGAAGATGACAGTGACACACATAAAGGCTATTGCAGTTGCAGCTACGAAGAGTTCTTAATCGGGCTTTTCAAAAAAAAAAGTTCTTAATCGTGATTGTGAAGGAAAAAAAAAGACTTCTAGAGATGTGAAATATACTATGTCTTTGCAGAATGACAATTTCCATGGTTATTACTGGTCAACACAGTAAACTAACTTCCCAATCTAATTGTTGAGTGTTTGGAAGCCAAAGGTTAGGCAATTCTTGCAAGCATACATTCGCATGACGCGTGACATGTGGCTTCTTCGTGGAAACATTGTGTGTACGTAAATGTATGTTTCCCGGTCAAATTCCACACTTTCATTCTTAGACGAATTCCATGTCAAATTTCAGCCCAGAATCAAACAGCGCTTTTCAGCGTGAATGTCGCAAAGCTTAATCTTGCATTATGTACGCTGATATGCTTATATATGCGCGACTAACACTAGAAGAAACTATTTATTCCGTGACAGCCACTTTCCGTCGCAAAAGCCTCAAAAACCGTCGCAAAATGCCATCCATGATGGTTTCGAAATCCGTCATGGATTGAGCGTGGCGGATTAAATCGCGTGACGGTTTTTGTCAAACTGTCACAGTTTAACTCAATCTATGACGGTTTAAAACCATTACGATTTGGTTTAGGCCCAGTCCAGTCCAGCCCGAAGCCCAATATTAATGACAGTCAGAACCGTCACAGATTAAATCGCCACATCATCACAAGACACAGGGTAGCTGACATGGACAACTGACGTGGACACTGACATGGCAGCATATGATTACGTGGATGCTTACATAGACGCTGACATGGATGCTTAGGTGGACGATGACGTGGATGCTGATGTCATCATCAGGGCCACAATTTTCCAGCCCATTAATTTCAGGCCCATTATAAATTACAGGCCACAAAAATTCAGCTTTGAGCCCAAAAAAAACAACCAGGCAACAAATTAATACAACCAGTTCATACAACAGAAATTCATACAACCATATTCCATGAGTCTAATGTTCCACATAAAGTCATACAACCACCAACAAGTTCATACAACACAAGTTCCATCAGAATAAGAATCACAGGAAGCCACCGTGGAACATCAGCCACTCCACCAAAAAACAAACCACCAAAAAGCAAACTTTAGGCTCCTGCAAGTTTCGCATGGAGCCCAGCTTGCCTCTTATTCATCTCCTCTTCTTGTTCATCTCCTCTGTCCTAAACCTTGCTTGCTCTGTTTCCTCTTATTCATCTCCTCTTCTTGTTCATCTCCTCTGTCCTAAACCTTGCTTGCTCTGTTTCCTTAAGAAAAAAATAACAGCCGCTATGAACTGGACGCTCCATGTAGAATATCTGGATTATTTCTAAGCACAGGAAAAAAACCAAATTGAATCACAGTAAAGTGCAAACTAATTGACTCTTTGAGTTGGATGCATGATGGACGTTCTGTCCTACAGACATTCAGAGCTAAACAGATGCATATAGCAAAACAGAGCCCTACATTTATTTCTGATGCTTGTAGCAAACAGATCCCTACATTTATTTATTAGCCAAGTTATTAAATTACCACATGCACGCTCAAGTTTAGTTCTTGCAGTACACAGCATAAGCATCCGTGCTAACCATGGTCAAATCAATAAATTGCAACCTTGGTGACAAACAAATAATATGTGCAGACCATGAGCCAATTAACACATAAGGATACAGCAAACCCAGCCGTTGCACAGGACAACAACCATAGAGCTGTAGTAGTAGAGGGAATAGGTGGGGGGGGGGGGGGTCGTCGGATTGAGGTTGCAGCTCTTATCTGTGGTTTGAGACCAGCAATTTGTACCAGGGATCAACAATGAGCCCGCAGGACAGCAACCCCCATGTGGTGATCAGCCTGAAAAGAGCACATCTGCAAAATACTTATCAGCATGCAATATTTGTGATGGGAAGTACTAATATGATCTATGACATAACTAGACTATAATGATATAAACTCTGGTCCTTCAACTTAATCTGGAATCTGGCTGAAGACTTGCAATCAAATAATAACATATAAACCTGACAAACAAGTTCTGAATGCTAATACTGCAGCACAAATAGCTACTGACACAAACATGTAGATGATGTCTACTGCTAGTTACACTTACACAAGCGGCTAGCTCTTATGCAGGAGAAGCACAGGCAGCTAGCTCTTTAGATTAACCCATGTGCCCATCCTAGTATTCTTATTTGAGGCGTATCATAAACGAGAATTAATCTGCAGGCACGCACATACTGGAAGAAGAAAGCCAACCTCTTTGCTGCCAGTTCTAAAGGCTTGGGCATACATTCAAACATTCAAACAAAGGATATAGGTTCTATTATAGTCCATATCTTGGAGATAGATGAAAAATTCGACTGCCTTCTAAGGACAATTTAATTTGTTTTCTCCAAATTACCACAAAATAATTACAATAATATACAAATTTGGCTAAAAAATTATACAAATTGACATGACGACATATATTTTGGCCCACATGCTTGCCATAAAAAATTAGATGTTTTTACTAAAGTGAGACCATACATTGTTCACAAAAGGATACATGTCTCACATAGTTTCATATAACTAATGTCAAACTTTGAGATTTAAACACATCATAATATTTTTAAACTCATATGAACTTCAAAATCGGACACAATCTTATGTTTACTACAATATTAGAAAATTTGAAGTTACATTACCAATTGTCATGAAAAACATATATTTATATTCTCTTCCTTGATATAAGAAAGAAAAGTCATTTGAAAAAGATTCATGAAATAGCAATTATCATGCAAAGAAATAACATTAAATAAAATTTCTTGATTTTATAAAAAATTAGAAAAAAGAGCCATCGAATTTGAAGTTCTTATGAAGGAGATATACTAATTACAAAATTTAATTCCGGATTAAAAAGATAAAGATGAACCATACCTGTGTTCTTCACCTCCTCCTCGGTGTGGCCACGTGGCGGATCATCATCGGTCTAAATCGGTGCGTGCCAATGCTGTCCAGAATACGAACATTTTAGTATAAAAATCATTAAAACCAACCCTCATCACAGAAGCAAGTTTAGCGCAGTGGTAAGGTCATAGAGTCTTATCTCCAAAGCCAGGGTTCGAAACCCAGCTCACGCAGAGTTTTTTGGCTCAATTTTTCGTGAGCGCAGAGGCGTTGGGTTTTTCGTGAGCGCAGAGGCGCGCGGCGGCCAAAATACGTGGTGCGGCCTGGGGCTGGTGACGTGGCGGCCGAGCCCATGTCTTCAAATCAAGCTAGCTTCCTGAACTCTACAAATAAAGAACACTGTCAAACCTAATCACAACATTGCCAGTAGCCCAGTGGTATGTTACTCTGTTCAGGTGGCCCACATCGCAGGTTCGAATCCTGTCCTCCACCCTCTTTTTCATTTTTTAATCCTAATTTATTTATTTATTTTCTGATTTTTATATTTTCGATACTTTTTGGGACACATTTTGGGCCATACTATGACAGATTAGTTAAACCGTCACTATATTATGGGCCTAATGCCCACTACTGAAAACCTGTGACAGAAAATTGATAACCGTCATAAATTATATAGGGTTAGTGATGGATTTTGAAACCGTCACGAGTAATCCGTCACAGAATAAATAGTTTCTTCTAGTGTAATATAAGCTAGCATAGTAATTAACTCTGAAGTGATTTAAAGCTTTTGCTCCGATCCGGCCAAACTGATCAGGGGGGCGCATATTGAAGAGCCGCACGTACAGCGGTACAGGACAACAAGACNGTTGTTCAGACGATGAGATTGGCTGATCCAGCTCCAAACAGACACTGGTCGGGCGATTGCACGAGTTTATGAGCTATTCATTACTGTTAACTATCTTCGTCCGAAAATAATCATTTATAATTATCTTTACCTATTTCTAAAGAGAGGATTGCTTCTTCTTTTTTTTGGTCCGTCCTGACATGTGGGCCCCTTCAAATTAACCAGGAGGTAGAAACCCTCAACCATTGTTTTGTCACAAGAACACAAACATTGTAACAGATTCGGATGTTACAACTGTGCTTTGCTCTGTAATTTTGTTGGAGGCAGGCAGGGGGCCCTGACCTTAAATGCAGAGACTGAATTATATCTACTTTGATCTCCGATCAGCACACAGAGACGGAGTTTTTTTTTCTTTGAGCCAACGGAGACGGAGTTGATAATGTCTATCGTGAGGGGCAGACGGAGCAGTGGTGCGCCATGACCCATGAAAACGTCCATGAACTCGAGTCGAGTTTGCCCAGGGACGGAGCTGGAATTGGATGTGGATCTGGGTGAACGTTAGTTAAATCCAACTCGGAACAAGCTGCTAATACAGAAACAGATCTTCGTAGGACGCGAGTCTTGCAGGAAGAGCCCGGGTCAGCGTTTAATGACGTACCACAAAATTAATAAAAGATAAAAATAAATATACTCCCTCCGTATTGAAATAGAAGTCGTTTTGGACAAGATTTTAGTCAAACATTGGAACATAAATCACGAATAACTTTTAATTCGTTGAGTTTGGAAATGTGAAAACCATATGAATAGGTTTGTCTTGAAAAGTATTTTTATAAAAGTATAAATATATTATATTTTAATAAATATTTTTGGAAAAATAATAAGTCAAAGTTACATTTTGGAGACCGTGTCGTTGTCCAAAACGACTTCTATTTCAATACGGAGGGAGTACGTGTTTAGTGCCCAATCAGTGAGATTGGCGATGGTATATTATATATATACTGGATTTAATTTGAAAAAGTCACAGCGACCGGAATATGCACAATTTTAGAGTCTCAGTCCAAAGCCGTGCACGTTTCTGGGTTGATCTGCTCCTTGACATTTTACAAACCTATACGTACTCATTACGGACGAACGAGCTAGGATGGATGGTACCCATATATCAAAACGGATCAGAAAAAGTGATTATTGCTTTTTTCAATTTTTGGGTTCAATGTGATTTGTGGGTCCCAACTCTCGATATTAGTTTATCATCGGGTTAGAGTTCTAACTGAACATGCCAAGAGTTAAAAAAGACCTGGCTTTCAAGCTCTCACCCAAGAATCCAGACAAGACAAAAATATGGAACGATATATATAGGAAACCAGCAAGAACATGAGTTGATTGAGATAAAAAAAATAAAAACAACACGTAGATGGATATATAGGAGTGAGGTTGTCGCTAAAACATATCGCGATGCCGGTGCAACAATGTCATCTTTGTGGCTGCTCGTCGCTCATAGCAGCAAAACTGACAATCGCTGATATTCGCCCGTAGCAACGCACGGGCATGTTTGCTAGTCTATACTATAAAGAGAATAACATTTGAAAACAATTCTCACCTAAAGCCTACCCACCCTTACCCCTCACAACTCCCTCAGATAGGCCCATATGGCAGACCAAAAAGTTTGACAGTCGGGGGAGGGGAGGGAAAAGTTTGGCGATAGAAAATAGCTGCGGCAAAAAATTTTATTTTTTCGTCACCGTGTTTTCAGTTACCCGCCCGTGTACCCACCATTTGAAATTCTAATCCCGCCCCATTTTCTGGGTATTGGTTTCCTTATTGCCTGGCTGCTAATTGCCTTTTTTGGTGGCTGATGGTTTCAATCAAATTGTTTCCAAATTTTGCATGCTGACTGGTACTTGTATCTGCCGCATGTCTGCTGCATGTCCCCGAATGTTTCCTTCTTCTTTCATCTGCGCATGCCCGCGATTGTTTCCTTCGTCTTTGCGTTCACGACGACCAGGGATCGCTTCCATGATCGACAACCAACTGTGGCGGCTATAATGGAGATTTGCTGAACCAGGTAAACATTACGAGTTCGATGAACTTTGTTTGCGGAATTACAAACTGTGGCGGCTAATTTTGTTTCTTGTTAGATGGACAATCGGAATCCCCCTGGTGATATTACAAGCACGAGTAATCCGCGGACAGGGAATAATCGTAAGAGAAAGTGTTCGACGACGTCACAGCTCCTGATTTCTTCTGAGGCGGGCGAATCGCCGCGGAGGCTGAGCGATTTTTGGCGGAGCTGCGGCGCGCGCGAGCGGCGAAGGAAAAAAATGGCACACGTTTGGGGAGGATAAGGAGGAGACAGGAGTGGCAAAGGTCAAAGAAAGAGAGGAACAGAAGAGCTCCATTGCCGCCGCCAGTCAAGGTCCTCGCCGCCGGTCGAGCTCTTCCTGCGCCGCCGCCGGTCAGCCTCTTCCTGCGCCGCCCGGCTGCCGCGACCCCAGGCCCGAGCTGCTACAGTGCTGTCTAACCTCCCCGCCACCGCGACCTCGGTGCCCCTCGCCGTAGGGCAGTGAGCCCGATCTCCCTCATCGCCGGTCTCAAAGGGCCAAGGTATGATCCTCCTTCTCTGCTCATCCATCCTCTGCAGTCTGCAGCTCTCTTCTCTGTTCTCCCTCGCACGCCTCCCTCTGCTTCTCCCTCTCTGGAGCTCTGTAGGCAATAGCTCTGTTCCTCCATGCGATTCTGCTCCTCCCCCATTTGCTGGTTTGCTTCTTGTCTTCTATCTCTAACTGCAATTAGTCAGTTATATATACATTTGTTGGTTCGTAATGCATAAAGTACCTCTGGATTAGTAATTTATTTGTGTAAAATGTGTTCTCTGCCTATGGATTGCAAATTGCTGTTCTAGGAAAATCAAGGCATGAAAATCAACTGATCAACTAAGGTATGTATGTTGCAGCCATCTTGGTTTTTGATTCACATATTTTTTGATCAATTACACATAAACAAAAGTTTGTTTAATTAATCTTAATCTGGTATATTGTTGATGATTTCCCTTACATTTTTTTAGGAATAATCTCACTGGAATATTGGTATTTGAAGTCTGAAAACATCACCCACCGTGTAGACATATCCTTTAAAATTTCCACAAAAAAGGTGAGTGATCTGGAGCATTTTTTTATTATTATGGTGATGATTTCCTTTGCATTTTGAGGAATAATCTCATTGGAATATTGGTATTTGAAGTACAAAAACTTCGCCCACCACGTAGACATACCCTTCAAAGTTTCCATGAAAAAGGTGAGTGATGTGGAGTTTTTTTATTAATTATGCATTATGTGAACTGTTGAAAGATTAATCAATCAGTTAGATGGATGCACACTTGTAGTACTTTTGATGGATGCACAATTGTACTGAAAATATAGCACAATTCCTAATTGTAGTACTTTTGATGGATGCACACTTGTTTTAATTTGTTGATATTCAATTTGACTAAAATGGATGTGTCATGAGCCGGATCAGGACCTACTTGCTGAGGATCACTTGTGTGCAGACTCTAGGAAAGATGAAGACACATCTATTTGATTATTCTTAAGGTGCTGCCAGGACTAATGGCATCCATGTAGGCTTTCCAATAAATTGTGCTAAATATATCCATAGTACATGCGTCTCTCGTCTCCCCTTTCGATAGGTTGATACTGTACATGCACCACATCCAGTTTTACCATTTGGTTACAACAAGGAGGAAGTGGTCAAAACAGGAAGGATGTTGGCATAATTTTTTTTTAATCAAGCTTAGGTTATCCTTCAACTTGATCAGGTAAAATCATAAATTCTCTAACTCTACAAGGTAGTACCTGTGTTTTCATCATCTGCAGATTTTATCAAGCCATCATCTTTTGTAAGGTGTGATGATTCTCACTTTGGAAATATTTTAGAAAGTTTAAACTCAAATGTATTTGTTGAGAGAAGTGGCACAGTCAATCGTGTCCAGCAGGGCACCAGGGACGAGCTCTAATTTCTTAATTAAATTGTGAAGTGAATACGTCCTGAAACTTCCACTGAAAAAGGCCTTTTTTGGTTGCAATCTGATCTGTTCAAATGTCTTTTGAGAAAGTAATCTCTCAGCTTAAATGATTGCATGACCTACATTTCTTTGAAAATAAGTATTGCTACCATGTTTGTTTTCAAAACTGTAGTGATTGATCCTATCCTGATTTCCTTTTTTAATCAGTTCAGTGATTAGTTAATTGATTTTCTACCTTATTTTCTTTTGGTGCCTGCTGATAAGAGGCCTTTCCTTCCACTACCTGATTAAGCTGACGACAGAATCTGTATGTTATCTGTAGGAAGGTGAGGTGGAATAAATAATCTGCATTGCTCTTTGCTTTAGCATCTCTGCTACATGTACATATTCTTGGTGCAACATACTGTGCATGCCATTTTTAAAACTAGATTATCAATTTTGTGCAGCGATGGTGGTAACTACAGAAAGGACCCTATGTCCCGGCGCCACGATGGCTGTGGGGTCAAGCTCCATGCCCGAACATGAGAGTGGAAGCATCATGTTTAGTAACATACCACCACCGCAAAGCACAGGTATGCTTCCTTTGTTCTATGTGTACATAGGTGTTTATTACCACCTTTGCTTTTGTGTCATTTTTTGAGATGAAATTCGTCAGTAGCGGTGAATGAACCAGAAGCGTTGTGTGGGATGCAAAGACTAAAGACAAAATATGCCGCCCTTTCAGAGGAAGAAAAGCAAAGAAGGCGTGAATATGCTAAGGGATATTATCAGTGTAAGAAGGCTGAGAGGGCGGTGACGGTAGTGCACCTATTCGCAGCTCGAGTTTAGATGGCCAAGGTATTTTCCAGCATATAGCGCTTCATAACAAACTCTACTAATAGGGTGAAGAAAATTGTACGCTTCAACCTAATTGGCATGCTCAATTGTAATTCAACTCTATTAAATGCTATAACAAACTCTACTAATAAGGTGACGGGTGACCCAAATTTTACCTTCAATCTATTCGGCATGCTCTATTGTAATTCAACTCCGTTCAATGATATGCAGCTTCAGATGGGACAAAGGAGAAGATATCTACTCCTGTACCAAATGACAATGTGTTAGTAGCTCAAGGAGCTCAAGAAGAATACCCAAGCGCACAAATATGTGGGTCGAGTGTCATGGATGAGCGAGTACAGCCTGAAGAGCAAAGGACAACAAAAAGATATGCTGAACTTTCAGAGGCAGAAAAAAAGAAAAGGCGTGAATATAGCAGACAATACTACGCTCGAAAGAAGGCTGCTTGTGAACAAGGTACTGGCCGCATCTACTTTTGACATTGGTTTTTTTTACCACATAGCAATGTTTTCATAATTTCAATCCTATGTAGCCTCTGTTAGGAGTATGGAATTGGCCTCTGGAGATCAGATTGGTAATAGCTCATTCATAGAAACACCAAGAGGACATGACACAAGTATGAGATTCATTGGCTGCTGTAATTTTCGTGTTCTGTGTATATACGAATAATAGGCCAACATGTTATTTATTTGCTTGGATATTCTCAGCTTTGGAACAAGCAGATTATAAAAGCACAGACAATGTCGAAATGGGGCGTACGAATGAACACACAGTGCAAACCGGCACACAAAGACCAACAAAACAATATGCTGAACTGTCAGAGGGAGAAAAGAAGAGAAGGCGTGAAACTTGTAGGAAGTCCTACAACCGTAGGAAGGCTTCCGTCGAGCCATTGAATGCGCCCTCAATTCTAGGCAAGAAATTTATCATTTTGTTACCATTGAAGTTCCTAATTTGGTCACTAACTTTAAATATGTTAGCATCTTTACTGTGGGAAGGTACAACCCTTTTTCTTAAAAGAAAAATCAGACTGTATATGCTCTTGTTTTTTTTAAAAAAATAGGTGCAGGTTGCTGGAATGAGATATACTTCATGAATCTTTGCCAAAAATGTTTTATTTGTTTACCTCTACATCCATATGGATGGGCTCTACTACTGTATTAGGTGTTTGAGAGATGATAGAACTAATGTTAGCTCTATATATGGATGGAACCAGTAGCATCATTATTTAAAAGGTTTGGAGATTATTTTGGCAATAACTAGCATTGCTATTTAAAAGATTTGGATATTATGTTGGAAGCTAGCTGCCCCATTCAGTTTTGCATATTAATTGAGAATTCTCATTTATCTTTTGCCATTTTCAGGTTCATTTTGTAGATTGGAAGACAAGAATGCACATGCCACAGGTTCATTTTACCATATATAATTTTTTTATATCAGAATTTTCTTTAAACGTGCCTGCGGCACGTGCTTATCCACTATGTTGTTTTCAAAGTAACTCACCATGAGGTTCATTTAGCGAGTCTTCAGATAAAATTAGGATAAGCTGGTAGATATATATAGGATTTCTGCGTTGATGGTATGAATTCAATATTTTAAGCAAAAGCGACACATCCTTGTGTTAGACATTTGTAATATAATAAAGATCATATCATTGCAATGAAAGTACATGTTCAACTACAACTTACGATGTCGGTGATGTTCAATAGTATATAGGAAAGATTCATTTAGTGACGGGATATTTTGGATTTTGTTAGTTTTTTGTATTGATTTAAACAAGCTAGAAGTCTATTTTTGGTTGTTTAACTATTGTCCAACTTTTGTTTTGGTCATGCGACTCTAAACCAGAAATCTTTGTCCATTCAACTGTTAGAACAGTTCAAACTTGACCATCTAGGTGTTTTGATGAGTGGCTTTGCTTATGTCGATAATAAGTGCAAGTGCGATCCACATATCAGCTCTTCTCTCCCCCTCACAGCCAAATCTAACAGCCGTGCAGGCCACCCCTCCTTCCACAGCTAACTTCACTTTCATGGCCGGCGGCGAATACTTCCCACGTTGCTCTAAATTCTTATTTTTTATAGTTCATTGAATTTATTACACATCTGCATTTTCCTATAAATATAAAAAATATTGTTTAATGTTTTTGAAACATGTGCTTGGGCAAATGCGCTCCATCGAATAAATTCAATATAAGAATCTAAAATTCCATATGTAAATTGTTGCTATAAACATAAAGTTACTATTGAATTAAGTTAGGACAAGGACAAAGATAAATCGTAGATTCATAGATAGATCAGGTTTGGAGAGGGTGGGAGAGGGAAAGAAATCGCATGTGTATCGAGAGTTAGGAGAGAGAGAGAGATGGGAACGAAAAATTATAGGTGGATTGATTTAGGAAAGGGAGGGAGTTAGGTGGATCAATTTATGGGAGGTAGAGGGATGACAGGCAGATTAAATTTGGAGAGGGAGAGAAAGTGTGGTTGGGGGGGGGGGGAAGATAGGTCATAGGTGATCAATTTATGGGACGTAGAGAGATGACATACATATTAAATATGGAGAGATGGAGGAGATCAATTTATAGGTGGATAAATTTTTGTATATTGATTTTTTAATTTGATGGTTAATGATTTTTTATATATGAAAAAATATTGAATTGTTTGAAACAAATATGGGCATGACTGTTATGCTAAATTGTTGGTTACTAGAGATGAAATTCTTGTCTATTAGTTTTTTAAAAAATATTTTTTTGCATCAGGTTATCTTTTACATAAATATTAAACTATTTATACTAGAGTTTTTTTTATGAATGTATGATTATATTACTAAGTTTTATTAAATACGTGCCTGCGGCACGTGCCTCTCCACTAGTATTAAGTAAATTACAGAAACAAAATAATGTGGACATCAAGACCAAAGCTTAACGAGAAAGGAAATAAGGAAAAGCTGATATGTGAAACCAATGAACGACTACACTACACACAGATGGAAGGCAAAAATTGGTCATTATGCTTAAATATAAACCACCCGAACTTAAGAGCCACCTAAATCCAACAAAAATTGCGTAGGAAAATTAGAGAGAGCTACTACAGAAACACATGTGCAATGGGGTAGAAAGCAGAAGTTACGTGTGAGTACCACACATTCCATTACCATAAAAGTGTGACAACAACCGGTCCAAGTCAATTCTTCCTTTACCTAGTGGACCATGCATCCCGATTCGGTCTTATGCCTTTGTGCATGTATTTGATCTCCAGTGGATCAATTGATACCGGCTTTGAATCTCTACCCAAACTGCTATACATATTTTCGGCCGCCATGGCTATCTGATTTGTAGGTGCAGGGTGCTTCTTGGTTCTGATGCTGTTTTTGGTTCTCAGGGTTTGGGTTAACTAATGGCACTATGATATAATCTGATCTTTGTTACTGCTAGTGGGACGAGACTAGATGATCGAAATGAATGTTGATCTTATTAGCTTGATTCATAATGCTTTGAGCAAGCTTGTGTGAATTTGTGTGGCGTGTGTATGGAACACACACAGAGTTCATGTTGTCAACAAATTTGACCTACATGTTATCTATTATTGATGGAGCAAAATAATCATCATTTGCAAACATTTTGATTGGATCCGGGCTAAGAATTTTTTTTATGAAGCTCCGGGCTAAGAATTGTCCCTCACACCAATATTTATGTTGTGCATGTTAAGGCAATTTACAATGATCGACAACACGTATTAGATCAAATTTGGTTTGTTTTTTTTCTGATATCTAGGCTACGGGATTGTGATTTGGCAGTCGATTTGCATGGATATATGAAGTCATCATGATATGAGGAAATTCTTCTATGTACATGTTGAACGGAAATTGTGGTGGTACAATTGAAAGTTATGGAACCTTCCATGCACACTTTTTGTGCAATGGAGGAGTGAAAAAAATGGAAACTTCTAGATGTTTTGTCATGGTGGTAGAATTAACTTCTAGTTTCAAGAACATGACTGCAGGCAGCACTAAATTTCAAAAATAGTAATTAAGTGTAGGCAAGTTTGTGATGTTGTAGGCGTGTGTATAGAACACGCACACCAGTTCATGACATTCATAAATAGGTGGCTATCCATTGATTGGGGCCTAGAATTTTTCACCTTTTTCCCATTCACATGTGAGATTGGCTGCAGTCGGCAAGGATAGTAAAACAGTGTAATAAGGAATATGAAGTGCCAGCCTAAGAACGACAAGAGTCAATTTTCGGATGCGCTAGTTATTATTTTCTACCCTAAGATGTGCTCAAATATCTACACGTTGATATATCAGCGCCGCCAAAGGTTTTAAAGCTAGAGATAGAGTTGTGCTTATTTTCTAGCCAAAAATAAATGCTCGAAAATCTAGTGACCATTTTGAATCCACTTTGAATTCAAATTTGTTCTTTTTTCAGGTAGGATGTAATTCAAATTCTAGTATGAGATCAGGCGGTAAATACTGGAAGTTAACCCCGCCCGCGGCAAATAAAATTTCCAAAACGGCAAGTTGTTGCCTAGAAAAAACCAAAACCGTGTTATGTGGCTGAACACAAGCAGGGCTGGTTTGGTTCGGGGGCTAAATGGGCGAGTGAGAATAAGACGATAGACGAGGGCTAAAAAGGTAGAGGGGGAAAGAAAAGGAAATTAATTGGGAGGAGGTTGGAGCCAAAGAGAGAAATGCTAAGAGCGAGGCCGGCGCGGATGCAGGCAAGATAACGCGCATCCACACCACCCCTCCCACACCTAGACCAATCGTCCATGAAAACCCTACAACAGCAGGAGCAATCGGCGAACGCCGCGATGCCCCTGGGGATGGCCGCCATGCCCCGGCCACCTGCGCTCGAGGACTTCACCCCGCCTGAGCTCGACGTGGCTGAGATCCTCAAGTGGCTCAGCGGGAGCAGCACGTCCATGGGCGGGTGCGGCGCCTCCGCCGCCTCAGGATCCTCGTCCCCGCGCTCCGTGAACGAAGCCCCGTCCGCCTTGGAGCCCGCACCTGCGCCCCTGCAGGAGCTAGCCTTGCCCCGCGGCCCCGGTGCTGGTGGCGACGCAGATGAGGAAGAGGACGAGGAGGAGTCGGGGAGCCAGGGGAGGATGAGGCGCTACCGCCCGATCAACGAGATCTACCACGCGACGGCGCGATTTGCGAGGTTCAGCCTCAGGAACAAGAAGGAATAGGCAAGGTACAACAGGAAGAAGAGAGGGAGAGGTGCTTGCTTGTAATTACCCCTAATCCCTAGGGGGTAGCTTGCAGTTTGTGCGGTTTGTGCTTGTTCTTGCGGCCCTCTCTCACTAGGAGAGTCTAATCTGGAGCCCGATCGAGTGGAGAAACTTTCCCTCTACAATAAATCATCGATTTTGCTTGCTTTTATTCCAGTAATCGCTTTCAGACCAGATTAGTGCTTGAACCTATAATTGCTACAGTTTCTGTCTTTCTGCTGCTCTGTAGGTTGGGATCTAGTCTTACTGATGCTTTGTGGGAGTTATTGGTGATGGTATTAGTGGAGATTACTTATCTGATTATTTGTGCCATGGATGGGGACATAGTTTATGATGCGTGTGCTGTGTATGTCAAAGCAGCGTGCATGCAAATCATGTTTTCAGTTGTTCCAATGCACATGCGCGGGCGTGTTATAATCAGGGAGATGACACTAGCCAATATGCATCACCATTTTTGGCATTGTTTTTCTGAACTCGAGCTAGGGACGAATTGTGCTTTAGTAGTCGAATTTGTAGCATGCATGGATGGATTGCCTTGATTTTAGGAAATTATATATTCTTGTGTTGTATTTGTTGTTCAGAAATGATAGATGGAATCTTCCATATTCATAGATTTTATATGGATGCACAGAGAAGAAAGCATATCAAGAGTTGGGTTGTGATGTTGATCAGATTTAGGCTATCGATTTATTGTGATTCTCGAGTTTCTGTCGTTCTCCATGATCAAGGAAGGGGAGGAGGGGAGGGATTAGTCACTAGTTATAGAGTGGCAACCTAACTGCTTTGCGTATGTGCATAACCTAGTGGAATAACTGAAGATGGACAGGTCATAGATGCACACTAATGAAAAATTGCATACATACTGACAATAGACTATTACCATCTTCCATCATATATATGATTACGCAAATTTCTTTATTTCTTTAATCGGAACTAATTCACTGAATGTGCTCTATTGTTTCCAAGACTTGAGGCATATTGGGTTTCAACAAATTTTGTTATTCGTCACTATATTGAAGCATAAATGGTGAAGAATTTGAGAGCTACAGATGCTTACGCCCTAGTAAACAAACAAGATACCATCCTAAGTTCCATGTAGATGATCTAATGAAAGGTTGTATATCTATACAACTCTATCATCTTCTCATCATGTGACTAAGCAAATCAAATTATCTGCATTTCTAATTAATTCGTCCAATGTAATATTTTTTTCAACACTCTAAGGATATTGAGTTTGTCAAATTAAGCCATATTTATGGTTATTTCCACTATCGATGAAATATGAAACTTCAAGTGTCGCCATATAGCATGTTATAACCAAGTGGTGTTATTCTAAGAATGTTATAGAGCTGAAAAGGTGATCAGTTTTAAGATACTGAAGAAGTGATGTTGTGCTTGTTTGATGTTCAAATAAGCAGTTAATTATGGTTATGCTATGTTATGTATACATACTCCTACCTTCATAAGTAAATATCTTATTAGTTTCTACATGTTCTAATATTTGATAGGCGTAAGAAGGATTGAGGCCTCATTTGACCGGGTTTATAGTTATATTTCTTAGAAGAAACCATAGCAACCCTGCCAGACAATCTAAATGTAGGTGTTTCAAAATAGAAACCAGTTGAAACACTTATACTTCAAAATTGCATGGAAGAAACCATGAGAACTTAGTTTCTCCTAGTTTCTCACTTCAAGTACCTAAAACAGAATCAGAAAGCATGGTTTTTGCTTAATTTGCTTAATGGTTTTCCAGAAGATATTGAAACACTATTAGAGAAATGTTTCTTAGGAGAAACCTGAAACTGGTTTTCAAGAAACTGAGTCTCTACCATATGCCACCCCTAAGACAAAGAACCTAGGAATGTTGGCTTATGTGGCTAGACAAGCTTTTGCTCTCCAAACTGTACAATGCACCGTATGCCATGCTCATGAGCCACTCTATTGCACTCTTTTCCTATCTTTTAACCTTCACCCTAGGAAGAAAACACCAACCTTCGTCTCCTTCATACTGCCAGAATAGTGTTCCACCATCGAATCCTGCACGCCTTAACAGCTGATCCATTCCACTGCCAACTAAACTCCTCCAGACATGACATGTTGTAGCCTCTGCTTCCTCCACTACGAGCACCTCTAAATGACCTTCCAAGCTGTCAGTAGAACCTGACGAACATGGTCCCTGATGATCAAGCCAATGCTTACCTCCCTAGACTGTACACTAAAGGCAACATCCACATTGAGTTTAACCCATCCCTCCATGGGTGGTTCAGCACATCTTTTGTTTTTCCGCGAGCAACAACTACTCTCTTCACTAGTGACAATGAACTAACTAGTTGTTCCTCCTTCTTTATCGGGAACAATATTATGTCTAATATTCAGCAAGGAGGACCAGTAGTTCATCATAAATTCGGACAACGCCTCCACCGACGCAGAGCTGTATGCAAGTGCCAGACCCTCCACTTTATCCATCAGCAGTTGAAACCGTTATGGGCCAGACTTCACCAGCATATTCTCGAGAATAAACTCCCAATCCTTCCTAAGCTCTCCGTGCATAATTCTTGACTTTTTGTACACGACCACTTCATAATGACTGTCCTCCTTGCTTCTGCCACATCGGCACGTACTATCAATTTTAGAGGTCTCACCATTCTATTTTGCCTCCTAGACAGTCCCTCGGTTGCTAGCTTTGAAGAGAAATCCCCCCTGTTCCTCCACTACACTGATAGTACATGCCACATTTTGTAGACATATAATATCCTAAGAGCAAGCTTGTAAGCACTCCGAGCTGAAAACAAACCGCTTTTTTCAAAGTGTTAGGCAAGAGAATCCTCATTATGTCTACTTGGTATTCTAATCTGCATGAAGCGGTTGTTTTTTTGTATTAGCGACTATAGTTAACAAAGCCCTCAAATAATATGAGTTTAGGTAATTTCTAATTATTATTGGTAAAGAATTAATTAACACATATTTTTAAGAGGAAATAACACGTCTTCTATAAAGCTAGCAAAACGAAGTCTTAACAGTAATATTTTCCTGTTGCAGAGAATTGAACGATTTGCCAGACCAGAGCAGTTACCATCCTTTCCCTGCCAAAGCCAGGCGAAGCAGCTAGGGCCTAATTTTACTCCAGCCGAATGCAGTTACTCCAGCCGAACAGTTTGCAAAGCAGAATCCACGAAAAGGAAACCATTTTTTTGAGCTCTGAATAGAGAGCTAATCAAAGGATATGGACGACGGTAACTGCAGCTTTGCGTGGATCCTCGACCTCGAGCAGAGGAGAGCAATCACAGCTGGGCACCCTGTCGGCACAACGGGAGCTGGCTCACAGGAGTAGTGACAGTCCGACACTGCAGTGCATGCCTTATTGGTCAGTACAAGTGCGTTTCAGAATTCAGAGGACAATCTGTCCCGGGCAGTGAAGCCGACGCAGCGTGTGGGGTTCTCATGACCCATGAGCGAGGGGACCGGAATAGGTGGCGCCTAGTGTGAATTACTGAACTACTGAGCTGCAGGATGGCCCCGGCCAGATCATGCACAAAAACACCATGCTTTGAAATATCAACAACTACTTTTAAATATCAACAATTATAATTCATTAGTTTGTGTTAGGAGCTCATGATAATCATCTGGAAGTGCGACTAGTTTGTATTAGGATTTCACGATAATCATCTGGAAGTGCGACTTTTCTTCTGGTTGTTGGGAGAGGAAACAGTTGACTGACTGACTGATCAGACCAGGATCGAAGTCTAACCCAAACTGACCAAGCTTTTTTAGGCATTGGGCTTGTTTAGTTCGCGCGAATTCAATCGAATTGACTGTAGCAGACTCCCTTGAGAATTGAAAAAGTAGAGAGAGGACACGTAGTTCAATGCGTTGCTTTTGGTCGAATTGGTGCTCTTTCGAGCGAACTAAACAAGGCCATTGAAAAAGAGCGGCCCGATCTTGGGAGCAGCTCGGTGTATGTGCATCGAAATTCTTTGTCGGCTCTGCTACCTGATGAAAAGCACGGCACAGGTGCTAGCTCCCTCCTTATCAATATTTTGAACTGTTGAAAACATGCATATGCAGAGAAACTCGGCAGTACTATGCTGGCATTCTGGCAAGACATTCACTGAACGTACACTGAAACTCACCCATAGCTGTGCCCATGCTCCGAAAAGAGCCATCTCTGTAGCCGACAAAAATTCACGATATTCAACTGAGCCCATGCAAGAAAGACGAAGGAAGTGACAACACAGGATAGAGAACAGGTGCACTGAACAAGATAAAAAAGCACACGATCTTTGAATAAATGAACCACCATCTTTCTTTCTTCCGTACCACACTAGCATCTCGTTGAACATACAATAAGTACACAATGGAGAGTAATTCGTCAATCAGCGGGACAGAACAATGGTTGATTACAGGAAATCTGACAAAAGTGCATTTCAATTCAACCAGCTGTTCCTGAACCGAAGGACTTCACAATGGTGCTAACTCTTGCGCCAAAGCTTCTCGAAGCAATCTTCTTCCCTGGAACATGGAAGGGGTTCGAGACAGCATCTACATATGCAGCATGGAACTTCCTGAAAAACTGATCAAATAGAGATGTGCATGAGCTGGTATTCAACCACATAGCAGAAGCAAGCATAAGCATCAACAGATCTCATGTAAACTAAAAATAGTCGTGCAATCTTATTTCTGTGCATCCTTGAAAAGAAGAAACAGTGATCTATAATTCCTCAGAGAACACTTCCTTTACAGTGCTTCACTGAGAAACTGAACAGCTGTCTAATGCAAATATCTCTGTACTACCCAATGAAATGAAATAATATACATGCTGCGCTTTATACATGTTTCATTAAAACATGGTACGGTTAAAAAATTTAAGAGCTTACATTTCGGGCATCTGCATCTTTGACATCAAGATCAGTCGTGACCATGATAAATTTGACCTTTGTGTTTGTCAAATAGCCATACCTGCAGAAAATATATCATCATAATTTATCAATTTGTTAACAATTTACCGCACAACCTCAAGAGGGTTCCGCTTTCAGCAGCAATATTTAGTTGGCAACAGGGGACACATAAAAATATTTATTTGATAACCATTGTGTCACTTGTTTGTGAACAATACATGCACAAGAATTTCTGAAAATGGAAGCAACAGATTTTTGAAGTTTAAGTAACTAATGGAGGCAGATGCCATCAAGCAAATTAGGCAATAACTAAATCCTGGAAGATACTCACACTTTGTAGTTTTCAGTTGGGTACAGAAGACCCAGAAATGTCTCATTCAATGTAGGCGCACTCCTTTTAGGATTGTTTACTGTCAACAGAATGAATGCAGAGGCAGGTAAGAAAACAAATACTACACATGTCATAAACCAAAAATGATATCAGAACAGCACTCTAAAAACATTGATGTTTGTATCCAATACTGGACACCAAAGAGCCACGTGAGTTAAGAGACTAGTCTGATGAGATGGAAGCAAACAACACACTCATCTAACAACTGCAACGCAGGTTTGCAGAGTTGGTAACTGCAAGTTTTTGTCCGCATATGCCATGTGATTTGAATCTGTTCCCTTTTGCACAAGTTGGATCGGTTGTGTAATCTTAATATTTACTCCAGCAAATAGACAATAGTAACACCAGATTTTGATCCCTCTGACATGAAACTACTTAAGTTTTGAATTAGTTCCAGAGTAACAAGCAGAGAATTTAACGAATATTGCCTTTTCTACAAATCACAATAGCATAAAGCACAGAATTTAATGAATATTGCCTTCTCTATAAATCACAATAGCATATAGAAGAATTCATGCACAATCTGAACAGACAGAAGCTAGGTAGAACCCACAGCTATGCACAACGCCCTAAAGGAAGCAGAATTTAAGGTATATACTCAACAAAGCACAACAACGTACGGTTGAATTCATCACAATTTGAACAGATGGAAGCTAAGTAGAACCGCTCAGCTATTCACAATGCCCAAAAAAGTTCATCTAGATCTGGATCACGATGTGCAGCCGGGGCGCGCGCGGGTAAGAGACGCTTAGCTACCTCGCTCGTCGATGACGTCGAGGGAGCAGTGTACGACGTGGTGGAGCTTGAGGGCGTCGTCCGCCTCCGTGAAGCTCTGTAGGTAGAGCGGGTTGTTCTGCACCACCGAAGGAGACGGGAAAAGGTGAGATTTCTACTCGGTTACTGCGGCGTCCGCGGAGAGATCGCGTCGGATCAGATCTGCACGATCCAACGCGAGGGGCGAGTGGGCGGCGGGGATCCCTGACCTGGTGTCCGACGACGGCGACGCAGACGATCATGTTTTCGCCGCGAAGCGGAGCGGAGCGTAGCGAGTTGGTCGCCGGAGAGCGGTGGAGTGGCTGCCGGACGGCGGCGGCGTCCCCTCCCGCTGAGTCTTCAGGCCGCGGGAGACGATGCTGGGCTGCCCGGTGCGGTTGGTCGATCGGGCCCGAGTGGGAGAAGGGAGACGACCGGCCGAGCAAAGAAATTACTAAAAGACGATCGGGCGGTCCAAAAAAAAAAACACTCCAAACTGCACGGATCTTGGCGCAGTGCCTCCACACTTAATTGAACCCTGGCAAGTGGCAAACAGTATTTTACGAAACCAACTCACAGGCCTACATAGAATCTTTTTTTTTTTTTTTACGATGGTGGCCTACATAGAATCAATCCACATGAATACAGAACAAATGACATGACGAGTTCACACTAATAGGCAAAGTAGGGGCAAAGAATGTAGCTCACTAGCTCTTGCATCAAACACTTATTTTTGTCCTCAACCTTTGCATCCATGTTACAAAAATCAGAGTGGCGTTCTGCCAGAAGCTCACAGAATAAGTCGAGTTGCACATAAGACATTTGCTCCAGGGCATTCATCCGTGACCAGATACAAATTTAACTAAGGCATCTGCAGCAAAAAAAGGGCAGCACAAGCACTTTACAGTTTTCAGTCTTCGACACACTGCTCACGGCGGCCCTGGAAGGTAGATCCTGGATGCACCAATCTCCCAGAGCCGTTGTGATGGAAACACCTGAAGAACAGGCACAGATGGGATAGCGACAGTCAGCAAGATGCCACATATTAAGTACAGGGTCTGTAAGGAACTTTTCTATATCCTGTGCACTTTAAACTCAACTTTTAAGCAGTAATTTTATGATAACATGACATAGGCAAATGAAATTTTGAGTTCTGAATATGGTACCACACTTTGACAAGAAATTCCCATAGCTCATATTGACCAAAAAGTAGAGGGTATACATACTATCATCATTCAAGATTTCAGGTATGCCCAAAAGGCTAATATAACAATAAAATTCGTTGTTAAAATTTCTGCACACATTTTTCACGATGAGTTCACTCCTGTACGATAATAGCATATAATTCTGTGTCCAACTAGAAAACTAAGTTGTTATGGAAGCACATGGAGGCAATGACACGCTACTCCATACAGCTATGGGTGGTAAAGGGCCCAAAATTTTAGCCTAGAAATTTAAGGACTGCGCTCAAAAAGGGCCAGGCTAAAATATGTTTTTGAGCTAAAAATGATGGGCTGAGTTAGATTGCGAAAGCATTAGGGCCATGATCCATTACCACCCCGGCATACAGTAATATGTCTGGACAATAAATGAATCAACGATAGCATATGTTTACCAACCCTGATAAGCATTACGCAGTTACGTTATCATTATAGCCCCATGGTCAATACTGGTGTTCAAAACATGTTAAGCCCACAACTTCATCACAACCAAGTCACTACTGATCCCATTGGGCTCTGGTCGTGCAAGCATTTGATCCCCAAAGCCTCTGAATAAAAGGGACAAAAATTGGCCAACTGATGGCTAATGGTTATTGGACATCAACTAAATAGTTCCCAGAGACTAAAAAAGGAATCAAATTCTAGACATCTGGAGCATTGTTGTCACCCAAAGATAATTGCTGAAGAAATCCACTCAGCTATGGTGAATACCATGTAAAATGACAAATGACAGAATCGCTAACAAAGCAAAACAATTGATCTGTTGCTCTCCAATTTCATCTTTCCAAAAGAGAATCCAGCTTCACAACACCATTATTTGACAGGAGCTCTTACAAATTTAAACAACAGAGACATCGTACTACGGTGAAGGCTGCATCGAATTTTGCTCTGATCCTAGAATTGCAGAGGGGAATCCGAATCGGTGGACGGACTCACAGCTCAGCTCTTGACGAGCCTCCAGCGGCTGAGGGCCCTGGCGACGGGCGGCGTGAGCGCGATGGTGATGGGGATCCTCACGGGGAGCAGCGCCTTGTTGCAGAGGAGCGCGAGCGTCAGCGCGCCGCCGCTTGACGCCACGAGCTCCATCGTCCGGTTGCGCGGCGGCCGCGCCGGCTCTTCTTGCAGGTCATCACTGGCCCTGGGCGGCAGGGCGGCGTCGCGCAGGGCCTCGTCGCGGGCGGCGGGGCCAGGGGCCGGGGCGGGTGAGGCCTCCCCGCCTACGGCGACGCCGGGGGAGATGCCGAACCTGCGGAAGACGGCCTCGACGTCGACGTTGTTGTTGATGGCGACGTAGAGGCCGGCGACCGAGGCGCAGGAGACGGAGATGTGGACGCCGACGGCCACCTTGCCGTACTTCTTCACGAGCTCCTTAATCCGGCCGGAGAACGCCATGGCCGCCGCGGCTGCCGCCGGCGAGGTGGAGGTTTATGATTTGGGGGGCGGCGCTGTGACGGCTAGGGTTTTGGTCGTTTGCGTCGGGTTGGATCGGATCGGTCACGCTCGGCTGAAGCGAAGGCGCTGGATGGATCCGAGTAGCGACCCGCGAGTACTTTCTTTCTTGATAACCAGGCAGCCGGTCCAAGACTTTAGGGCTTGTTTGTAAGTTTGCGAAACAAACTTTTCAATTTTAAATCGAAGATTAGGAGGACCAAACATGATCTAATTATAAAACTAAATACACGGATGGACGGAAAATCGTGAGACGAATCTATTAAGCCTAATTAATCCGTCATTAGAGATTGTTTACTGTAGCACAACGTTGTCTAATCATGGCCAAATTAGGCTCATTAGATTCGTCTCGCAAAGTTACCGGGGGGTTATGGAATGGGTTTTGTCATTAACACACGTTTAATACTCCATGCATGTAAGATTCCCTTTGATGAATAGTGAAGTTTCAAAGTTTTAAAAGTTTCAGTGGAAACTAAACAGGTCCTTAGTCAATGAAATACGCTTCCTAACCAGGATTTCGTGGGCAATATAAATGAGGCCCTGTTTAGTTCTCACCCCAAACTTCACTATTCATCAAAGAGAATCTTACATGCATGGAGTATTAAACTTGAGTCAATGACAAAACCCATTCCATAACCCCCCAGTAACTTTGCGAGACGAATCTAATGAGCCTAATTTGGCCATGATTAGACAACGTCGTGCTACAGTAAACAATCTCTAATGACGGATTAATTAGGCTTAATAGATTCGTCTCGCGATTTCCCGTCCATCCGTGTATTTAGTTTTATAATTAGATCATGTTTAGTCCTCCTAATCTTCGATTTAGAATTGCTACAGTAAAATTCGCAATCTCACCTACCCAACTAAACAGGCCCCGAGAAGAAATTGACATATAAACTTATGTCGAGAACGACTCTCGTTGGGAACTTGGTATATGACTCGAACATAGAGTCATAAGACCATCAACTCAGAGAAAACTTTGAACACGTCTTAGGTCCTATGTATCCATTTCAAATTACAGTTTTTTTTTTAATCTTTATGTAAGTTTTTTTCTAAATTTGATTAATTTATATAAATACAATAGCATCTACAATATACCAAATGAATATATTATAAAGCTACATTTAATTGTGAAGTTCAACAAAAATAATTTGATGATGTAGATAGTAATATTTTTCTATAAATTTGATCAAATTAAATAAAGTTCGACTTAAAACAAAGCTAATGGCATCTTTGGATGGATATGTCTAAATTTGAGATGGCTAAAATTAGACTTACCCTGTTTTAAAAGACATATGTAGCTCTGATGTTATACGTGTGTTGTTTAGAGGGAGAGTGTAGTTCGGTCTTCTCTCATACGTTGCAAAAAGTTAACCCCTATTATCTAGGTTCGCAGGGTTAATGAAGTAAGGCCTTGTTTAGATCGGCAAGTTTCAACTATTCACCCGTCACATCGAATGTCCGGACACTAATTAGAGGTATTAAACATGGATTAATGACAAAACTCATTCCATAATCCCTGGGTAAATTCACGAGGCGAATCTATTGAGCCTAATTAGGCCATGATTAGATAACGTCATGCTACAGTAAACAATATGTAATGACGGATTAATTAGGCTTAATAGATTCAAAATTCAATTTCCAAGCGAGTTGTGTAATTAGTTTTTTATTAGTATCCGAATACCCCTTCCGACATCTATTTTTACGATTTGGCAAGTTCCACTTTCCGAACTAAACAAGGCCTAAGAGTCTGAATCATCTAGAGATAATTTTTAGTTGATCCAAACATGCTCTAATTAAACCAAGAGAAGCCATGAAACCATGGGTTACTTAATGAATGATTATTTCATAAGGTTGATGATACTCAGAAAGAATGAGTAGATGTACATCATATTATTTGTTAAATTTTGTCTTATAATCTTTTGTCCCTTGAGCCTATCTTTTTTCCCCCTTGAGTCTCTGCCTCTTTTAAATTATATTACGGTGAGTCTCTTCCCTTTCAACAAGCATACATAGTTTTGTATATTTACAATCTACACAAGTGCTTTGGGACTATTGTCACGCGTCATATTAGAATATCTTATTTTGAGAAGAATGATATACACATTGAAGTGGATAATTTTTTATGCTGAAATGTTTTAAATCAATACAAAATAAACTATGCACCTTTCAAATAGAAAAAAAAAATGCAAAATCTAGTGCAATGGGACGCATTGCCATGCCTTTTCTTCCAAATAGCACATATAGTGAAAATTGTACATGCTTCTTTATTTTACTCAAAGCTACACAAAACGACTAAAAATGGTACATGTACAAGTAGAAACCAGACAAATAAAGTTAAAGACTGAAACAATAAAAGATATATGTACAACAAATGTGAAAGCTTCTAAGATACAGATCATCCATGAAAAATCAAGACAAAAGCTGCTTATAACTTTTTCTAATAAACACAACAAAAATTGGTACAAACTGACCAGGCACATGGAAAAGAAATGGAAGGAAGAAAAAACAAAGAGAGGAGCCCTATCCACGACCTTCCAGTGGGCCACCGTCAGCACTCAGGAGTCAGGACCCCCCGGTATACCGCCACCACCTCCACCTGTCCCTCCGCCGTCCGCCCGTCGCCGTCGTTTCCACGAACTCTCTCGGTCTGTCCGCTCCCATTCCTCGCCGTTCCAGAAGCCGCCACTCTCTCCTCACCCGCCGCGCCGCGCCACAGCCGCCGTTTGAGCCTCGACTCCAGGGGGGACCCAATCCAATCTGCCAGCATGGCCTTCGCCAGCTCGGTCCTCCCAGCTCCGGTCTCCCGCGTCCGCGCGAGCACCGCGCCTGAGCTCGCCGCTTTCCCGATCGCCAGGAAGGGCGTCTGCCTTGCCGCCACTCGCCGCCGGGGATCCCTGCGCGGAGGTAATCCCTCTCTCCTTATCCCGGTCTCTTGATTCGAGCTCACGAGCTGTGGTGTTTCTTCTCGCCTCTGCTCGGTGCGCGCGGCCTGCTTGTGGAATCGCTTTCGCTTGACTGTAACCTGTAGGAAGGATCTCCTGGGCCCCGTTGCTGCTGCAAGATGTTTGTGTAAATTCGTGAATGAGGAGTCTTCTACTCCTTGGAGATGCTACTGTGCTCATTTGTCAGACTGCAAGCGGCTCAAGTGAGGAACCAGTAGTAGAATAGCCGTTCTTGTACCAATCATGTGACGTCCGAGCTCAATTAAGCATCATTTTTTGTTACCTAGCTGCACGATTGTGTCTCCCGATCCCAGCAGCTTGCGATGGTTATCATGCTTGCCCTTTTGCATCACCGTACTACATTGTTATCATGCATGGCCTAGACTCAAACTGCACACCTTGATTTAGACTTTGCAGGAAGGAGTACTAGCTAAATTGCGAACTAGGACATGATTGTAGTATGAAGCATCTCAAAGCTGAGTCTATCAGTCTTTTTTTAATGATGATATAGAGGAGACTTTTTATGATTGGATCAATTGCAGAATGATCTCGTGATCCAATCATTTGGTCAACTTTTGCTCAATCTGTTGCTATACTGATTAGGCGGTGTTAAAGGAATAGTATATAGAATTATAAGCCTCACACTATAATGTGTCAAGTTTATCTTGTTCTGATTGGAGTTTTTTAGTTGTGAAGTTAAGTTCACCAAAAATGCTTGCTTTGTGCTTAACACAGGGTAGGGGATTCCATTCCAGCAAATACATAAGGTGAACTAGTTCACCCTGACTCTAGAAAGATAGGTCATAGAGTACTAATGTACAAAACTGTTTTCTATTTTGACAAGGAATGGCTTGGATGGAATTTAATAGTTTAATGCTGAAAAAAATGCCCATTTATTTGTGCTTTGGTTCCTATAGAAGAGCATTCTTACTATCGTTTCTCATGTACTTTAAATTTTTCATCTGCCTAAAGATACTAACACTTAGTATTTATGTTGTTTGAATAATCAGTGAGGGCTGAAGTGAATGAGTCTGGAAGCGCTCTGGCTGTTGATGCTCTCTCACAAGTTAAACATGTTCTGCTTCCAGTCACTGATCGCAACCCTTACCTTTCTGAAGGCACACGACAGGTTTGCCAGTTTCTTCAAAAATATTTCACTGGTTATATGTATTCTAGCTAATTTCTAACATGTATGTAAAACATGTAAGATATAGGCCATATACAGGTCATCAGTAGTTACTCTTTTATTATAAAGTCACTGGTTCACCGCAACAGCGGAGTTGTAATCATTTCTGATTTGCATCACTTTAGCACCTGACCCTCAGATCTGGTGGCTGACTGGTGGGTTTTATTTCTGGGTATTGCATGTATAGACATTGTTTCAGTAAGGAAGATTTTTAGCTTCCTTTAGGAAAAGTTATTTAGTTCAAAACGGAGGAAGTATCTTTTATGTTGTTGACTTACTTTGTACACTCCTTAATTCACCAATCACCATCACTGGCAATAGTGGCTTACCCTTCTTAATTTTTGAATGATATATCAGGCTGCAGCAACAACCGCTTCCCTTGCTAAGAAGTATGGAGCAAACATTACTGTAGTTGGTATGATCTCATGTTTTAAATGCCATTCATCTGGTCTTGCGCACTTTTTCGTACTCACAGCTTCAGGACTAATATATTCTGAATCTGTTTTTCATTTAAGTTATTGATGATAAACCAAAGGAGTCCTTCCCAGAGCACGATACTCAGATGTCAAGCATCAGATGGCATCTCTCAGAAGGTCAAGTCATTTAAGCCACCAGCACTCTTTAGCTCTTTTGTGCTACTTCCTCTGTTCCAAAATGACAAAATGTAAGAGGTTTTAGTTTGTTCTAAGTCAAACTTTTCTAACTTCGGCCAAGTTTATAGAAAAATATGTTAACTTTGAGTCTTTGACCAAGTGTATATTTCATGGTGCACTTTTCTATAAACTTGATCAATTTTAGAGAACTTTGACTAAGAAGAAAATTTAAACCTCCTACATTTTGCAACTGAGGGAGTATTTTGTTACTGTAATGCTGATACCCATGCTTGTGCGCAGGTGGATTTACAGAGTTTGGACTGATGGAGCGTCTTGGGGAAGACAGGAAACCAACGGCAATCATTGGAGAAGTCGCTGATGAGCTGGAGTTAGATCTGGTTGTGCTAAGCATGGAGGCAATCCACTCGAAGCATGTCGATGGCAGTCGCTGATGAGCTGGAGTTAGATCTGGTTGTGCTAAGCATGGAGGCAATCCACTCGAAGCATGTCGATGGCAATCTGTTGGCAGAATTCATCCCGTGCCCTGTTCTGCTGCTCCCGCTCTAACTTGCACATTGAGCTGATTTTTGGAACTGTTGGTGCATCGGAGGCAAATGGCCTGTTTTTCTCTTTGAAGATGTTTGATTGATGTTGCCTAGTGCCCGGATATGATGCATTTGTTTCAGAATTTCAGCTGACGTGGTTCGGCCCGACTTGTGAATTGTGATTATGTGAATATTTTGCTAAGAATGTGAGAATGACCCTATTTTTAATTTTTTAGTCTTCTGGGAGAATGACCTTTTTTTAGTCTTCCCTAGAAATCTGAGTGACGCATGAAAATATGTAAATTCGAGTGGAGTGGAGCAAAATAGAGAGTAAAAAAATGGAACTATGTAAATTAGGGTAAAGTGGAGGAAAAAAAAGGAAATATGTAAATTAAGTGGAGTGGAGAATAAATAAAAAATTGGAGAGGTAATATGTAAATTAAAGTGAGAGTGGGGGAAAAAAATGGACATTAGAGTGAAATGTGGAGTGGAGAAAAAAATAAAAATTTGGACATTAGAGTAAAAAAAATATGCTGAGTGGAGTGTAGCAAAATGAATACTAAAAAAATGGAAATATGTAAATTAGGGTGGAGTTGAGAAAAAATTATAAATACAAATATGTAAGTTAAGTGGAGTGGAGAACAAATAAAAAAATTGGAGAGGTAATATGTAAATTAAAGGTGAAAGGGTCTCTAGCCTAGTGGTTAGAGTACCTAAGTAGCACCCAGCAGACCCGGGTTCGACTCCCTGTGGGAACGAATTAAACTGGTGTGGAATAAAAATTATAAAAAAAATAGGTGAGGGCTTCCCCTGCTGACTTCAGTCAAAAAAATATTTAAATTAAAGTGGAGTCAACAAAGAAAAATAAAAATCTGAACATTAGAGTGAAGTGGAGAAATAATATGTAAATTAAAGTAGAGTGGAGAAAAAAAATAAAAGTATGGACATTAGAGTGAAGTGGAGAAATAAATTAAAAGGAATGGAGATTACATATTTTTATAATTAGTTAAAACGACATTAGACTAAGCGAGCGTCCCATCTGAGCTACATCCCCAATTGATGTTTTTGTTAACAGATTTGTTATAATTAGTTAGTGACATTATCTGTATGCAACACACCCTACACAGCTTCTGAACATGGAAGATAAAGCTCACCCATTGTAGTTTTCCCACTGTAGTTTAGATAGTGATAACCAACCCAAAATAATTTAATTAGTGTTGTGCGATAAAGCTCCACCCACTGTAGTTTTGAGAGTGACAACGCGAAATAATTTAATTACGTTGTGCTTGTGGTCTGCACTAAATAATGTAAATAAGAGGAAAGGAAAATCAGTGCTCAAGAGGATGTCAATGAAGTCCGATTCCATGTATAGAAACACACCCACCAAATACCGCAAATACATCTCAGCAAGACATCAACAGCAATGCACATCATCGTATCTGAAAGTTCTTGAAATTCACAAATGCAGGGAAAGAATGCACTGAACTTGTCATTGTCCAGAAATCGACATCTAATTTTCACGACCAGGAAAGGAGACAGTAATACAGTACAGCGCTTCTGACGAACTCCCATGTTGCCATTTGGATACAGTTTCAGGAAAACCGATGTGTTTTCTATGCCATATGCAGTTATAACATAAATCACAATGAAGAATTCTAAATTTGAAACACCATTCCAAAATATAACTGGGGAACCAGATTGTGCCACTTTAATCAACTAAACTAGTCGATTGCTCTTCAAATGAAACCAAGAAGCAGCAGCTGAAAGGATCAAAAGGATGTGCTAGTCTAGAAATCATCGTCATCTTCCTCAGCCATGTGTTTTGCCAGTTCTTCCTCCTGCTGGAGCCTCTCACGCCTCTTCTCAGCGCTCTCCTTTTCCTTGTGAGAGTTTGGAGGAAATCTTAGAGCCTTGACTGCCTCGTTATGCATGTTCAGGCAAAACGCGATCCTGGAATTGAAAGCTATCTGTGGCTCATTAGTTGAGTAAACATCACCGGTCTCCTTTGATACCATCCAGCCATTGGCATGATCAATGGTGGCATCAATTGCACCATCCCTGATGGCTTTGGCTACAATGCTTTCAGCATCAGCAACAGGATTCTCGGAGTTCAATCTCAGCTTCTTGGCAATATCAGCAAGGGAAATCCTTGAGTATGAGATGCTGATGTTACGCAATCCAGTGCGGATAACATTGTGGCGCAGCCTCACTATCAAATTGCTGGTCCTATCTGCACTGAAAGTGCTTGAATATTTATCTGCAACAGATCTGAATAGCTCCAGGTCACCAACTCGAACAGCCTAGAGAGCAAACATGAAAAAGAATCAGAAACTTCAATATTCACATCATGCAGTATTTTATAGAGTTATAAGAAACCTTACATTTGTAAGCTCAAAATAGGGTGCCAAAGCTGCTTTCATTCCTTTTTGCATGAAAACAGTTCTCTCTGGAATCTCTCCTAAGAGTAGCCTTACAATAATGGCCCATTTGTTGCACTGGATCCGAAATCCTTGAGCTGTAGTGGGTGCCTTTCTAGCAGCTTGCAAGAGGCTTTCTTTAGCATCAGTGTACTCCAACTGAATAGTCCTTATTTTGCCCAAGTAAAAAAGATACCGGCAGAACTGCAGTAAGAAGTAGAGGTTACCATTTGTGTACACTAGTATTTACACACGATAAGAGGAAACAATGTCTTATTTTGGTTATCAAATCAAATAATCCACCAATTACCAAGACATGTACCACATATCATTCAATGCACATCATATTATATTGAAAAACATCAAACACCCTAGTTCATTAATTACCTGCTGATTGGAATGTGCTTCAAAACGCGGTGCCTTAGACCGAAGCTTTTCTGCCTGGTCATACAAGTTGTAGTGCAGGTAATTGCGAAGCAGAAGATTGAGAAGAGTTTCCTGTGTTGGGGAAAAAGTTATTACCAACAAATTTTATGGCACTTAAAGCAGTTAGGGAGTGAAGATTGGACTATGAAAACAACCTGACCAAGCTCATCATGGTGTAAAGTTGCCATTCTGTGCAATGCCAAGAGAGTCCTGAAAAGCATTGAATGCACGAGAGGTAAACCAGAGCAACAAAACTAGAAGTGCTTCTAGGTACCTAGAAATCAGAAAGACAATAAAAGAATGTTTGTTTGATCATAGTTTGATGGGAACCGCTTCAGTTCAACTTACCCACGAATCTCGGCAAGGGTGTTGGTAAGCTCATGGACATACGAGTAATAGGAGTACAGCCTAGAAGCTAAAACATCAACTGTTCTCCTGTTGAGACTCTTCAGACGAACAATGCTTGCGGAGGCACATGATTTAGCCTGAGACGAAATTCAAATTAGTATGTTTCCCTACAGATAACAAGGTGGACGAAAATCCCAGACATACCTCAGCATATTTCTTATTATCGATAAGGAATATAAGCACAAGTAGGTAACAATAGATTTCAATCTCTGGAAGACCATGCTTGATTGAAACTTGGGTTGTTGGAGCTGCCGTATCAACATCCATTTCACTCCCATCTTCCTAAAAAGAGTAACACCATACAAATATTAATAACCTCTAAAAAGAGGAAAAGCAATGAGATCCAAAATTTTCAGATTAAAATAAAAAAGGGTGATAGCATGAACTATCGAACAAGAACTAGAATAAAGGAACCTAGAATTTTCACATGAGAAACTGGGACACATTTGCAGCTTTGCAAAATGAGCAGTTAGTCAGCGCCGATACTGAGAATTAATCTATATTACAATTTGCTCAACCCTACCTAGAACAAAAGTAACCCCAAAGTGCACAGCAAAAGCTAGGCCACAGATTGGGAAAAAAATAGCAACTGCACATCATAAGACAGAGATCCTTCAGCATCTATTATGTCAATGTATCAGCAAAGGATAGCAAAGGATTCAGTACACAATACAAAAAAAGTAGTGTGTGTCTGTAAGACCAAACATTTTGATATGTCTTTCAAATCTAAGTTAAACAACACCATCACCGTGTAAGTCGAATCACCATAGAGTAAATATCCTATAATTAGCGGGCAGTGCCAACATATGACACAAAATCCCAGTCCCAGAGTTGAGGTACCTTGGGCACGAGGGCGGAGAGGCGGGCGAAGGCGTCCGAGGAAGGAGGCAGCGCGAAGGCGAGGAAGGCAGCAACGTCGCGGGCGGCGAGGCGGCGGCGTAGGGCGATGGTCAGGCGGACCGCGCGTGAGATCCGGCGCACCTCCTTGCTCAGCGACCCGGCCTCGATCAACGACGCGATCTCCTTCAGATCTGCGCGCATCAGGGCGCGGATAATCGTGAATCGCTGAGATGTCTCGCAAGATGTCGGAGCCGGGAAAAAAAAAAGCTAGGGTTTTGGAGGGAGTGCGCGCGAAGAGAGAGAGAGGGCACTTACTGTCGAGAGCTGATTGCGCGGGCGCCGGAGCCTCGGCGGCGGCGGGAGTGGTGGCGGCGTCGGCCGGGGGAGGGGAGTCATTCATCTCGACGTCTTCCGGCATCGTGGAGTCGGCGACGAGGTCGAGGAGCGTGCGCGGGGCGATACAGGAGCCGGTGGGGTGTGTTGCGGGGTTAACTCTGAAGCCTCGCGGGGTTTTTTATTTCTTTATAATTTTCGTTTTCTTTCTTTCCGACTCGGACTTCTTTTTATAATTTTCGTTTTTTTTTTCTTTCCTTCCGACTCGGACTTCTTTTTTACGAATTGACTTGTGAGATGCACCGTTTTTTTTCTGGTTCAGCGTCAAGCTCAGAACTCAGTTTGCATAAGCATATCAGAGTCTATTATTCTCCAACTTATAAAGTGTCATACTATCTCCGTTCCTTTTAATTTGGGATAGACGAACCAGTGCGGTCAGCAGCCCATCTAATTTTTTTGTAGGTGCCTTTCTGTGCCAACACAAATGTAAGGCCTTATTCAGTTACCTCTAACTTTTCAAACTTCACTATTCATCAAAAGAAATCTTACATGTATGAAGTATTAAACGTGTGTTAATGACAAAACTCATTCCATAACCCCCGAGTAACTTTGCGAGACGAATCTAATGAGCCTAATTAGACCATGATTAAACAACGTCGTGCTACAGTAAACAATCTCGAATGACAGATTAATTAGCCTTAATAGATTCGTCTCGCGATTTCCCGTCCATCCGTATAATTAGTTTTATAATTAGATCATGTTTAGACCTCCTAATCTTAGGTTTAAAATTGCTACAGTCAAATTTACAAGTTTGAACTCACGAACTAAACAAGGCCTAAGAACGATTATGTTGACTTGAAACGAGGAGTGAAGGTGAAGCCTGTGCTCCTTGTACGCATCCCATTATGCTGTGAGTTTTCACACCGTAGCAGAGAAACTTTTCAGAGGGTGGATTTTCACAGCGTGGCTAGAGAAACTACCACTAGTCCCGAGTTTTCACACCGTAGCACAAAAAGACACTCCGCCAAATAAGCTGAAATAAACATCTCTCTTGAGCAGCTTATTTTAGATTATTTTGGTGGTTCAAGGTGCTTTTTTACCATGCTGCTTTTGACTAATAAGTTAGGTTATACGATCGTTGCCATCTTCGGCATAGTTTTACCCGTCAGTCAGTCTGCCCTGAGTGTATTTTTTCAGTTAGAATGCCACACTTAGGTGCTGAATTTAACTTGCATTTCGAAGACAAAAGCATTAGCATGGCAACTAGTAAACACCACGATAAACTGAAAGACACGAGCTTCTAAATTGAACTTTGCATTTCAAAGACAGCACATACAGAGGCGCACATTTCATCCAAGGAACAAGACTTCGTTTTATATTAAAAAATAGAAAGAATGCCCTGCTCTAAACCTTTACGAAACTACAATTAGTTTACGACATCTACTGAAAAGGAGGAAGCACTGTAAAGACGCTACCCTACAAGCCTAGTCAAATATCAAAACCTGACTGGATTCCAACAGAGAATGTCAAGCTTATACCGAGTATAATGTTAACTGACAACAACACATGATACATCTTCATATTTGGAGCAGGCATCCAACAAACAACCAGTCCCCGACTGGTAACAGACAGCTTATGCACCGGCCGCAGCAGCAGGCATCGCACCGTTCACGTTGCCACCGCGACCTCTGCCTCTGAATGTGCCTCTCCCACGGCCACGACCTCGACCACGACCTGGTTACCAATCGTAACAGATTAACAAGGGTTCTTATTATGCACATAAACTATTAAACGATGAAAGGGAAGTTGCCCACCTCGGGCTGGAGCAGGAACAGGTGCCTCATCATAATAGCCTCCATCCTGTTGGTAATCAGGCTGGCCACCGTAGCCGCCTCTCCTGCCGCGACCCCTGAAACCTCTCCCTCTTCCACGGGAATATCCATTGCCCATATACGCAGGGACATGATCCTCCTCGCCCCAACCACCTTCAGCATAGTCATTGTACCCATCTCCTGGAACTGAAACTTAATATGTAAGACAAATGCACATCCACTTATTTAAGACAAATGCCATCCACTATGTTTAGTGATGAACTACTGATTTACTCAGCACCGATCAGACTCACCACGTCCACCTCTTCCCCTTCCCCGCCCACGGCCTCGACCACCACGGCCCCTCCCTCGGCCACCAGGTGTGTGCGCCTCTACAGTTTCAGTTAAATGAATTATGAGGCCATGCAGAATTATTAAAATGTTAAATAAACAGAATCATTGAATCCTGCACAATACCTTCATCATTATCATATTCAACCAGAGGCTTCACCTCGTCAGCAGGCAAAGGAGATTGATATCTGCCGAAACAATTAATTCAACCTATGATAAGACAGCATGCATCCTGAACTACTAATTTGGTTTTAAATACGTGATGCAACAAGGTGTGAGTTTCTGTTATATGTAAAAATTGAAAATGATTTAAAACACACTGGCAGAAAAAAAAACAGCATATACAGTTGACAAGAGTATAATAAGCATACCCGACAGAGGATGTGTCCAGCTCCTTCTTTGAAAGAGTTATAGTGATCATTGAGACATGCCTTGTTGTCTCAAGCCTGAGGAGAGAGATAATCATTGGACTCCATAGAGTTCACATGTACATATAGCTCTGTCTGGAAACTGAAAAGGCACTTACGGAAGTAGGCCTTCCTCCAATGGCTCCCACATATCAGTAATATCAGTAGACCCAATGGTGGTATTCTGATGGAGACCAACAATCCTCCTCTGTAAAGCAATTACAGTAACAAACAATTACAATCAAGTCACAAGTAACATTACCAGGCACTAGCCATCAGAATTACCTTGATCAATTCGGCAATCATGACAGTTTTGTTGATAGCCCTTCCCATGGCCTTGAATACAACCTCATCAGAACCCTTGTCCTTTAACCAATATAATGTTGCAATACGTCAGCCACGCAACATGAATATATCACAGAAAAGCAAAAATATCCTTTGTCTATGAAGATATTCTAAGGGTGTGTTTGGTTGGGGGACACGAGGGGATGGGACGGTCCCGTCCCAGTTTTTGGGATGGGACGATTCCGTCTCATGTTTGGTTGGAGGGACGAGGTCAACCCAGTTTATTGTTTGGTTGGAAAGACTCATATTGAGGGATGAATGTCTTTTTTAACACCGTTAGCTGCAGCAGTTAGTAGGACCCATCTGTCATTCTCTATTTCTTTTATTTATTTATTTTTGTTTTGTTTCACAGCCAACCTTTTATCTTCTCGGTTGATAAGAAAATTGTATCTTCTCACGCGGAGACGGAGCTCTGCCCGCGGCTGTAGCTTGCCACGAGCGTCGCGCGAGATCGTGCTGAATTGACGACGAGATCGTGCGCCGCGTGAGCTCCACGAGGTCCGCGAGGGACGCCGGCGCGCCGCCACGAGCACCACGCGAGCTCCGTGAGAGGCACCGCCGCGAGCACCATGAGAGCTTCGCGAGGCATGGAAAAGATGATCAATTCCGGCTCCCTATGGCTCGATTCCGTCTGCCGTCACAGCGATACGATTTCGGTCGCCGTTGAGGAAGGGGGCGCGAGGTAGCTCTTTGAGTGGTTGAGGAAGGAAGATCGAGAGGGAACGACAGGGAGCCGTCGCAGCAATCTGATTCTGGCCTGCCCCGCCGCCGGTTGGGGACGGCGCTCGCACAACTCTGCGCATCCCACGCGCAGGAGACAGGGTCGAGGCGGTGAGGAGGAAGGACCGAGAGGGAGAGGGAGACGGAGCGAGACGCCGTAACGACGGGACAAGTTGGTCCGGCCGAATACGAGGAACCGATCCGTCCCTTGTTTTGGAGGAATATTCTTATTTGATGCTTGTCTCGTCCCAGCTGTCTGTCAACCAAGTAGATGAAGGGATGGCTTTGTCCCGCCCCATCCTGTCCCGTCCCTCCAACCAAACACACCCTAAGATACCCTCGTATTCCTAACAAAACTACTTAGCGAAAAGATAATGCTCAAACAAATGGCCAAGAACAAACTAAGTATGCATCAACTTTCTCAAAGAAAGTGAGGAACACAGTCTCTACAAGGCATTTTCATTTTTTTCAAAATTACCCTAAAAAGGCACTATACTCAATTTTTTTAAAACTACCCTAAAAAGGCACTATACTCAACTATATATAAAGAAACATGATTGTGGGTCTCAAAGGAGAGACACATGAACCAACTGACTAAAAAGGCAAAATGTGGATGTGATGGTACTGTCAACATCAACAACATGACATAAACAGTATGCCAAGTACACAATTGCGACAACTTAAGCAGGAGAGCGATTAGACATAGTACCACTATTATTTGCCACCAAATATCTTATATGTCATCCAATATCTAGACGAAATCAGATCATATCTAGCATAAAATGCATGAGGAATTCACAAACACATCAAAAGCTCCAGTGAAAACAAAAATACATTGTTAATTCAGGCAACTGCCCGACAAACCAACTGCCAATTGCAACATAATGAATGGGCTTGCCATAATCAGTACATAAAACAACAAAGCGTATACAGCCCTAATGTGACAAATCTTCCGGTTCAATACCATACCAAACAATACTTGCATTAAAAAAATTGAGGAGTCATGCTTTAGTGCATGTCACAACAACTAGTACGGCCCAATCATACAGCTTACCTTTTCATCTAAATGAAAAGTCATAGCTGACCACGCCACGTACAAACTTTATGGCACTGAGACGAGAATTCAAATAGCACAACGGGACGCAAACTTGCTACAGAGGCCGTGGCGAAGGGACCGAACCGAGCAGGTGGTGATACCTGGAGCAAGGCGGTGGCGTAGGTGATGTAGTTGCGCATCCTCCCTTGCGTGGTGATGCGGATCTCATTCTCCTTGATTGGCGTCTCCTCCTTCGGCTTCTCTACCCTCTGGTACCGGTCCATCCTTCTCCGGCTTCCCTTTCGCTGCAAACACAACGCAACACAATGCGAGGACAGCCCACTCAGATCCGGGAAACGAGAGAGCGCGGCGCGGCACGGCGCGGCGACTGCGAGAGAGCGCAGCGCGAGGGCGCGGTATATAACGGAGCGGCGGCGGCGCGAGTTCTGTTGCGAGTCGTGAAGCGAGGGCGGGTGGTGGTTGCTGCCGGTTACCTGCGCGGCGGTTGGGGCCCGGGCGCCGGCGGTTCTATCCTTGGCTCGTTGGCGTCGATGCGGTGGTGAAGGTAACCGGCGGTTAGGGTGAGAGGAGAAGGCCTTTATACGGCCGCCTCCGTTCGAGCCGGGAAGACAGCGACCGGCTCGGCTGCCTGCCGCGCGTCTAGGGTTTTGGAGGGTGCAGTTACGGAAATGCCCCTCGACGTTGCGGGGTTTTTCGGGCACGGGGATGCGGTTTCGACGGACGGATTTCGGGGGAAGGTGTCGGGATGTAGGGCTGGGATTTGTTTCTGGCAGGAGGTTGCTGAAGGGTACATGGGCTGTGTGGGCCTCCTTGATGGACTTAGATTCGAGCCCAATGGGCACATCATTGGTTGATGATGCTCGTTCAAACAATTTTGCTATGATTTTCTTTCTGCGGCTCCAGAAGTTGATTACGGCTTCTCTCTCTCCCCCTTCTTTTGGGCAAATTTCGGTCTAAAATGTTAACGAAATCAATAAAAGATGGAAACAGGAAAACTCAAAACGTGAGGGACAAATTTTTTGCGCCCTACTTTGACCACTAATTAGGGGTATTAAATAAAGTCAGTTTACAAAACTACCTCCACAACCCCTTGTCAAATTCGCGAGACGAATCTAATGAGGCTTTTGACCGCACGATTAGAGAATAATTACTGTAGCATTACTGTAGCAAATCATGGATTAATTAAACTCGTTAGATTCGTCACGCAAAGTTACACTCATCTGTGAAAAGGTTTTGTAAATAGACTTCATTTAGTATTCCATGCATGCGAGATTCCTTGGAACAATTTTTTGATCCGAACGATCCGAACACGGCCAATCGCATTTGAATCAGCACAAAGGAATAAATGGGTATCAATGAGAACAGATACAAGGCATCTGCCAGCATCATTATTTCACTTATGCTATAGTCAATACATCCTCGAGTTACGTATATATGTACAGCCACCGCGACATAAACACTGGGTGGAGAAAACCATCACAAAGGTGCAATATGAACGTGTAAAAGTAGAACAAAAATGGCCTATGAGGCTATGAGTCAACCCATGTTCTAACCTGTAATTCCTACTGGACCCAAGCCAAAAGAATGTGGTCCTATACTGCTACAAGTAAATCAATACGAGGATATGAAGCTTTAATCTATCGTATCTGTGGATTATGTTTCAGAGAAGCTGTCATGTGGAATCGAGCGGATCAAAGAATCGCGAAGAACGGGAGAGCAGCGGTGATGAAAAAGTGTATGTTGAAATGCAGCTTCAGCGAAGAACTCGCTGAAGGCTGCAATACGTTGACTTGGGTGCCATTCGGTGAAGCACCCTTGGTAGCTTCAGGAGTGTAACTGTTCGGTCCCGTTGCAGGCTTCGGAGGAACAGCAGAAGGATTTGGGTTTACTGGAAGGTTACTCGAGCTGTCTACACTGTAACCTGGTAAGAGCAACAAATATGTAAGGGCATCATTCTAGTTTTGGAGGTGTACGTTGTGCATTGGGTTTGAAGAACCATCAGGAATATTCTGGATAGATGTGGAGGTTCTTACAGTTAAAGTTTTTCCAACCCAAGACCTTCCTCTCTCGATCAAACACAATCTTCAGCCCAGACATAAAATTCTCTGCACCAAAGAAATAAGCCAGCCAGGGTAAGTAAATTGAGGAAGGTTATCATAACTGCGATCGTTCAAGGACAAATATATTGAGAGAAATAATTGTTACTTCATAGTGCAAGATATGCACAAAAGAACATCGTGGATGTAGCTGCCATGTTTTCCAAGCAGTAACAGTATAAGTAAAAGGCAGCATCTAAAAAGTTGAAATATAAGAGGTCTTGGCATTATAACAAATTAATGTGTCAACCATTTAATAGTCATACAAAGGATCTATTTCCATAGTTAATTTAATATGAAGCAGCATATTTGCAGAATTTTCGAAATGCTACTTAATAGGATCGAGCATCTTCATATTCGAACATAAGGTCTAAGAGTTTAAAAGTGCAGAGGCGCTCACCCCCTATTAAGTTGACACCTTCACTCTTCATCATAGCCAAGCAATAGCCAATTGGATTCTGAGAAGTAGATGTAAATTAAAATACTCATCATACATGGATAAAATACATATAGAGCTGAGGGTCAGTTCTATCTTACAGATGCAGTGTCCGTTATAGCAATTATTGGATCATTCACTGGAAATATGCTTCCACCTTTTGCTGTCAGACTTATGTTCGGAGGATTGATAGATCCCCTTGAACTGGAAAATGCAGCAACATCACCATCAGGCATACATGGACATCAGTCTATGGACATATAACTAATTGGGACTGTTAACAAAAAAAAGATACCTTACGGAGTAGCAAAATTCAAAGGGCAGAGATGAGTCAATTTGAGTTGGCTTATCTTGGACTTGTGAATTGAACTGATTACAAATGAACATATGTAAGAACAGGACCATTGTTAAAGATGGAGCCATGAAAAATCACTGCTAATAGGACATAATACTTACACTGCTAGTGATCTCAGTGTACATTGGATCGGACAGAGCCGTGAAAGAGGTGCCAGAGTCAACAATAGCACTGAACTTGGCATTAATCGATTTACTTCCCACCATAGCAGCAGTTATGCTTATGTTGTAATATGGACTGCAGAAAGAAGGTATATTAACATGACATCAATTTACTATTTCTTGGTTCTGTAATACGTGCAGTAGGAACATACTTTTGTTTGTAGATATTTAATGGTGTCTCCTGCTGATCCGAGCTTCCAGTGTCCCCAAAATTGATTCTACCATGGCCGTCTTCTCCAAAGCACATTGAGAAGGAATTGGCAGCAACTCCATCACTTGCTAGCAAACTTGGGACTGATTTACTGTCCATTCCAAGCCCAAGCAGACCATTGGGCGCAGCACTGCCCAGAAATGAGCCTGTCTGAACCTGTCCACAACTGAATAGTACACAAAAAGATTCAGCACAAGGAAGTAAAGACAAGCAATTTAGCACGGGAATGATCATAGAGCAAATACCCGAATGTTATGGGGGCTGTAACAATTTTCGGTTGTCCATACTCAGTAATCAGGTACAAAAGATCCTCAACTAGAACACCTGACGACGTGGTGTTATCAGACAAGTATTGGATATTGTATGGGCAGCTACTGCTTGCTGATTCGCATCCGTTCTGCTGATCACACAAATTGCTACTGCAAGGGACCTTTCGGCTAGTACTCGACCTCTGAGGGCTGTACACGTCGAACTTCAGGTTCTGTGAAATTTGTCACGTGCACAAACACGATGAGTTAGCAAGAACACAGAGCGCAGGCGCAAGAACACAAATTGGTGACAGTACAGTCAAAAGAAGCACAGTGACTACGACTTCCTCTTCCTTCAAATAAAGGAGCCATCTTTTCTTGTTATAAGAACATGAGCACACTGATGTAGGACCCAGAGAATTGGCTGTTTTTTAAGCCCGACAAGGTCCCAGCTCAGGCTGTCGTGCTTCTGGAAGATTTCTAAGAATCACATGACACATGCAGTGCTTCCACAATTTTTTCCTTACTCGAAATATGCCGGCATGATCACGCAGTAATCTCGGAAGAAACTCTACCACGCATATAAACTTTTTAATCTCTGTAAAAGAAGCAATCTGCTATGCTATTTTGAGCCACCAACATGTTATCTGACGCCCTAAGATACTACCAAGCAGAGGATAAGAGGAAACTCAGCTGTGATAAGAATTACAAAGAGTAGAGTAGACGGCAAGCAGAGGAAGGAGGAGAAGCAGCATCACGTACGCCGTAGTTGGGGGAGACGAGTGGGGCGCACTTGATGCAGTCGCAGGGCACCCAGAAGAGGTCGCTGCCGGTGTCGAGCGCCACCAGGAACGTCACGTTCGGCGTCCCCAGCGCCACCACCGCGTAATGCAAGCTGCGCAACCAACACCAACCACCGCGCGTCGCCCGCTTTAGTTAGCCCAAAAAGCAAAAAAGACACGGAACAGCTAACACTAATGATTCAATCCCTCTCCCTGAACCTCTGATTCGAAGCTAAGCCATACAGACGACGATGGATGGAAGGAAGGATCGAGCAAATTAAGCGGGAAACAGTGCCCTCACAATCCGAAGTCGTTGAGCCGGTAGGTGTCGTTGCCGTCGGCGAAGGCCACCTCCCCGCCGCCCGCGGCGAGCGACCGTCGGCGGAGGCCGTCGTGCCCGGCCAGCGCCGCGTAGTAACCCGCCGTCCCGGCCGGCGGCGCGCCGCGCCCCGCCCACTCCCGCACGGTCGCCGAGTACCGGTGGTGCACGTCCAGGCTCAGCGCCTCCGCCGCGGTCGCCGCCACGGCGGCGAGGACCAGCACCCGCACGCGCACCCACGCCGCCGCCGCCGCCGCCGCCGCCATGGGCAGCGAGCGAAGCAGAGGCAAGCAGGCGAAGTAAAGGGAAGGCGAAGCTTTTGCAGCTCTGGGAACGGAAAGGTCTCCGGGCCGCGGGCCACTATTTATCCGGGATTCGGAGCGCCCGGGGCAGGCGGAGAATGGAAAGAGAGGAGGAGGCAGAAGCCAGCAGGTTGTGAAGGTTGGCCGGTTCGGTTCGGATCGGAGGAGGTGGTGGGTTTTTCGCGCGGGAACGGTGGGTGGCGGGCCCCACCGGCAGAGAGTGCGGGGGGTGGCGTCAGACGTCGCGCGTCAGTGCGCTGGAAGTTTCGCTTTGGGCTGCTGCCTTGCCTGCCGCGGCGTGGTCGGCCTCACTTTTCCACCATAATTTCGATTTCTCCTTGCGTTTTTATGAAAAGGTGGCGGGGTGGGGGACCGGCGGTGCAAACGCCGCTGCCGGCTCGGTGGAAAGGCGGCGGTGGCGAGCGCCGGGCCTGACCGGGAGGAGGCTCCGGCGACTCCGTCCGTCTGATCGGGGACCGACGCGTCCGGATGGGAGGATGCACAGGAGTTGGGTCAGGAACGGCTCCGCGGCGCGTCACCTTCGTCGCGAATGCTGGTGGAATGGACGGCACTACGGCAGTAAAAGCAGAGTGCCTTGGGCGTGTCCACCGTCAGGCCCGGTGAATGAAAGATGAACGTTGAACGGGTTGGATCCGATCATGGGCGAGTCGGTGACCGTGATGTTTTCGGATAGGATGGAGAGGCAACGGATGGCAATGGCGCACGCACACATGGGTCAGGTGTCCGTGTCGCTGCCGAGATATTTTCTCTTCTCTTCTGGAGTTCTGGTTTGCCATTGTCAGGGCTCAGCTGCAGCTGATAAATGAGAGAAGGCGCAGAGGAATTTCAACCTGCTTGGACCTGCAGCGTCATATGCCAGGTCGAGACTTCGACCAGGAGCAGAGGTGCCGGTCCGTGTTCGACGTGACCACGAGGGAAGGAAGAGCTGTTCTGTTCGGCACGGATCCATCATCCATGCAAGCGGATGCGGCAACGTTTTGTTTGACTCGCTCGGTGTGGAATCGGAAGGCGGCCGCTGCGTTTTCCTCTGGTTTAATCTGACTAACACTGGACCAGCCGTCGTCATCAGCCACGGGACAGGACACGCCGCGCGAGCTGGCCCAATCCAAGCCGAGCCCGGCTTGGACTCGGCGTCATGTGTCAGGGGGTGTTCAATTCCCCAAAAATTTTCCACCAAAATTTTTCCCAAGAGAATCTTACATGCATGGAGTAGTAAACGTGTGTTAATGACAAAACCCATTCCATAACCCCCAGGTAACTTTTCGAGACGAATCTAATGAGCCTAATTAGGTCATAATTTGCAACAGTGATACTACAGTAACCATCTGCTAAACATCCACTAATCATGGATTAATTACCATCATTAGATTCGTCTCGCGGTTTTCAGGCGAGATCTATAATTAGTTTTATTATTAGTCAATATTTAGTACTTCTAAATGGTAAGATTCTCTTGCAAAATTTTTCACCAAAATTTTTTCACCCCATTGAACACCCCACTAGACTTCTTTCACGATATCTGACAAGTGACAATCAAATACCGTATGATTGGGTGGGTCAACTGTCAACTGAGCTACCCGAACCCGCAGCAACTCGAGCAGGCGCTGACTGGGCTGTTACATTCTACTGTACTGTTCTAGAAGGGCGGCAGCTCTGTGATGGTTCGCCGCAGGTTTTAAAAAGGGGTTAGGACGGATCCATGGATCATGCACCGCTATTGGTGGTGTTTCTCTACTCTAAAAAGAATGAAAGAAAGAGTTTTTTTTTCTCCCCCAGACGCCATCTGCCCCATCTGCTCCATGATTGGAATCACAATAACTCCGAACAATCCCATCAAAACAAAATTAAATGTATACAAAAATTAAAGATCTTGAACTTTTTAGTAGATGTTATGAATCAACAATGACCTACTTTGCTTTGATATGATAGTAAATCATGATTTTTTTATTGAAAAATGTTTAAAAATATATTTAAATCGTCACCAGAGCTTTTTACACTAAATATGGTTTTAAAAATCTGTAAACCTTGTGAACAAATATGTTAAATCAAAACTAACTCATTTTGCTTTGATCTGGTGTGATAATAATTTTAAATTTTTTAATTAAAAATTATTATGAAAACTATATTTAAATCACCACCTCGACTGTTTACACTCAAGAAGGTTTCTAAAAATCTTAAAATTTTCTGAACAAATATTATAAATCAAAAGTGGCTCATTTTATTTAATCTTGCATGATAGTAAATTTAGACTTTTAATTAGTTATTCTAAAAAACTATATAAATAGTCACATGAACTGTTGACACTCGAGATGGCTTCTAAAAATCTTCAAACTTTTAAAACTAATAGTATAAATCAAAAGCGACCCATTTTGCTTTGATCTAACATTATAGTAAGTTTTGATTTTTTTTAAATTAAAATTATTTTAAAAAATATATATTTAAATTGTCACAGGAGTTGTTTACACTCGAGATGATTTTCAAAAATCTTAAAACTTTCTAAACAAATACTATAAATCCAAAAATGACCCTTTTTGCTTTTTATTCGATATCATAGTAGATTTATATTTTAATTAAAAGTTATTTTAAAAACTATATTTGAATTGTCACGTGAGCTGTTTACACTTGGAATGAAATGAAATCTTTTAGCCCCCACATTTTCAATATGTCTCACAGTCTAGGGTAATCGTGTATACATATTTTTATCCTAATGAAATTCATATCTCCTCTCTTTTCATAAAATCTTTGCCAAGTCATCGATCGGTTTGTCCACGTGGTAGCTCATTTAATGAGACTGAACCCCTATCACAATATTTATTAAGTGTCCCTATATTTATTAAGACAAAAGTTGTAATGGCACAATATTATGTCTCTACCTTCTATATGACTAGAAATATATTGCAAAAATATGGTAATTTTGGAGTGATAGGTCATTGAACTCAAGACCTCATACTACATTTTATAATACTCCTCCCACTAGCCAACTCAACCTCACACCAATTGTTGCACATTTGCTTAGTCTAATTCTTATGAGTATGCCTCAATAGTCTAAATAGTGTCTCAAGATATTAAAGTGAATGTCTCGAACTATGCCTTTATGGTGGTAAGGTCAATTTTTAAGTGTCTCAAATATGTCCCTAATATTCTATATTGGCATTTTATAAAAATGACTTAAGAAAATGCCTCTATTGTTGAAAATGTCTCAAGTAGTGTCTTAACACATATGACACTTTTGAAAGTGCCACAAGAAATGTCTCTGTAATACGTTAAGATATATTCATAAGAGCATATTATATAATGTCTATATAGAAGTGTCTCTACTTGAGGTCTATGTTGTAGTGTATGAAACCCACATGGGGAATGATGGCCTTACTGAAATTTTTGAATCGTTGAAAATGGTATAAGACCATTGTTAGTGAGAGTTTCATTCGCGATAAATAAGGTGCTAGGTAAACAAATACGGTGACATGACATTGAGTTTCGAAGAGAGATGGAAAATAAGTTTTTTTTCTAGATAAAACTCTGTTCCCGGGATTCCACCCGAAGTGGAACTGCTCGAGACATCAATGAATCGCTAGAGTTTCATTTTGTTCCATATCGTGTCCAACTAGATGCTTCAATATCATGCATTAGCTAAATACTATGGCTTACCATGAAACCAAACAAAAATAAAACTGGCCAATGAAATGAAACCGGTTCTATTCTACTTTAGATGTGGCACTGTTAAAGACGATAAAATAAAAACTGGCCAATGAGAGTAGTATCAATATTGCATCACTATAAATACAGATTTTTATGCTTGTGGATGGGGGGATCATGCGAGTAGGAGACTGCTTCGGAAGAAAAATGAGAAAACAACAGAGCAGGATATCCAGGCACACGTCTAGGCCTACCATCCGGTGAGCCAGTGCCCGAGAAGAGCCCTGCCTGAGGAAGATGTCATCACGCGCGACGGATGGCGTTCAGTAATGAAGATGACGGGTTTTTTTTATCAAAGGGAAGGCAACTAATCGGCGGTGATTAAGGCAATCACGCACACTATGACGGCGGGCCGCAGCAGGCCTGCGGGTGTACAACGCGCCCACGACACGTAACCCACAATCCCACATCAACAACGATGGCTGCCGATTCTTTTCTGGGGGAAGAAAGCAGAGCAGCTGTATTATAGAGAGAGAGGCTCAGAGGCAGAGAGGAGCTAGCTTATCATGGCAAGCTGACAATGCAAGGGGATCTATCACCGATTCATCATCCATGCCGTCAGTCAGGGCCCTACCAGTAGCCGAGCGGGCCGCCCGCATTTGGTGACTCGCCACGCACAAAATCGGCAGGCGCCGACGACGGCGACGTTCACATCGGCTATCCATCCAGGTCCAGTAGAAGCGACTAGGAGGAAGTTTTGAATGACTGAATGCGACGGATGGATTCAGTTTCCACGCGTGGCCATGGCGAGGCGGCCGAGCAGTTCGAGTTTGGGTAGCCCAAGGACACGAGTCACATGGGACATGGGAGTCAAGTCATGGCACCTGAGTACCTGACGTAGGGGGTCGGCACCTGTAACGGCCGTAGGGCGTCGGGTGCGTGTTGTACTTGTGCCGGGGCGTGTGGTTCAGACGCGGCGGCTTGGCTAGCTAGGAACAGGACGAACAGTCAGCGCGGCGTGGAGATGGCCGGATCGATTGGTGCTTGTCCTGGAGCGGAGCGCGACGCGACACAGGCGCGCACGGTGCCGTTCCAGGACAAGCACGCACCAAGCACATGCAAAAGCAAACCCGGAGCTTAGCGTAAGCTTTTGGCCCGGACGGGGACGCCACTTGCCACGACGCGCTGGCACTTGCAGGCGTAGCACAAGCCCCCCGCGGATGCAGCTGGTTCAGGAGGTCTAGTCACGCGATCCCAGCACGATATGCTGATCGAATCGAACCAGGGCTAGCGAGAGCTCGTGCGCGAGAGGGGATTAGACGGGAGGCGAGGTCCGGGGCAAATCCGATCCACCTGCTCGCGTGGCAGATTAGGGGCAAAGGGGCCCACCTGATCGAGACCTTACCAAGGCTGATTGTAATCGTCCACCAATGGAACCGACAAGGCTTGTAGAAGCTACTGTGAGTCGGCCCAGCCTATATCGGCTTCCCCAGCCATTATCCAACCAACACAACCAGGGAGAAGAGAGAAACAGGAAATTTCCAGATTGGGCTGTTCATCGATCCAATTACACGCGGCGATTTCACATACATGTCCCCTTGTTTGGCCGTACTATTACACAATCGCTTGGTAGGGTAACCACTAACCAGAATACCTTCTAAAATAAGCACAGCAGGCAAAGCTCGCTGCTATTTATGAATTTATATCAGTGCAAAGCATACACACGGCTGACACAAGATGTGTTGTCTTACTGCCTGTCAACACTAGCCAAGCACCTGTACGGCTGTACCATTGTTATGCTTACAGAGAAGTAAACATCTCGATTCTTCCACCCTGCTGGGAAGCGATGGGGTCCAGGATGCTGATCCATGTGTTGTATTCGATAGGCGACCCACCCCCGGGCTGGAGGAAGCCATTCACAAAGAAGAACGGGGCGCCAAAAACTCCCCTGGTGCACCCATACTGAAGCAAAACAAAGCACCACTCAGGCCAATTTCTTCAGTGATACAAGCAATGAGCAAACTCAGAGTATTTTGAAATGATTCACTTGCTACAACAAGCAGAGCTAACCTTGAAAGAAACTCTAGCTGCCGAGTCTGTACTTGAATCGCTGAAGCCTGACAGGAACTCAGATACTGAATTGCCAACAGCCTGCGATGCCATCTTCGACATTTCTACAGCTACAGCAGGGCCTGAGAGCGATGATGTGGCAGAATTGTAGAACCTTTCCTGTTTGTGATTGTCAATAAGGCAACTAAAATATATCAGCAAATCTTTAATGTTGTAAGCAGCAAGAAAAAGGATGACAGTAGATGAATCGTATGGCGAAGAAAGTTATGTCAGTACAAATTGCTTGAGCAGTAACAATTTTTGAGATTCTGACTTCACTGAAAGCGAGAACATGCTATGTTACTCCCTAACGGACAAATGGGGAAAGGAGAAGTGGGATACAATTCATCAGGATCAGTCTGAACCTAAAATTGCCTGGAGCGAACACCCACGATGATGACTTCACTGAAAGAAAGGTGCTGTGTTGCTCCCTAAGGGCCTATTAGGGAAAGGAGATTAGGAGAATCAGGATACAAATCACCAGTATCAGTCTGAACCTAAAATTGTCTAGAGCGAACCCCCTTTCCCACAAAGGGCTACAGACTTTAGAAACATATTTCACCAAACATATAATTGAATATTTAGTCTCTATCCCATATTAGATCAGAACTCGTTGATAACAAAAGAGCTGAACTGGCATATGAAAATGATAAATTGCAAAGCAATGTCAAAAGGGTAAACCATTGTAACAGGGAATGTGTGGACCTGGTTCTTGAAGAACAACTCCAACAATGGATATGTTGATGATGAATTCAACTTGTTAGCTATGTATAGCGCACGGCAGGCATGGAAGGCATATGTGTGGTATCTGTAGTTTAACATCATAGTTAGAAAATGTGAATGGGCAGTTAGAAACCAACTAATGTAGAAACTAGATGACATATTTGTAATTGAAAAGTCCATAATATAAAGCACTTTAGTACACAGATTCCACTGCCAACAGAAAAAGTCTGCAACCTAGCACTAACATAGGGAAGCAATTATAACACCTGACAACCTGGGACTATGCACCAGAAGACCATGTAAAGATGCAATGACTGGCTTTAAAAAGCATCATCTTGGTAAAAGGTGGGTGCACGCACTTGTCTCTGCAATAACAAGGTTTGGTTTCACCAAATAGCAAGTTCTGTACTCCAAATCAGAAAATTTCACAGTTTTCAGGAATTGACTCCGGTGTTAACCTATAGCAGAAAGGACCTACCACAATCCTTTTTCATGCATAACTAGTTACACAGTCACAGTGCCTACTAAAAATACTTTGTTACCAGACAATGAAACAGACATCTCCAAAATCCAAACACATATCACCCTCAACCAAACAGGAACAAAACAAAGCAAACAACAAGATTTAGAAACGAGTTGGATTGCTTGCATAATTTTCCACCCTAAAGCCGCAACATAGTGACCCCAGCTCAGCCTAAATCAGATGATCCTCCACGAACTTGCCATTTTTGAAAGTTGCTATGTTAGTCCGATTTCTAAGCTACAAATGCTCAGATTCGCCAATTTAATAGGTGTTACCCAGGCACAACAAAACTGACACTGTTACTCAGACTTGCCATGTAAATGAGTGAGACTACTCAGAAACAAAACATCAGTGACCGAAATAATAAGACGGTTAGTATAACAACATCTAATACAGCAAATCAGTGTAACTGCGAGGCCGTCCAATGGTAAAAAGTCACTAATAATTGTTACGGCCATACCGCCATACCAAAATTTCTACTGATACAGCCAGGAAGGCAGACAGATCAATGCATCGGCTGGTGCTTACGGTAGCGGGAAGGGGTGGACGATGAGGGAGACCCTGGGCGCGTATCGCTCGACGGCGAGCTTGAGCGGCTCCCAGGCGTCGCGGCTGTCGGGGCAGAGCGGGTCGAGGAAGGCCTCGACGAGTACGGCGTCCTTCCACGCCGCGGCGGCGCCGCCGCCGTAGGCGAAGCCGTCGTAGCGCGGCGGCACGGAGGCCTGCGCCTGGAGCACGAGGAGGTAGTAGGAGCAGGACGCCGCGAGGGCCCCCAGGAGCAGCAGCCGCCGGAGCAGCGGGGCGCGCGCGGGCCTCGCCATCCTCGTGAGCTCTCCCCCGATCCTGGTGGAACCGAAGCAACAAGTCCCGGAAATGGGGAGAGGAGAGGAGAGGAGCTGGGGAAGTCGCAGACTCGCAGCGATGTCGATCGCGATCGTGGAATTCGAGATCTGTTTCTCTCCTTCTGTTTCTGTTGGGCCCATATACAGACTAGGCGCTTAGGCCCAGTCCAAAGACGAGCAACGATGATTAGACTTCTTCTGGCCCATATATGTGGTCATCTGTGTTCCGTCTCCGGCCCAAGCAAACGCCAGGCTCCTGCGGTTCGATCCTCATGTGAGATTTGACGTGACTACGTGAGAGAGCAGGAGCAGGAGCAGCAGCCAGCTGCCAGCGGCGGCAAGGGCAACTGGGCGAGGGCCAAGGGCTGTGTACGACGCGACAGATCGAGCGGGGGGCAGGTCGTGCCGGCGTCCACCGGCGTGGCGTCGGGNGGTGGGAGTTGGGTGTGGGGCGGGGGGCGTAGCGGGGGCTGACCTGCACCTGCTGGTGCCCTGCCGTCGCGCGTTTCATGCAGCAGCTGCGGCGGGGGCACGCACGGTGCCGTGCGGCAGGCAGGTAGACCGCACAGGCGGGGAACCGCGCGCGGGGCCCACGGTACACGGCGACCGGCAGGCGCCGACAGCGGACAGCGGTCACGGCGGCCGGTCCTGAGGTTTTGGGTAGGGATGGGAAGGGTGGGTGTGGGGCGGGTGCAGAAAAAACCCACCTATAATAGCACTCGCCACCTCTAGCCACACCTGCGCCCATGACGCTTCGCGGGTGAAATTTCACACCCACGCCCGCACACGCAGGGCACCCGCCAGGTGTTGGGCGCCCGTTGGGTCTGTATATAATAGTAAAATATACAATATATGGATCATCTCAAAAAACACAAATGAATAGTTGCAGCAAACCAAATTTTCATCTTATAGTCACAATGCATCACGTAAATAAACATTCAATAGTTCCACCAATCAGCAGAATAAGAAGTCATCAATAGTTGGACAATTAGTACATCACATAAGCAAATACAGGGTAATAGAAAAAGAATATGCGAGTTGCGGCGGCGCGAAAGGTAGTAGAAGTGACGAGTGATGATGGGAATGGGGTGGCTGTGGTGGATTGGATAAGAGTTCTCTAAGGTTTCAGCCAAATTCCTGGGTTAAAAGGTTTAGGGCCTACTAAAAACCTCAGAAACACGAATACGTCACCCAGGTAGCGTATCCCGTTTCGGAGACGTATCTGATACGGATACGGCCAGGATACGGCCAGGATACGTATCCACGCCGTGTCCGCGTATCCAGAATTAAATGGGCCGAAAACTCAGCTTTGGATACGTTTCGGCCCAACTTCGATACGGCCCAGCCCACCTAAGACATACTATGGTGCCCTAACTATCCATCCATCCATCGATTCCATCCCAGTCCTGACCGACGCAGCCGCCGCCCCTTCCGCCCGCCTCCACCACGCGCCGTGCACGACCCGTCCCGTGGCCGCCGCTCGCCGGCGACCAGCCTCCGCCTCGCCGGAGACGAGCAGCCGTGCCCGCAGGGAGTCCCCTGTGACCGACGCAGTCCTGACCGACGCAGCCGCCGCCCAGTCCTGACCGACGCAGCCGCCGCCCCTTCCGCCCGCCTCCACCACGCGCCGTGCACGACCCGTCCCGTGGCCGCCGCTCGCCGGCGACCAGCCTCCGCCTCGCCGGAGACGAGCAGCCGTGCCCGCAGGGAGTCCCCCGTGACGGCAACAAAGACCTGCTTAGGTGAGCTCCTCTCCCTCTCCCTCTCCCTGCTCGGCTGCCCTTCCTGATTTTGTCAAATGTTCATTGTCCAGCTCGTATGGCTTCTCCAAATTTGAGTAGTGCAGCTAGTGCTAGTGCTACTGCTAGTGGTAGTGTGGGATCTCAGTCCAGACAAACAACTGATATCAAGGCTCCGCTGTGGGATCATGTCACCATTCTAGAGAGGCCTAAAACTGGTGGAGGAAATGCTCTTTGGAGATGCAAGTATTGTTCATTGCAAAAAAGCAGCAGCTACACTAGAGTTGAAGCTCATTTGCTGCAGAAATAAGGGAAGGGGATTGGCAAATGTCCGGAGGTTACATATGAAATGCTGAGTGAGATGAGAAAGGAAGTGGAAACATGCAAGAAGCTGGTGGAAAGAGCAAAGGCACACACCGTTTCTTTGCCTGTAGGTCCTTCTCCAGCCAATTGCAACAAGAAGAAGAGGGGACCTGTTTCTGTGTTGGAAAAATCTTGGGCATTGCAAGACCGCAAGCACTTGGATGCTTTAATTGTTAGAGCAATGTATTCTGGAGGGGTATCTTTCAACTTTCTGAGAAACCCCTATTTTAGAGAAGCTTTTGCATTTGCTTGCAGCCGCAATTTGCAAGGTTACACAATTCCTGGGTATAACAGGGCTAGGGAATCACTCCTGAAGCAAGAAAGAAGGCACATAGAGACTCAGTTGGAGAGTACAAAGAGCACATGGCCAGAGAAAGGGGTCACAATCTGCTCTGATGGTTGGTCAGATCCTCAGAGGAGGCCAATCATCAACTTCATTGCTGTTTCTGAGAAAGCTCCAATGTTTTTGAGGGCTGACAATTGTGAAGGAGAATACAAGTCAAAAGAATATATTGCTGAGAAGTTGAGGGCTATTATTGATGAAGTTGGTCGACAAAATGTGGTACAAATCATCACAGATAATGCTGCAAACTGCAAAGGTGCGGGTCTCTTAATTGAAGCTGAAAATGATAACATATTTTGGACACCTTGTGTAGTGCATACTCTCAACCTTGCTATGAAAAATATATGTGAACCTAAACTGCCAAGGACACCTACTGATGAGGATATGCATGTTTGGGGACAACTAGAATTTATACACAATGTTAAAGTTGAGGCTACTATGATCAAGAATTTCATAATGAATCATGGCATGCGCCTTTCCATGTTCAATGAGTTCAGCCATTTGAAGTTGCTTTCTATTGCTGAAACAAGATTTGCATCGGTTGTGTGTATGCTGAAACGGTTTGTTGAGGTAAAAACAGCTCTCCAACACATGGTGATTAGTGACAAATGGAGCATCTACAAAGAGGATGCTTCAACTGCCCAACATGTAAAGGAAAAAATACTAAGTGATGTCTGGTGGGGCAGTGTAGATTACATTCTTAGGATCACTACTCCTATCTATGATATGATACGCTTTGCGGACACGGACACCCCATGTCTTCACTTAATCTATGAGATGTGGGATTCAATGATTGAGAAAGTGAAGAAAGAGATATATCTGTGGGAAGGGAAGGAACCAAATGAGGAGTCAGAGCTCTACTCTGTTATTCATGATATATTGATTGCTAGGTGGACAAAAGGCAATAATCCACTGCATTGTTTGGCTCATTCACTCAATCCAAGGTAACAATATACACTATACAGCTCAGATTTCAGATTCTTTGCACCTTTATTTTTTCAGTTGCTCATGTTCTAAATTGTAATGCTAAATTTGCAGATTTTACAGCAACAAGTGGCTTGAAGAAGATGCTGGCCGACAACCCCCCCACAAGGATAAGGAGGTATCACAAATGAGGATGACTTGCTTCAAGAAGTTCTTTCGCAACCCGCAAGAGTTGGCTAAAGTAAAGGAAGAATACTCAAGGTTTTCTAGTTGTTCAGAAGAATTCAATGATCCTGATTCTATACATGATAGATGGGTTGTTTCCCCAATGACTTGGTGGACAAATCATGGACAATCTGTCCCTCTATTGATGAGTTTGGCCATAAAATTGCTGAGCCAACCAGCCTCCTCTTCTTGCTGTGAAAGAAATTGGAGCACATATAGCTTCATCCATAGTGTCAAGAGAAATGCCTTAACTCCTGAGCGGGCTGAAGATTTGGTCTTTGTGCACTCAAATCTGAGGCATTTGTCAAGAAGAACTGAAGCATACAAGAAAGGAGAGACAAGGATGTGGGATGTTGGAGGAGATTCTTTTGATTCCCTTGGTGGTGTAGGTCTTCTTGAAGTTGCTGACCTCTCCATTGATGAGCCTGAGTTGCAGGCTATATCATTTGGATTGGGTGATCTTGAGACTGAAAGTGTGGAGGAGAATGAGGAAACCGAGGAAGAAGCTTGATGTTGATTGCTAGTTTGCTACTATCTTTTATTAATTTCCTAAATTTGAACCTGCCAAGGCTGCCATCATGTTATTTTGAGTGTAATAAACCTTAAATGTCTCTATGTTGAACTTGAACATCTATTTTGCAATTTAATATGCATTGTTATCTATTTATTAAAAAAATAGTTAAAACGTATCCGCGTATCGGGTTGTTTGAGAAATTGCCGTATCCACGTATCTGTATCCTACCGATACCGATACACGTATCCGTATCCGTGCTGCTTAGCTAAAAACTAAAAATACCTTACTATTGCAGGGGCCATGGGTCGCCCGCGGGTGGAAATCCAGACCCGGCCCCAACCCGTCTTATTACGGGTGCGGGTGGGTGTAGACCCACGGGTGCAATTTTGCATCCACGCCCGCACCCATTGGGTGCGAAACCCATGGGCGCCCGCACCCGTGGGTCTGAGTGTCATCCCTAGTTTTGGGGGCCCGGGGCGAACCAAAAAATAGAGGCCCTAGTAGATGATGATGATGCGGATAGTAACAACAACATATATAAACATTTGATGATGCACCAAAACACAATTTATGTAGAAAGTTATAAAATAATACCTTCAAAGTTTGTTCTAAAAATTTCTAGACGTGCAGTTATTATTGTATCAATATCATTCAAAACGATTTCACTATGGATAATTGACAAATTGTTTAGTCATCTTTGGATGCATACTTTCAGAATAACATGACTTATGCACAAAGCTTTAAAAACATAAGCAATTAAACGCTAGTGCAAAACTAAAAATAAGAGATCAGACTAAAATATTGCCAGTTATCACGTAGAACTCCAAAATCATAAGATTCTCGATTCCTAATGCCATGTATTCATGTACCAATTGATTACTAAATGAAGCAAGTTGAACTGGATTGAACACGTTGTAGTCATCACTATTCATAAATCAAAGACAAAATAACGATTCATCTAGTCCGTTGAGTAATAGGACCTTCGGGGGCAAAAAGCCAAAATTCCTAGTTGCTTCCTGCTTGCCTCCTTTGGTCGTTGTTCGCTGATGCTCGGTTGCTGCCCTACGCTCAGTTGCATCGCGTATGCAGAGTGCAGCCCTGGGGCTCTGGAGCCATCGGCCAATCGCTGCTCGTGTAGACGGCGGAGTGCGGAAGTGCACATCGGTGGGGCCCCTTCCTTTCGGGGCCCGGGGCGGCCGCCCCTCCCCCTCACCCTCAGGCCATTCTCAATACAGGATTCATATGAGTTTCATTCTCATTAAATCACATGCCACATAGGCAAAGCTGATGACATGGCAAGGGATTTATGATGAGAGAGAGGATTTGGGTTTCATGGGGATGAAACCCTGTGTACACAGTTACCAAGACTATGAAACTGGGATGAAACCTCCACTGAGAGCAATTCGTTTCATCTCCACCCAATTCATCAACTCTCATTGGTCACTTGGATCCAACAATTAAGTGATATATTAGCCTATGAAATCATGAAGTGAAACTTTGCATTGAGAGACCTCATTTCATTCATCTACTCAAATATGTTTTGATGACATGGCACTTTTGGAAACCGTGCAATGAAACCGTGCACTGAGAATGGCCTCAGAACAACGCTAATGGCTAAGCCTGCTGCCGGCTGCTCAAAGGCCAGCGTGGAGAGCATTTAATGCAACAACATGCTGCGCAACAAGCAAGCATAGGAGCAGAGCGAATCAAGAGCGAGCATAGCAGCAGAGTAGCGAATAGGAGCAAGCGTAGCGCGTATCCGCCCGCTGCTGGCCGGCGTTTCGTGAGACGCCCGTTTTCTTCTCTCTCCTCTATTCTCTTTCCTCCACCTCGGATTTCGCCGGTTTACAGCTGATTATAATACTTGCTCTCAGGGCCGGCCCTGTCAATACGGCCGGCCTCGTTCGGGCTCACGCTCACGGTCACGGCTCACACACGCACCAGAGGGGGGCAGGGGAGAAGAGGATAGGACACGAGCAGCAGTCGAGGACACGAGCAGCAGTCGTAGGCACGGTCGCACGCCACACGGCTACATTGATAAACTACTCGTTCAAGTACTAGGGCCCTACGAGGTAGCTTGCGACGACGGGACGGGTTGGGAGCAGTAAACAAAGTGAAAGAGGCGACTAGTAAAAAAATACTCTCTTCGTCAAAAAAACGCAATTACATGTTGCGTGTCACTTAAAAACCTTCACGTTTAACCAAATTTCTAACAAGTTATATTTATATTTATGGTTTTAAATAAATTTATTATAAAATACATTTTGTATTAATCTAATGATATTTATTTCATCTTATGAATATTTATATTTTTTAATCTATAATTAGTTAGACTTGAGATACTAAAATGTGTCACTGTGCTAAAATTGTATTTTTTTTGAAGTTAAAAAATTGCATTCTTTTTTAGAGGAAGGGAGTAGCCACGAAGCTGAAGGCCCAGGGAACTGGCAGGAGCAACCGGCCCCGGCCGCAGCAGCAGTGTGGCCAGGGTTTTTTTTCTCGTACCGGTAGCTGCTACCGCCGGCCGGCGGTAGCGGTAAACCGGACCGGTTTTTACCGGTTCCCGATGAACAGTACCGGTTTTTTTCGGTAACCGATGAACAGTACCCTAACCGGTTCGGAGCGGTTTGAGCGGTAACCGTGGGAACCGGACCGGTTCCCAACGGTAAAAAAAACCCTGAGTGTGGCTCGAAACGTTGGTTTGCTCCGCTCCCCGCTCGCCGCCGTTGTGCCCATGCCTTCTCCAGTTCTCCGGTTCTCCGCCGTTTCCCTCATGATCAGTTGATCCCATTCGGGCATCCGGCATTGGGGCTGACGAGTTAAAGAAGGGTGGGCCGTGGTACGTGCCCCCCGTTCCGCCGCAGTAAATTAACGAATCGGCGGTTCAGAGATTTGGTCGCTGGCGAGCCAAACGGAAAGGCGCGCAGGTGGCGTGCTCCTGTACACGCAGCCACGCACAGTCGCGAGACGATACGATCCGGCGGTACGCCGTACGCTTCGAGTTTGGGCAGGGCTTCCGCACGTACCTGACCTGAGGTCGATCATGCTAAAAAAGTGTAGTTGCTGCTTTCGGCTCTCGCCGCTTGCGGCTTGTCAGCGCGGATGAGGAAGAAAAACGTGGCTCGCGGTCGTGCACCTGACGGACGAGTAAACTCTCGCCGTACTCGTACTCCCTCGTCCCACGGCACGGCAGGCACGCCCTGTGTGTGATGACGCAGCGCAGGTAGCCAGGACACGATCGGACCATGAGCTCATGGAGCAGTGGCGAGAGACGTGGACAAGGCAAAGGTCAATGTTTCGCTTTACCACGTCGCGTGTCGCTCACTGCAGCGTGGGAGTGAGCTGAGGCCTGAGAGGAATCCTCGCTGACGCACGGAGATCACGTACTACAAACGTGCAGGACAGTCCTCCCCAATGCAAAGCGTACGCTGGGACTTTCGTTTGTGGGCATGCTACGATGCAAGCGTTCTTGGCTATTTTTGCTCCTTGTGCAGCTAGCAAAATCGAAGACCCGCTAGGCCACCTCCTGGATTTGTACGGGGAAAAAAGAACAGACGGGCACATCAACCAGCGAGACAAGGAAACGATTTTCAGGGCTTAATGCAGGCTGGCTCCACGAAACCCGGGCCTAATGCAGTTCTCGTGCCGCCCACCACACGCTGCCCCTTGCCGCCGTGCCGCCGCTCGATCGCCGCCGCGGATAAAAACAAGCCAGACACCCTTGTAACTCGTGCTCGCCGGCACTAAACAACTCCGGCACCACCACCGGCAGCCTGTCGTCCGTTAATCCGGCTGTTAACTTGTTAACCCTCGGCGTCACGACTCACAACACGGCTGCCCCCGTCCGACTCCTATCCCTTGTTCCTCCCCGTGACTCGGCACTGCTGCGCCCGCCTGCCCCAGCGTATCAAAAGGATGGAACGAGCCGCAGCAGCGCGAGCGCAATGATGGGGGAGCGGCAGGCAGAGGCGGAGGAGGCAGCCGGCTGGGAGAGTGGGGAGCTCCGCTCCATGCGTGATGCAATGATCCGCGGCCACTGTGCTCCGCTGCCTGAAACGATGAAACATCGGGAGCTTTTCCTGGCGCCGATCGATTCGAGTTGCGTGATTTCAAGGCGGAGCAGTGGGCGCCGGCGCCGGCCCTGTGCGGGGACGGGGATGATCCGGCGGCTGGTTCCCTGGGTAATTTCGCTCGTGGCGTCCAAAAACCCATCAGGATTGTGCTTCTCCTGGGAGGCTGGGATGGGATTATTGCATTCACTGTTGCAGAGGAAGTGCGAATAATGGCATGTGCGATGGTTCAATTCGATCTGCGTCGGCTCGCTTGCGCTTGGCGGTCCTGTTCCTGCATGCAGATAATCTGTGGACCGCCATGCTTCATCATTGCATGCGCGAATCAGAAAAGGTCATGGCGCTGAGTGTACTCAGATTAGCATTAAGAAAAGACAGGCGAAGCTATTGCTATTCTGATTAGGTGTCACGTGGGTGGTTTAGAACATCGTCAGACAAACCAAATGTTATTGCTCTGTATGTTTTTTTATGGCAATGCAGGCCTCCCAAGCTCAGATTATCTGTTTTGTTTTGGTCACATTGACTGTTCAGTGACATCATTCTGGGACACATCTCACATAATGATTTTCTACAAGCTTCCTCTCCCGAACATTTCTGTCCTTTTTCAGTCGTTTTTAGACGGCCAGGAAAATAGGAGGTCGCAATCAATTCTTTTACTCACGTAAAATACTCTCGATTTGAATCCACTACAAACTGTGAATAAAGGCACTTTGTAGATTGTACTCCATCTACAAAATTGCGTCTGGAATGTTAGATTGCATACGTGAGAGTAAATTGTAACAAACTACTACAATTTACAAGTCTGTTTCGATCTATTGGAGATTATACTGGACAATCTAGATTGCACACGCTGATGCTTGGATTAACATATAAATTTAAAAAACAATGCCTTTTCACAATCCACAGTGGAAACCCTTCAAACATAGCTCTACGATGAGGCCATTGCTATTCTGATTAGGTGTCACGTGGGTGGTTTAGAACATTGTCAGAGACAAACCAAATGTTATTGCTCTGTATGTTTTTTTATGGCAGTGCAGGTCTCCCAGGCTCAAATTATCTGTTTTGTTTTAATTTGGTCGCATTGACTGTTCAGTGACATCGTTCTGGAACGCATCTCACACAATAATTTTTTTCCAAGCCTCTCTCCTGAACATCTCTGTCTTTTTTCAGTCATTTTTAGACGGCCAAGAAAATAAGAGGTCGTAATCAATTCTTTTACTAATGTAAAATATTGCGCTCGATTTTATCCACTACATATTGTGAATAATAATAATCTGTAACTTGTACATAACCTACAAAATTGTGTAGGAATGGAATGTTAGATTGCAGCAATACGTGAGAGTAAATTGTAACAAAATGCTACAATCTACAAGTCTGTTTGGATCTGTTGGAGATTGTATTGAACAATCTAGATGGCACAGGCTGATTGCTTGGATTAAGCAAATTTAAAAAATACCTTTTCACAATCCACAGTGGATCCAAACATTAGCTCTACCACGAAGCTGGAAGGAAGTTCTTCGCAGGAAGCATCACACTTCCACGTATAGCCTTTTCCTGGAGCAGCAAGCATGACCCTTGTGACGCTAGCAGTTTTCAGTTTTCACTCACCATATGGGTCATCACTCCTCCCAACCCCACAAACCCACAAAATCTTCAGCCCCACCTAAACAAATCACCCAAAAGATTCCCCTGCCATTCATCACCAGAATTTAGGGCCTCCTTCTTCCTCCCCTCTCCGGCTCTCCCCCCTCACCTTTTCCCCACTAGCCCACACTCACATCCAACAAAATTTCACTCCTCTCCACCACCACCTGACACCAACCAACACCCCAAGCTCCTCCTCTCCTCCCCTTACTCCTGCCTCACGGTCACAGTCTCACGCACCCCACTGCTTTGACTTTGACTACCCCTCTTCCCCCTTCCCCATCACTCCCCTGCTCCACTCTAAACCCTGCGCTAAACCTTGGCAAGGGTAGGGGGTAGTAGGGTACGGTAGCCTCGGATGGGGAACTGCGCCGCCTCCCGCCTCGCCGGCGGTGGCGGCGGCGGCGACGGAGGGGACCCCGTGGCGGTGTGCCGCGACCGGAAGCGCCTTATCAAGGCGGCGGCCGAGCGCCGCTTCGCGCTGGCCGGCGCGCACGCCAACTACGCGGCGGCGCTCCGCTCCGTCGCCGACGCGCTCGACGTCTTCGTCGCGCGCCACACCGCGCCGGCGCCGATCCTCATCACGCTCCCCACCCCCGGCAACTCGCCACCGGGTTCCCCCAAGGCGTCGCAGGTCCAGGTGCAAGAGCTTCCCTCCCCAGCCACGCCCGCGCCGCCGCCGCCGCCGGAGCAGGAGGAGGCGCCGGCATCACCGGTCGCCGCCGAAGATGGGGGCGGCGGGGTCGCGCAGACGCCAGAGATGGGCTGCCCGTACTACTACCCGCATACGGTGACCCCGCCGCCGCCGCCTCCTGCGGCGTCGGTGGTCGGCGGGTGGGATTTCTTTAACCCGTTCTACGGGACGGATGAGGTGGCGGCGGCCATCAGCGACGAGGAGATGCGCGCGGTGAGGGAACGGGAGGGCATCCCCGAGCTGGAGGAGGCGGAGGAGGAAGAGGAGGAGGGGGCGAAGGAGGTGGAAGCCAAGGCCGCAAAGGCAGAGGCGTCGCTTGGAGTCTCAACGCCCCAAGAAGAAGCTAAAGATGTGTGCGAGATGGCGGCGGGGATTAACAGTGGTCTGGAGGTGGCCGTGGCGCCGCAGGGGCGCGAGCTGCTGGCGGCGCTCAAGGACGTCGAGGAGCTCTTCGCGCGCGCCGCCGAGGCCGGAAAGGAGGTGTCCGGCATGCTCGAGGCCGCCACTCGCGTCCCCGAGCTCAAAGGTCCAGCCTTTACTGCGCTCCATTGCTTTTCTTCTAGCGATTTCGCGCTCTCATTGCTAGTTGCTCGATCTGTGCTACAAATGTGGTGCCGGGATGGTCAAATCTCTTTTGCTGTTTCTGGAAATCGTAAGATTTTGGGTGTAAAGCTGCTGAGTGCTGAGTGTCGAGTGGTTGGACAAATCTTTTATCCAAGAAAGACCTTTTGTTATTCCTAGTTGTGTGATAGTTTTTTATACTCATCAGGAGTGAGGAGGACTCACGAGTGAGGATGGTATGGAATGAGATTACTGTTCTTATTTTAGGACTCCCTGTGCCTCTGGAGATTAGACAGAGCATATGTCTTTAAAAAGTGCCTTTAAATATTCCTGGCTGATGTAATAGCCGCCCACTGTCAATTTGTTAGCATCTTTCCTGCTTTGCAGTCATTTCATGGGCCATTTTGCATAGCTCCTTTGATGCTAGTACTTGGTGTACTCGGTTGCTAAAAAGTGATCCTTTTGGGCTGCAAAAGGCTAAAGCTGCCCTGCTTGATGACGAGCATCATGAATCTGCCCTGTTGTGTTAAGTTAGAACAATAGGAGTTGGGGGAAAGCTTGGTTTTGTTGGTGCCAGAAATACATGATGATTAGCAGTAGGTATCAGACTATCAGTTGATAGTAGTATATTTCGTATACCTTTGAATCATCATATTAACTCTACAATTTCTACCCTGGTGCAGAAAATTCATCAAAAATAATTCATGCCATCACATGGCATAGGTCTCCATCATCTGTATCCTCATCCTACAGGAGTGAGCTGGGAGCTAGCTCAAATAGTTTATCATGGACGGACAAGAGTGAAACTAAGAGTGATATATTCGAAGATTATGGTGGTATGAAGTCAGGAAGTCACTCCCAGACTTTAGGGAGACTGTATGCTTGGGAGAAGAAACTTTATGAAGAAGTTAAGGTGGGTTTTGTTCATTGTTCTTTGATCATCATGAGGTTTTCACCATTGCTTATGTTGGAGTCTTTGATATTTGATTTGATAGCATGGATATTAGACTAGTGCTAGTCTCTGAATGTTATCTCTGGAGATGAATCACCACACCTCTTTCGCACATTACGGATTGTTTGAGCCAGGGGCACTGTGTCAGCAAATGCTAATATGTCTTTGCCAATATCTGTCTCTTATGTCCATCTATAACTTTATTTTTTGCCTCACTTCTGAGCAGTCATCCTACATTTATCTGTTGTCAGGTATTGGTTTTTTGTACATCTGTATTGACATGACTTGAATTATCCTGTGCAGGCTATAGATCAAATCCGACAAACATATGAGAAGAAATGTGTTCAGCTTAGGAACCAAGATGCCAAAGGTTCAGAGCTACGATGTGCTGAAAAAACTAGGACAACTGTTAGAGACTTGTATACAAGAATCTGGGTTTCTCTACGGGCAGCAGAATCTATATCCGATAGAATACAGAAGTTACGGGATGAGGAACTGCAGCCACAACTTACGGAGCTGTTGCAGGGGTAAGCTGAACTTCTGTTCATGTGTAGAATTTGTTCTGTAGTTTCATTTCAATCAGTACTGATGCATTAGCTGGTCTTTTGCAGTTTTACAAAATCTTGGAAAATAATGGTCGATTCACATGAAACCCAGAGACAGATAATGTTTGAGGTGAATTCCTTTACATGCCCTGCTTATGGCAAATTCTGTAATGACGCACAGCGTCATGCAACTCTCAAGTTGGAGGTTGAGTTGAGGAATTGGAGATCCTGCTTTGTAAGCTATGTCAACGCTCAGAAAGGATACATTGAAGCTCTTGATGGCTGGTTGTCGAAGTTTATTCTGACTGATACCATCCGGTACTCCCGAGGGATCTCATCAATTGCTCCTGATAGAGCTGGTGCCCCAACTTTAGTTGTGATTTGCCATGACTGGTACACTACGGTATCCAAGATTCCGAACAAGCGGGTGTCTTTTGCCATGAGAAACTTTCTCAGAAGTGTCAGGGTATTATGGCTGAAGCAAGGAGAAGAGCAACAGCAGAAACGAAAGGTGGACAGCCTGTCAAAAGAGCTGGACAAGAAGCTAACTGCCTACAAAAGAGCAGAGAACAGGATCATTGGCACCAAGCTCCTGGAGCATAAACCCGAGATAGATGCGAAGCAGCGCATGGAGCACCTGTCGGAGAAAAAAGAGATGCTCAACGTCTTGAGGAAGAGGATCGAGATGGAGAAAGCGAAGCATCAAGCCTGCATGCGGGACACACACGACGTCACCCTCAATGGGTTCAAGATCGGCCTCGCCAGCATCTTCGAATCGCTGACCGAGTTCTCTAAGGATTCAGTCAAGCTTTATGAAGACCTTCTAGCTCAAGCCAACACCAAGGATTCAGAGAAAGCTACTGCCGAGATACGGCCCTGCGTTGAGGGGCCATATTCGCACATACCCGTGGAGGCTACATGAATGACAGTGAGCTCCATTTTAGGACCTAGCTAGTTGCATTGTCCCAGTTTTTGGGCCCCTAGAATCTTTGTCTGATTTTAGCCTGTAGAGAGTACCATGTTGGTTGGTTGGATGTTGAAGGTAGGGTCATTCTTGTGGGCAACTTGTGCTTGTAATTATCCTTTTAGCTTTGATATCAGTGGGGATTCGCTCTATTGTCGGTGTTCTCCTTTCCTTGTGGTGCCGTTTACCCTGTCAGGCATCTGCCCATCGCAATCTGCCAATTTGCACGAGGATGGGCCGACGGCGGGCACTGGACCGGTAGTCGGGTACTGCATATTTTCATTGTTTACCGATGAAAAAGAACTCATTGTTTACACGATGCCATTCTGAATTTCTGATCATCTGACGAGCTACAGAAGCTTCACGCTGCTGCGTTTCACAAAAATGGAGTGATGCAAGTTCCGTGGTCTTCAGGAACGGGGTGTCAGCTCCTATGGTTTATGGACGCATCTGACGAGCTACAGAGGATCCACGGCCGCCTAGACCGCTCGCCGGCACAAGGGGCAGGAGGCGTGCCGGAGCAGCCAGCCGTCGATGCACGGCAGGTGGAACGTGTGGCGGCACACCGGCAGGCTCCTCGCGCTCTCGCCGGCTTCGAACTCCTGCGGAGGAAAGAACGTCAAAAGAGACTCATGCAGTCAGGCGGCCTGCAGGCTAAGGATTCACGCCAAGATATAGATGATACCTGGAGGCAAACCGAGCAGGCGATGAGCTCGCCGCCGGCGTCGACGTGGCCGCGCTCGGCCAACCTCACGACGGGGAGCGCGGCGATGGCCGCCCTGGGCATGCCGGTGGTGCCGCTGCCGCCCGTCTCGAAGATGTCGGCGCCGTCTCCGTGTCCGACCGGTGCCTCCACTGCGCTCATCTGCAGGAGTCGAGCGTGTCACGCAAGGGTAGCGTCGTTACATGATTCAGTTGACGTGATACTGACGCGCGAGTGAGGTCACGTGACACGCGCACCTGGCTCTCGACGGCGCTTAGCACGGCGGGGTCCACCTTCTCGCGCACGAGGCGGCCGGTCAGCAGGCTCCAGATCACGTCGAGCTGAGAAAAAACGAGACCAAAAACGTGCGTCAGTACGGCACGGCACGCGGAGCCGGCGGCGGCGAATTTTGCGTGTTTGAATTATTGGACACTGATCGGGCTGATGGCGAGGCCAGAGCAGGCACCGACCACGTAGACGACGCTCCAGATGGCCGGCTCGTCGGAGCGCCATATCGCGAGGGAGGACTCGACGACCTCCATGGACACGAGCGCGCCCGTGATGCCGCCGACGCCAGCGCCGCGCACCACGCCCGTCTCCGACGCCAGCCCGATCAGCCCGCCCGTGATCGCGCCGAGGACCGTGCCCACTGCCAGCCATCGATGAATCGGTCAGAGCTCAGCCCACACGGCCGCAGCCTTGCAGGGGCACGCCGCGCGCGGCGCGCCATGCCCCCAGACACAAACTGACTGACTGACCTGTCGCGAAGACGCAGGTGACGATGCCGCGGGCGAGGCTCTCGGCGGCCCGGGCGGCCAATGAGCCGAGGCGGCCGCCGCCGCCGACGACGACTCCCGCCGGCGATCGGTGCCGTATGGCGGAGTCGGTAGTAGCAGGACGAAGCCGTGGGAACCAAGAGTCGGTGAGCGTCGTCGAGTCCATGTCCATGCCCTGGTGCCCGCGCGCTCCTCACGGGAGGCAGGAAGCTCGTCGAGGAAGCGGGAATTGGGGCGGTGAGAAACTGAGAATGCGGGGGCCGCGGAGGCGGAGGCGGAGGCGTACAATCCGTCGACGACGACTCTATATCGGAGGAGGCGGCGGAGGAGGTCGCGATGTTAGGTTGGAAATTTCAGAAATTCTCCCGGCTTTTGTACGTTGACGCGGACGCTTGCGTGCGGGCATTTGACTGCGGCGAGGCAGCCGTGCTCCGCCACCAACAATTCGGGCTACGGCCAACGATCGGCACGCGGCAGAACGGGATGCAGGGTCGGCGACAGCGACCCATACAATACGAGTACATCTTTATGAGTTTATGACCTGTGCTTGCGGACACAGAAACGCGTAGCCCGTTTCGTCTGCCCGCCCTTGGATGCCCAGTCCGGAGACGCTACGCGCCGTATGGGGACTGCCTCCGGCACCGCGAGCAAAAGAAGAGGCGGTTCAGGCATCGCCGTTGGCGAGGACAATCGTGCCATGGCCGTTAGGCGATTCTGCCTTCTCTTTCGCCTCTAGGTCACGAAACGACGACATGGCTCTAGGAGACTGGTGGTTGGGTTACGAAACGGATCGATGGTGGTTGGGTTACGAAACGGATCGATGGCTGCTCTGCTCTGCTCTGCTCTTTTGCGCCTCGTCCTTTGCCCAGGGGCGCTCGCTCTTTTGGCGACGAATCAAGCGTTAGCTTTCGCTGCAGCGGAAAGGGAGTCGGCAACTCCCTCTGTAGTGGGTTGGTGGGCTATTCCGGTGCGGAAACTTGTGTGCCGCGATGTTCAATCTCTGTGGGCTACAGGGGAAAGGTATTACGGTAACGGGGCGGGGTCGTCGTCTAGAAGCCGCCGGGACGTGGCCGGAGAAACGGACCGAACTGTCCTTGTGATCGGGCCAACGAAAAGTACAGACGTGGAAACATATCTATCCGGGCTTCCGGTTTGAACGGTACGGGCGGTGGAATCCTTACCGGCGATGGCCGGCGCGCGCCGCCGGCTAGAATTTCGCACGCGTCCGGTGGGCCGTGGGCGGTGACGCCTCTGCATAGTGGATGACAGCATCGGCAGGGGCTAGGTGCCAGGTGCACGTCCCAGTCCGGCGGCTTCCTCGGCACGTCCCCGCCCGCCCGCCGGTGCCGGTAGCGTGGCAGGCGTCCGCGACGGCGACGGCGGCGGCGTGTGTGATGTGGCGCCTTGCCCTGCCCGTGCATGGCACAGGCTGCGCTCGCACCGCCGGCACCTTTTCTTTTTTTTTCTTTTTTTTTTTGGCTCCGTGCCCTGCCATCGCCCGGCAGTCGGTCGGTCTGTACTCTGTAGCCGGGTCCATACTCGGCCCAGGTCCGCGGATAGCCCTGGCCTGGGCTGCTTGCTCGCGCCGGCGCAAAAGGGTTTGCGCACGGTGCACGACGAGGCGGGCCTTGGGGCCTAAATTGGGCGGCCGGAGCGCTTCGGCAGCGTGGGCCGCGGGGTTACCAGGTAACAAATTCCACTGGGCCTTGCAGGAGGATATGGGCTAGTCAGAGCTAGTTAGAAACTGCTGAATTCTTATCAATTTTAACGTTCTCTAAAAAAAATCAATTTTAACGAATAAAGATTTTAGCCATTATACCTTTCGGGTATAGATGGTCATAAAGCCCGAGGCACGTGGGCCGGCACATGGCCCGTAACTTGGCCCGGCAGGGCCTGCTTTGTGCCCATGCACGGGCTTTGCCCATACCGCTTTCTAGGCACGTCGTCCGGTTCGGCCCAACACGATTAACAGGTGGCACATTAAGCCCCGAGAGACTCCATATATATACACGAGCGAGCTCTAAAATTCCAACTCTTCTATAGCCATCGCCGCCGCACCCTTCTTCGTCACCCGTCGCTAGTTCTCGTGTAGTTGCGCGACGCGCTTCGTCCTCCCTCCCCCGCGACGCACCGCTCTCTCGCCCTCGTCGCAGCCATACGACCTTCTACAGAGGAGCAATGCTATCGTCATCGAGCCGGAGATGAGCACGACGGCCCGTCGGGTCACCATGCCGGCACGGCACGGCACGGCTAACAAGCCAACGTGCCATGCCCATGCTCGCTCCTAAGCCCGTGGTGCAGCACGGCACGACACGATAGTGCAGCCGTGCCGCGTCGTGCTAGGCCGCATTGTGCCCCGTGCCATGTCGTGCCGGACAACACGTTTGGCCATCTATACTTTTAGGGGTTGAAATTGGTGCTACAGTATATGAACAACTATGATCAGATGAGGGAGGAAGCCAAACAGCATGAATCTTAGTATTGAATGAATTATATCACACAAAATGTTGAATTTGTCTATCATAAAATGTCAAGTTATTGAGCCAAGTGTAACAAAATGTCTAAACATTTACGCGGGCACTGGGTGAATGATGAGCAAGTGACGATCATGGAATTCTGATTCTAGATAAAATATCTGAACTGTTTTATTCCAAATGCTGATTTAGGTGTGGATTGTTGAATTAAGTTTTAGAAAAAAGTTGAAAAAGGTATGAGGTGGAAGGATCAGGATGATTGGTGGTTACACTATCTGAGCTATAAATTGGCTGTAAGTTGGTTCTCTATCTATTGTAAGCTGTATAAGAAGCCCAATATACTACTCTGGTCACTCTGCAGCTGCATCTCATATTTTCTTTTCGATATAGATTCTGATCGTTCTTCGCACTTCGAACAATAACCCTTGAAACGGCGCTGTTCGGTTTTTCACTATCTGCAGCTGTCTCTTTTACCAGCAGTAAATACAGGCGCGGTGCCAATTCAGGTCACATGCGTGCAGTGAGTCAGTGCCAGTCAACGTCTTGTTATCACCCTGAACATTTCAGAGGCAGCAGAGGACAAGCGGCTCGACTGACAGCTTTGCAGGGCTGCTGGATTCGCATCGCCGTGGATGGACGAGCGGAGAAGCAATCCAGCGCGCGACCCGGCCGCCGCAGCCCCGGACGCCCGAACCGCCAGAACCGGTGGTCAAGACCGTCCCCCACCCGCGCGCCACGCGACACGCGCCGCTCACGGTCGCTTCCAAAACCTGACAGCCTATGGTTCACGCGCCGGCTCGCCGTCGCCGGGCGTCACATGCCGCAAGCCGCTACCGGGTAGCCGCCGCCGCGGTTTTGCGAAGACAAAGATGCCCAAGACGGACGGCAGGGAGCCAAGGATCGGCAGCTTGCGCGGACATTGCGCTGCCACCCAGCGTCTCACGGAAGCACAAACTTCGCTTGCACAACACGGGTCTCGGTCTTACAACAGAACAGGGCCGGGGCCGCCGCGCCGTCGCCACCCAAAACGGCACGCCGCGCCGCCACACAAATCGTCAATCGTGGCATATTGCCATCGTGGCGCCACCACGCACGCAATGTACACACACTTGATCCGACCGACGTCGCGCCGCCGCGGGCTATTTGGCGGCGGCGGCCGCCTCGAGCTTCCGCCACCGGGCGTCCCGCACGGCGGCGGCGGCCTCGGCCTCGGACCGCCGCGCGGCGAGGTCGGCGGCGCAGCGCGCGTACAGGTCGGGCGCCACCTGCTCCAGCAGGGCCTTGACGCTGGCCGTCACCTGCTGCACGCACTTGCTCCAGTGCTGCTCCAGGTTGCCCTCCAAGCCCGCCACGAACGCCGGCAGGATCCTCTCCATCACGCCCGGCGACGCCGTCGCCAGCTCCAGGAACCGCTCGTTGTTCCACACGTACAGCGCCCGCTCCGCCACCTGAAAAGCAGAACGGATTTTTTCTGTCAGCGTGATCCCCTGCGGAAATCTCTCTAGGACCATGCTATTATCACGACAACTAACGGAACGGGGAAAGGGAATTTTCTAAGACTGGATTACACGACACGAAACGTGCCTATGATGGATTAGAGCGAGAGAAACCATCACCACCGAGCGGCTTTACTGAATTCGGATTGGTTTGCTTTGGTATAATATTCAGGTGGACAAGACAGGTACAAGACAGAACACTTCTGCAAAATTCACCGAGATTTGTTGCTTCGGAAAAAAAAATCACCAAGATTTCACCACATTTTCACCAGGATTCACGACGAGAAATTCTCACGATTAAAGGGTTTTCACATTTCTGAACAGAAATAATTCCTTGGAGCTGGAGCATGATATGAAATGAAGAAAAGTGTCTTTTTTTTTTGGAACTGAATTACACGAACGGCGTACGTGAAGTCGACAAACTAAAGTGAGGCCACTTTAAAAAGTTACTTTATCGATCAACCACTGTTCAGTGAAAGGACGCCTTTCCTTCCCACATGTACCCAACTATGGTCATGGGGCAGAGGTGGATCACTGAATCTGAATCTCTACCATGATTTAGGAAAGCGGCCTGTCCAACGGTATGTTCAGTGACCACATTTCTATAGCTAACCGAATTATGTGACACAAAGTTTTTTTTTTTGAAATAAGTTGTGACACAAAGTTGTGGCACGAAGAAAAAGTTAGTGGTGCAGCAGTCAGCACGAACCTGAGAGCTGGAGCTACTGACACAGCGGGCGATCCGCGAGCAGACGGGCACGGCCAGCTTCTCGAACCGGCCGGGGTCGAGCGCCTCGAGGATCTCCTCGAGCTCCTCGATGAGCAGCACCTCCTTCTGGCAGTTGGTCACGGGCCAGTGGCGCAGGATGCCCGTGACGACGCCGCCGGCGAGTCCCGGCTCCTTGTGCACGAACTGGAGCACGCAGTAGGCGAGCTGGCGGTGGTACGTGTGCGCCCACTGCGTGCGGTGCAGCGGCAGCAGCACGCGCGCCAGGAACGCGCGGTGCTCCTCCTTGAGCGGCACGGCGAAGCCGTTGATGATGCTGCCGCAGATCTCCAGCAGCTCGGCGGCGCCGCAGTGGCGCTCGCCGGGGCCCGCCTCGTAGGCGAACCGCAGGAGCGCGGCGGCCATGGAGCGCCGCATGAAGGCGCGCTCGCAGGTGAGCTTGGAGTAGAGCTGGTGGTACACGGTCTTGAGCCGGTCGCGCTCGCGGGGGTCCTCGGAGCCGAACAGCGCGAGGAGGCCCGAGAGGAAGGCGCGGTCCACGTGGTGGCGCAGCGTCTTGGCGTCGGCCGCGGTGACCACGGAGAGGAGGATGTCGTAGACCACCTGGAGGTGCGGCCACGACGGGGCCAGCACCATCGCCGGCACGTCCTCGTCCACGCCGTCGGGCGGCAGCGGCGGGTACGCCGACGGCGGCATTGCCCGGAACAGGTTGGCGGCGACCATCTTCAGCAGCGCCACCATCACGCGGTGGTCCAGCGGCCGCTGCTGCTTGGCCCCGCCCGACCGCACGGCGCCGAGCACCTCCACGAGGCGCTCCCGCTTGGCATCCCGCTCCTTCTCCTCCTCCTCCTCGCTCTCGCCGGCCGCGAACGTGAACACGCGGTTGCACGAGGCGATCTTGTCGATCAGGCTGTCGGCCTCGGGCTCCGGCGACGGCGGCGGCAGCTTGGCCGTTCCGGGTAGCACGCCGTCCGGCTTCTCGAGCTCGAACAGGAACCTCAGCGTGGTCGACCGCCTCTTGGCCGACGGCGCAGGCCTCGGCGCCACCTCCGCCGCGGCAGCGCCCATCTCGCTGGTGTCGCCCCCACAGCCTCGGGCCTTGGCGAAGAGAGCGAGCGGTCACGAGAGAACAGCTCGCTCGCTAGCTCGCGGGGTGAAGCTTAAGAGGAGCGCGCGTGCTCGGAAGACGCCAAACGGGGGCGATGCCTTCGCTGCAGCGGCCGCGCTTGTAAACGCCGCGCGTTGGAGGAGGGGACGCCTTGTAGAGGTTGGGCTGGTGGTGGCTTTGGTCCCGGCCGCCGCACAAGAGGGTCGCATGTGCCTGGCGCGGCTCGGCGCCTCCGGACCGGGGTCTTTATAGGCGGGAGACGAGACCAATGCCCGTGGCTGGAGCCTAGCGCCTGGACGCGTCCGGATTTGGGTTGTCGGGCCTGCGCTGATCAGTCGGTGTGTGACGGCGAGGGATGAGTGATCGGAGAGACGCAGCTGAATTCGGAAAGCAATCCGCTGCACTGGATTTGGTTGGACCGTACTGCATGCCGCTGAGGTGTGTGGTCCTTTTACTCCTCCTCTCTTGGGTATTGACTATTGAAACAAACGGAACGGTAGTATTTAGTAAAGCCCGTGAAAACGAGCTCAGCTGCCATCCAATTTTGACTGCAATGGGTTAATGAGTTAACCCAAATTGAAAGGATTAGCTGAAGACCAATAGAAGGAGCAAACAAATCGATGAGAAAGGGAGGCACGAGCTTATGCTGTTGCTAATTGCGATCATTGTGACACCTAGCATAGCAAGCCACCTGCGCTGGTCGCAATCAAACAAAGCTGGGCGTAAATAAACGGCATGGTGGGCAACATAAAAGATGATTGCGGCAACCGGCTCCAGGTTTATCTAACGAGGCCATCAGGCAGGACCAATCAGGCAATGGGATCTGATAAGAAGCTGGGACTGGACGAGGGAAAAGAGATTGGAGGTTCACATGAAGCCGATACAAGTTTCCGGTCAAGTTCTCTCGATGAGATTCTCCCGTTTCGAGCAAACACCTCCGCGTGTCCGGTTGCGGCTCATGCCTCACAAGCGAAAGATGCCCTGCTGCCATGTGCGTCTTGCAATCTAGCACAGTTTCAGGCCAGGAATCGGATTGCTCCATCCGGTCGAAGAAAGGGTGTACCGGTGCGTCGCACCGGCCGAACAAAGTGCACCGACCATTCGGTACTGGTAGGCAACAGACAACACGAAAGCACATCAAGCATTGGATTGGAATGCATTATAGTGGGTAACAGAACATATTGGCATGCGGTTTCGAAAAGTGAGATAAGCGACACGTATGCAGAGAAGAGCCGGTGCGGCGCCTAGTGGTTTTGTCATTGGTGTAGATCACATGATTATTTGTGTTGTGTTGCTGCACAGCTTAACATAATGACACAAATGTGATACCTAGGAATGATCAGCACTTTGCAAGCGGTGCTGGAACAATTGAGTATGTAACTGAGCCATCATAAAAACCAGGCAGATCAGAAGTTGAAAATAGAACCCGCTAACATTTAAGAAGCAGTACGTTAAAAATTCATGTGAGAAGCAGAGCAGGGAGGTATATGGTAACCACATTTCATGCCGTGAATTGAACAGCAAGCAGAAATGTACATGGGTCACCTTTCACACAAAAAAAAGGAAAAGAAATGTACTCATGAGTCATGACTGACGGTGCCATAACATTGTTCGATCCTATCGTCACCTGACGTTTTGCACATCATGCAGATGCTTACAGAGAAAAAGGGACACAAGACAAGATGCACACTTGCACGTTGCACGCCTAGTTAAATTTGCTAGCTACTAGATAAGCAAATGAAGAATTCATCAGTAGGCAACTGACTACACAGGCAAACACACTCCGTCCGTAGTTCGGTGAAATACATGGATCCAGAAACATGCCAACTTTTCAAGCTGAAGATTGATTGTACAAGGAATGCAGTCACTATAAGAATTTATTTTGCGCGGTTACTCAGTCATAGGACATATATGTGACGTTTCCATGCTATCAAATCAGGCATTCATTTTGAAGCAGTTCAAATCATGTGAGCCAAGGACTACTGGTCCTGCATGGTACATCTCAGCACCTCCATTTAAATGAATGCCAACCATGGATCCTCGAGATGCTAACCACTATAAGAGTGCAACATCCTAACCTAAAATGTCTCGTAAAGCTCAAACAATATGAGCGGTACACTTCTACCTAAATAGTGCAGTACTGTACAACTTCCCAAACCTAATTTCAGAAAAAGGGAGTAGAGCCAAACAAGCAGGATTGAGCGATAAAAGCCAAGATCATTTCTGGAATTTTCTGGTAAACCTAATGTAGTCTCCAGAATCGAAAGGAGATAAGATTTGACTACGTGATTCTACATGAGGTTCTCAGATCCACCTTTTCTTGCCCAACTCTGTACCACCGATGGTTAATCACAAAGGCAAACACCCTACCATGCTACTTATATCCCCAAAAGGTCTTTAGTTGGTAGAAGCAAATGGCAATAGGGCATGCTTTGCTGGTACACTTCCTAGCCTAAGCCCAAGGCCCAGCTTCTCAGTTTTGGCTAATGGCTAGGAGTGGTTACCTCTCATATTATAACCACTTAGCTGAACAACAAAGCTAGTACCCAAAAATGAGTGTTCACTTGTAGCACTAAAATATGGACTCTCTCACCCAATCAATTTTACTCAAAAAGCTTTATCAAGGTACAACACATAAGAACAGTTACCTTTTATATGTGATAACTCTTCAGTAACAATCTAACACATGAAAATCAGCAAGTAGACAGTGTGCTCCACAGTGCATCACTTGTCGGGCGGCTAATGAAACCCTGGTCAGCCATCAATTCAACAAGGTCTTCGTGCTTCTTGAGCTGTCCAGCCTTCCTCAAAAGGGACAATACATTATCACGCACCTGCTTTGAGGGTTTGAAGGACTTCTCCTCAATCATTTCCTTCAGTGTTATATGTGCACGTTTCCAGTTCCCTCTCTCACAGAATGCCTCAATCAGAGCCACATAGGTGTTCATATTTGGTTCTATTCCTTTTGCATCCATGTCCTTCTTCATCCTTAGAACCATATCCATTGACTTCTCCTTATTGAACAACCTTAGAAGGCAATTATATGTCACGACATTTGGCTTGCATTGCAGCTCCTTCATTTTTTCATACAACTTCCGCGCGGCATCAATGTTGCCGAGCACAAGTACCAGCTTGAACATGGGATTGAATGTGTGGCAGTCAGGAACACACCCTGCTGCTGTCATTTTTGCAAGAACCTTCAGTGCTGCATCAAGGTTGCCCTGCCCCTTCCCACAATGTGTCTCAATCAAGAAATTGTATGTTATAATGTCTGGCTCACATCCAAGCTGCCTCATCTGGTTATGCACCTGCAGCACCTGCTCAGAACGGCCGGCCTTGAGATGCGCCCGCATGATGGCATTGAACGTTGCCGTGTTTGGCGGGCACCCAGAATCGATCATCTGACACAGGAGCTCCTGTGCACGGGGAACCTGCCCTGCACGATACATTGCATCAATCACAGCAGTGTAGGTATACACATTCGGCATGATCCCTGATTGCTGCATCTCTGCAAACACGCGCTCTGCCTCATCAAGACGCCCGGCGCGGCACCACGCGTGCACCACTGCCGTGTAGAGAACAACATCCGGTGGGAAGACAGACTTGCAACTGTCGAACAACGACTGTGCCTCACTGGCGAGGCGCTTCTTGGATAGAGCGCCGAGGAGGGATGCCAGTGTGGAAGGCTCCAGAGCCCCCGCGCCGTACTCCTCCATGCGGCGGAACAGGTCGGCTGCCTCCGATGGCATCTCCGCCCGGACATACCGGCGGATCAAGGCGCGGATGAGATGCGATGAGATTGGGACGGCTCGCTCGCGCATTTCGTCGAGCAGGTGGCGCGCTTGAGGGAAATGGTGGTGTTTGGCCAGCAGGTCTATCATAGCGGCATAGAGATCGGGGAGCGAGTCTTCTGGTAGAGAGGGGAGCACGTGGTGGAAGAAGGCGACGGCCTCTGGGAGCGGAACCCCACGGTGGAGCGCAAGGAGGCGGCGGAGGAGGTGGAGCGGGAGGTGAGGGGAAGGCGGGGAAGGGAGCAGACCGCAGATGCCCGCAGAGAGGGATGGGAGGGGGTCGAACGGCGGGGATACCGGGAGCTCGGCCGACGGATTGGCGCGGCGGTGGTCGAGGAGCGCCGCGTGCAGGGCGTCCAGGAGCTTGGTCTCCGCGCGGGTCAGGGGCGGTGATGAGGGGTCCGTTGGGGTCGGTGGGGCCGGTGAGCCGTCGCAGAGGCGGCGGAGGAGGAGGATGCGGCCGGTCTTGGAGAGGTGGTGCTTGGGCTTGAGGAGGAGAGCCATGGCGTCACGGGGGCGGGAGCTGGGCGGTGGCGCCGCGGCGTGGCGAGGCGGGGAGGAGGAGCTCGCGTGCGGCCGCCGCCGAACTGGGAGTAGAGGGTTTTGGGTTTGGGAATTGGGACCGGAGGATTCGACACCGTCGTGTAGTAGAGTGGTTTAGGCCCATCAAGAGTTCAAGACCACGAATTTGGTCTCTATCGTGTTTTTAGCCCATGACCATTGTTCTGTGTCTAAATGTTGGGTTGGGCGTTCTTAAAAAAAGGTCGGGTACTCGGGTTGGGCGTTCCAAATAATTGGTACAATTTTCAAATCTTCATTTGACGTCAAGAAGCCTTAAAGAGTGTATTAGAAGGTTGCATATCTCGTCGAGCTCTACAGTTTTATATTAGTTGTATCTTCATCCAAATTTATATGAAAATGTAATGATTTTAAGAGTTTTCCGCTAAATTAAATTATACATTATATATATATATATATATATATATACATATATATATATATACATATATATATATACATATATATATATATATATATACATATATATATATACACACACAAATTTGCAATTTTTTGCTCCAACATTTATTTTGTAAAACACGAAAATTGATATAAGATGATGGTATGGGTTGGGTTGGGCTGTTTGTACAGATGATGGCATGATGCTGCGCCGAAGAATAGGTATCGGGCCATTTCGTCGATCATTATTTGTGCTGTTTCTTCAACAACAAAACAAGTTGGGTTGTATTGGGCTGTTTGTACAGTTGATGGTGGTGCGATGCGGGGTCAAATCGCAGCGGTGGTGCGTTACCGCTACGGAGACAGCTGACGTGGCTGATCTTATCATGAGAACGCAATGAATCGTGTGGACGATGCGCCGTCAACCTCGACAGGGAAGTGTCTTTATGGCCGTCCACCTGGCATCACCGCCTTCGTCAAAGCGTGACCTTTGCCCATTTCTCCACTTCATTTCCACACGTTCACGGTCAATCCATATAATTAAAAATTGCCAAGTCTGTACGACTATCCTCCAGTACGACGTACGTATGTACATACATGTATATTTTTCAAGCATTAAATTGGACCGGGGTTTCGACATAGGACTGCCGACAGTGGCTTTAGCCCATTCTCAGGGGGTTTTATGAGCAGTTTCATCAGAATTAAATAATATGCCACATCAGCAATTTTGCTGACATGGCAAGGCTTTTACAAGGAGGGAGGGTTTCATCATTTTTTAAGGAGAGTTTTATCCCCATGAAACTCATCAGGCACAGTTATCTAGTTGTCAGACTAGGTAACTGTGTCATAAAACTATGCACTGAGACTGGCCTTAGGCAGCGTGGCAAATGTGTTCCGCTGATTTCCTCGTTAAGGAGACATGTTTGGTGAACAGACAGATGCGATGATGGCAAGACCAACGTTGTTAGGATAGGGGTGCTAATTAGGATTGTCTTCCTTCAAGCATTGGATCGTGGAATCGGAATCTATAAGATTTTATGTTTAACTATAAATTAGTTTTAAATTATATAAAAATGCACTTACCAATCATATGTCACTATTTTGTAAGAAAACAAAGGCAATAATAATATCATGCATACAAATAGAGTGATATCATTCGAAAAATTACACTTCAGAACAAGTTCCTCTTATTTATGAATTCAAAAATAGTATCATGTGATTTCGCAGGATCGAGATCCTATCAAGACTCCCCGCAAAAAAAAAGAGATCCTATCAAGACTTCGCGGAACAACGTAGAACTCCCATGTAGGATCATAATCTTATGAAAATTAGAATTCTACGTTGGGGTGGAATTGTTTTGGCTTGATAAAATCATAGTATCTTATAAGATCCTAAGATCCGGATCCAATCGAGATCCTAACAACCATGGGCAAGGCCTCGTGGTCAATTTGTGGCATTAGTTAGGCCTCCTCCAATGTGCCATGTCAGCTGACTCATAGCATTAAAATATAATATTTTGTCTAGGTGTAAGAGAGAGAAGATATGAGTTATCGTTGATCAGAAGATAGTCTCATACACACATTTGAAGACTGTGTGCGGATGATATGTGGGTCCATTTATATTTTGAGCTATGTGCTAAGAGGTAGACCAGTAGATAAGTTGTCTCTTACATAATTTTTTATTGCTACGAGCTCGTGGTTAGCTGTTGGAGGAGGCCTTAAAAAGAAACCAATCGAGTCAGTGGTAGGAATTAGCAAACTTTCTGACATTATCGCTCGCTTTTCTTCCTCTCGTGAATGACTCGTCTCTGCGCTCTCCGTGTTCACATGCCCCTGTCAAAAAATTTACAAAACGGAATCTCGCATGCATGGAGGTCTAAATGAAGTCTATTTACAAAACCTTTTCACAGATGAGTGCAACTTTGCGCGACGAATCTAACGAGCCTAATTAATCCATGATTTGCTACAGTAATGCTACAGTAATCATCCTCTAATCGTGCGGTCAAAAGCCTCATTAGATTCGTCTCGCGAATTTGCCAGGGGTTGTGGAGGTAGTTTTGTAAACTGACTTTATTTAATACCCCTAATTGGCGGTCAAAATTGCATTTATTACCGATCAAAATTTTGGTGAACACAGGCTTGCATGCAAACCACATCCTCCTACCCCCGTAAACACATGAAAAACTCGCCCTACCATCGTTCATCAGACCATGCACTGTGCCTGCCACCGCCCCCACCTGCCACGCCAAGTAGTCGTCGCCACGGCCGCCAGCCCGCCACCAGCACCACACTGCCACACTCCCGCGCGCCGGCGCACGTCACGCGGCGTGCGGAGGAAACCGCCGCAGCGCCGCGCACCAACCGCGGCGCGCCCGTGGCCACCAACCGGGGGTCGACAAGGGAGGGACAGGGTCCTCCTGCCCCCCTGCCGCTCGCGGAATTTCGGTCGCGGCAGCAACCAGGTCCGCGCGTACCCAACACCGCGGCGCGACGCGATCGTCATAGAAAAACCGCTTCAACGCTCACACGCCGGGGATTGGGGATTGGCCAGCCACAGGCTCTGCGCCCATTGTGTGCTGCGCTGGGCTGGCCGTCAATCTCACCGCGAAATTTAATGCCACCACCACCGTCAGCTCGCGCGCGAACGCGAACCTACTCCGCCCCCGTCCCTCTTTAGCAGCAGCAGCTCTCCGATCCCCGTCACCAAACCTCCCGCGCCGTATATATACACCTCCCTCTCGAGATCGACAAGGAGAAGCAAGCAACCACCAGAGCTGCTGAGACTGATCCGATCCCACACGCAAAAGGCATCCATCCAGTTCAGGAGCAAGGATCCAGCAGAGCGAGCCAGAGCGCGAGCAAGCTAGGCAAAGGAAGGAGACGTTCCGTTCCATGGAGAAGAAGCAGAAGAAGCACGCGAGGTCCAGAAGCTTCTCGGGCGCTGGGCTGGCCTCCTTCCTCCGCTCCACCGTCGCCTCCTTCTCCTCCAACTTCCCGTCCCGCGGCAGGAGCTCCTTCAACCACCGCAACGCCTTCTCGGGGCCCATCGTCTCCATCGTCCCCCCGGAGGCGCGCCGCGGCGGGAGCAGGACGAAGCAGCACCGGTCGGGCTACCGGACGCCCGAGCCGTCGTCGCCCAAGGTGTCCTGCATCGGCCAGATCAAGCGGAGCGGCTCCAGGCGCCAGAAGAAGGTCAACCCCTGCGGCAAGAACGGCGGCGCCTGCCCGCTGCCGCCGCGGCCTCTGGCGGCGGCGGAGGGGAAGCCCTTCGGCGGTAGGCCCAAGAGCTCGCTCGTGAAGCGGATGTCCTTCTTCCGGCGCAGCAGGTCGCGGTCGCGGCCGTCGTCGAAAGACGGCTGCGGTAACGGGAAAGGGGCCAGCACCGGCTGCGCCGTGGCGGCGGCGGACCCCGCGCCGGCGCCGGCGGGGCTCGGGCAGATGAAGCGGTTCTCGAGCGGGCGCGCGGCGTTCCAGGACTTCGACTGGCGCGAGGAGGAGAGGTGGAGCCGCGGCAGCGACGAGGAGGAAGAGGACGAGGGGTTCGTGGCGCATTCGGCGCCGCTGACGCTCGGCGGCGGGGTTGTGGCATCTGAGCCGAGGAAGGAGGTGAACCTGTGGAGGCGGCGCCCCATGGCTCCTCCCACTCCGCTTCAGCTTCCTTAGACTAGCGATCGAACCTGCATGCTCCATGTTCCTTGCCTCTGTTCTTTACTCCTAGTTTGTACAGCTCTAGTACACGCTTATGTGATGATCAAACAAGTTTATTTGATTTTGTAAATGTGGTGTTCGTCTTTAGAAACGAAGTGAACAAAATGCCTGTCTCAGCAATTTCTCTCCTCTTTCTTCTACACATGAACAGTCATGTCAAGCGATTGAGCCACTAGCTTGGAGCTTGACAATCCAGAATATAAAGCCTGGAGCTCAAGGATTTTATTTGAATTTGTAGCGAATTAATAAATTATTATAGGAAACAGTTCAAGATGGAATCCAGGCCTAGTTTGGGGCATCGTGATTTTCGTAGTATTTTTTTAAACAAAACCAGTTTAATTTTGGTTAGATGTCAATTGCCAATTATTTTGAGACCATTGATTTTTCTATACAAGGACGGATATGCATAATTGTTTGAACAGGACCTAGATGGCCAGGTCAATAGAATTCAGCTTAGTCCTAACATATCCGCATGTTTGTTATACCATTGGCTGTGTTGCCATTGCCAAGATGAGAATAATAATTGGCCTTCTGATCCTACACGGTTTTAACAGCGAAATATAGTCAGGTTGTGGACGCTAGTTCTACAATGGCATGCGCGAGCCCATGCTGCTCTGACAAGTTTAATTTTCTCTGCACATTTTTCTCTAGAATCTTTCAGGGTGGAGTTTCGACAAGTATGGTCAGCACAAGTTAGCGCTGAAAAACCAGCAACGGGAAGGCCAATCAAGACTGGTCATACGTACAATAACTGATGCAATACCAGTACTGGTCAACTCATGTGATCTGAAAAAAGGAAGAAGGAAATCCAGGCATCATTCATGCGTGATGCCAGCATCAGAATTCAGCAGCGCGCGCGTGTGTTTTCCTTGCTCCACATAGAATGTTTTTTAATCGAACCAGTAACACTGATGGTTATCTAATGATATTTTAGATTGTGGTTGTGGACGCATGCTCAGGAAAATCGGGGCAGATGCTGAAAAAGATGGAGACAGAAAAGCTGAAGTCAGATCACTGGTGACTCCACTCCAAAGAAGACAGAGAAAGAAAGAAAGAAAGGAAGGTAAAAAGAGGGACCTTGTCTTTGCGTAGTCGTCGCATGCATTTAACACGTTCCGCGCATGCTCGGCACATGAAGGAAAGGAACAGAAAAAATATTTAAATGTGCCGCGGGCTGTGAGGTGTGGGCCACCGTCGCAAAATGCCAGCAAGAAACCATGGGCCGGAAGCGTGAGCCCATCTAGAAACCTACAGTAATCCCTAAGCTAGCGGCGATCACCGGATGTCCACAGGGTTCAGTTTGTTCAAATCCGTCTTGAAAAGAGAATAGACAAGTTCAGTTGCAATATGACTACGTTTGCTATACTTGCTAGCAGTTAAGTTCTCTAGTTCGTAAAATAATGTCTTTTTCTCTCACTTTCTGGTAGCTTAGTTTTCGTGTGCTTCTGTTGGGCACAAACCAAAACCGTCGCTGAAAATCCCATGGACGGGCGCATACCGTGGAGACATTTTGCAACGCAAAGTCTGCCCCCCATTCCACCCACAGCTTCGCTACAGATGAAAAAATGGCGCCTGATCGCATGTTTCTATCATTCTATGGCCCTGGCCGCTTCCACGAACGACTTGGCCTTCGCGGCACGAGCTAGCCGTGACTCGTTAGTCGTGAGTGGTGCGAATGTGATGGAGCGTCCGACACTAGGCAGGTCCCAGAGGCCAGAGCCGGTCGCTGTTCCTTCGACCCAGACCTCTTGGCGCTTCGACGCAGGGCTGGACCCGGACGTCGAGGCCGCCGACACCCGACAGGCACTAGTCTTTGCCTGATGTAGGCCGGTCAAGGAATGGGCGGAAATATCTGAAGTTCTGAACAGCAAACTAGCAAACGCCGCGGATCCGACCCGTACCAAGCACACAGAGATGCAACAAGGACCCCTCGATGTTCACGAGCTAAATTGACGTGTAGTACCAGGACTGTAAGAGCAATGGATGGGTGAAAATATCTGCCCGAGACAGATGAAGACTCTCCCCAACTCGATCTAGTAGCTGAGGACAGAGAAGCGTCGCGATCGCAGGAGGCAACGGAGAGAGCTTCGCTGATCGCAGAACGGTTCTCGATTCCAGCGAGATGTCTAAGAATAGAAGAAGAGAAAATACAGCTTGTTTGGCTATGTTTAGTTCGTGCAACGCAAAAGTAACATATTGAAAAACATGTCTTCTCTCTCGCGACACGTTTGCTAAGGCATTTTTTCTATAAAAAAAACTCACGCAAATTCAACCAACTAAAGCCTTGTTTAGTTGTATGAATTTGGTTGAATTTTCTGTAAAAAAAATACATTGAGAAACGTGTCGCACAGAGAGGGGCACATTTTCTAATGTGTTACTTTTGATTGAATTGCAAAAACTTGCACTAAACAAGACTTTATTAAAAAAAATACAGCTTCCTCTACATCCATGCCTCCATCATGCGTGCCGGCCTGCTCCGGGATCTGCTGATCTCACAGCCTGGGTCTGGGGCCAGCCCATTGTTTGGTGTCGCGACGATGGACAAAAAAGAAAAGAAAAGAACAAGGGCGCGTTGAGACTGGCCTGCTAATGGCGCTAAACCCACCCCTTATCCATCTCACCCAAAGCTTATCAATATCAAATGGCAACCCACCCCAACCCAAACACTCAACTAAATAACCCGCCCGTCCCGCCCCATTTGATGCTTAAACCCGTGGGTATGCGTACCTAGGTCTGTTAATTGGTTAATTAAACCCTCCTCACCCATGTTTAACTAATAACTAACTCTCTCTATGTATATAGAAATTTCATAGCCTGACTTCTGATGTGGGGCCCACGTGTATGTCTAGCCACACTGCTTTACACAGAATAGCTAACAGTCATCCTGAGTCATCTACATAAATTTCAGTCAATTTCGATAAAATTTTATAGTGTGAACGCGATGTTTTATTTCTAGGGTCCAGCTCTTCACGTGGGCCCACGTGTAGGTCTAGCCACACTGCTTTGCATAGAGTAGCTCCCAGTTATACTGAGTCATCTGCAACAAATTTCAGTCAATTTCGAAAAAATTTTATAGTGTGAACGCGATGTTTTATTTCTAGGGTCCAGCTCTTCACGCGGGCCCACGTATAGGTCTAGCCACACTGTTTTGCACAGAGTAGTTGCCAGTTATACTGAGTCATCTGCAACAAATTTCAGTTAATTTTTGATAAAATTTTATAGTATGAACGCGAGGTTTTATTTTCAGGGTCCGGCTCTTGACGCGGGCCCACGTATAGGTCTAGCCACACTGTTTTGCACAGAGTAGCTACCAGTTATACTGAGTCATCTGCAACAAATTTCAGTCAATTTTGATAAAATTTTATAGTGTGAACGTGATGTTTTATTTTCAGGGTCCGGCTTTTGACGCGGGCCCATGTGTAGGTCTAACAATGGGCCCTCTACCAAGAATACACACGTTCCAACTGCCCTCCCCAACCCACCCCAACCTACATTTACATAGAACCCGCTCCGCCCCATTCATTACCTAGTGTTGACGCAAAATACGGTCAACACACGAGAGCGTTAGATCGCGCGGGTCGCAAACGGACCAGATCGCAGCTGCCCTGCGCTGACCGGTCAGACCGGTCAGATGCACCGGTCAGACCGGTTACGCCGGCGAGCTACGGGGTAAAACCCTAAAAGCGCCTCCCGGAAGGATCCGTCAGGGAGAACACCGTCAGGGGTGCCCTAGGGTCGGCAGGCCACCTAGGACGCCTTCGGACGTCGCGGAGACGAAGGAAGAACAGCATATGGGGTTGGAAAAGTTAGGGTTGGAGATACATAAAATAAAGGATAAAAAGTAGTAGATTTTGATAGATTCGATTGGGTTGCCCTCAATCGGCCGAATCCCCTTATATTTATAGGGAGGGTAGGTCTTGTCCCGCAAGGAAACCAAGTTACAACTCGTTACAACCTCGGAATCCTAATTTTAGAGTCCTAGTCGAATTACAAAAGAGGTGACCGGTCTGACCGGTCCCCCGCACCGGTCAGACCGGTCCGGGCGTGACCAGCTCCTCGCGCCGTCTTCTGTCTCGCTCATGCGCCGTCTTCTATCTTGCAATCCTTCTGGACCACGTGCCAATTTTGGTTGTCAACATATGCCCCCCTGTTTTTTGGTAAAGCTTGCGTACCATAAAACATGCTAGTACCAAAATTGTCATCTAAGGACGATGTTTTACAGAATTCATCGGCCTTTATAATTTTCTAAGGGCGATATCCAAATATCGGCCGTGAGCCGCTTCATCTATTCTTCGTCATCTGAATTGACCGATTCTTGAACCGGTCTTAAAGCAGCGGACATGAAGCCATCCTTAGTACAAGCAAGGAACTCAAAATCCGAAATATCAATCCCGGTCAAGCATTTGAAATTATCATGAGTCCCTAACATGGATGCATCGGCCATAGCAACACATGCCGAAGAATTCGCATGAACCGTCTCAACTTCGTCACCAACCCATTGGATTAAGCATTGATGCAAGGTAGAAGGCACACATTGATTTGCATGAATCCAATCACGCCCCAGGATCACGCTATAGTTACCTTGCACCTCTGTAACGAAGAAAGCGGTTGCCAATGTCTTGCTCCCAATAGTAAGCTCCAATGATGCAACTCCTTTGGCACTCATCGGTTCTCCTCCTCCAACACCGCTGATCATCATGCTTGTCTTGATGAGCTCGCTGTCCAAACCTCCCAATTTCTTGTACAAAGTGTAAGGCATGAGGTTCACAATAGCGCCACCATCAACGAGCATCCTAGAAATCGGCCTCCCTTTAATGTGACCCTTCACATAAAGAGTTTTCAGATGATTGTACGATTCTAAAGGCTTCTGAAACACAGCATTCTTGGGAGCAAAAACAATTTGAGCCACCCTCTCATCATCTCCGATAAAGCAATAATCGGCGTCTAAATAGATAACATTGATGTCCATGTCCGTTCTGCTGGGTGAAAGCTCAAAATCAACAGTTTCATCCTCATTGCCCATTTGAATATCTGAAATAGCAGTGGGCGGAATCGAAACTTTAGCCGAAGAAGAAAATGCATCGGCTATAGAATCATCAGGCGACACCGGTCTGACCGGTTCCTCCTGACCGGTCTGACCGGTCAGGGACACCGGTCTGACCGGTCTCGGCCATGTTAGCCGATTCGGTTGCAGATGGTTCGGTCTTTTCTGGTGTCTTGGCTTGATCATCTTGCGCACCAGAACCATCTTTGGAACCCTGATCAGTAGGTAGAACCATCGGCTTAGCCTCATTGAACCACTCCTCCCTCTTCTTAGCCGATTCTTCTTCCCTTTGCTTTTGAGTACGCAACCGCTGCAATCTCCTCTTCTGAGAATGAGTCAAACCAGGAGGACACCACTTTGGCTGAGTATACTGAGGCAAAGGTATCTTTTTTACAGCCGATGCGCCAATAACATTGGGTCCATCAGCCATTGAAGGATTTACTGCCATGGAGCCAATTTGAATCTTCATAACTGGCTTTGGAATAATTGGTGCAGGCTCTTCCTTCTTCTGAATGGGACGATATTCCTGTTTGGCCGGCCCTTTGCCCGGCCTCTGCTGGTAACCGGTCTGACCGGTTGGAGGGACCGGTCTGACCGGTCTGTGCTGTGGAGGCACAATCACCGGCTTTTGTCTTGGTTGAAAATTGGTAGGCCCTAGCTGCGGTGGATTCACTCTAGAATGTATAGGAACCTTCGGCCGTGATTGATTTGATGTGGGGTAGTAAGGTACGTACATTATACCATCTCTCCAAATAGGTTGAGGAGAGGGAGGTTGATACGTTCCCCATAGCCTAGAAGGACCAACACCATCGAATGAACTTGGGCCTTGATTCCACTTTTCTCTTGGTGCCTTCATTGCACCAGAATTCCTTAGTGGCGAATTTGGTCTCCTTTTAATTGGCCGATCCTGTTGAACGGCCGTGTTTCGCATGTGTTTAGCCATGACTTGATCAAAGGTCGCCTTCGACTTGAAAGTTTTCCCCTGATCTTTGTCTTGGTTCATCTTCCAAATTCCCACTTCAGGATTTTTAGGTACGAAAGTTTGGACCGGCCTCTGGGCCGGACCGGTCTGACCGGTCAAGGCAACCGGTCTGACCGGTGCCCCCTGGGCAGCAGGAGCAGCCGGTCTTTGATCCCGTGCTTGAGAGTTCGATTGCCCCCCAATTCCAGAAGTCTTCACTGTAATAGTCAAAGTCTTCTTTCCATCAGGGGTTTGCTTCAGAACCACTTCTCTCCCAAGCACTTTGTCATGTTCCGTCATCGTCCTTGGTTCTCCAATCACAATATTCTTGCCTCCTGTTATATCGGCATTGACTGGCCGAACCAACATCTTGGCCTTCTGAAGATCCATGGTATTAACCAACATGTTGTTGACTGGAAACGGGTGCTTATCAATTTGCATCTCACTCAAACTCAATCGTCCATCATTTACAGCCGATTGAATCTGTCGACGAAAGAAATTGCAATCATTAGTCACATGAGAAAAAGAATTATGAAATTTACAATAAGCACGCCGCTTTAACTCCTCAGATGATGGAATAGTAAAAGAGCATTTGATATATCCACTCTTGCGCAATTCATCAAAAATTTTATCACACTTGGATACATCAAAAGTAAACTTCATCTCTTCTTTCCGATTCCTATGAGTCGGCTTAAGAGATGTGCAAGTAAAGGCTTCATTAGATGCTGGCCATACAAATTCAGCGGCCAACACATTATGAGACTCATCATCTGAACTACTAGAGTCACATTCAAGATTATGCACATCAACCTGATGAGTCCTTTGGCTTTCTTTTAAATCTTTGTTTCGGCTTTCAGCAGCCAAAGCTCTTTGATGCACTTGGTTTACACTAAAGAACTCAACGTTCTCTAACTTCTCCTTGATGTGAGACCGTAAACCATTAAAAGCCAAATCAGCAAGATCCTTTTCGGCAATATTGACACTAAAGCAACGGTTTTTAATATCACGGAAACGTTTAATATAATCATGAACAGTTTCATCACGTGATTGTCTAACCGATGTAAGATGTGACAATTTAAGTTCATTGCTGCCAGAAAAGAAGTGATCATGAAATCTTTGCTCTAACTGTTCCCATGAAGTAATAGAATGAGGAGCCAATGATGCATACCATGAGAAAGCAATGCCAGTTAGAGACAAAGAAAATAAACGCACTTTCAAAGCCTCACTAGAGCTAGAGTCGCCTAGTTGTGCCATGTACTGACTTATGTGTTCAAGAGTGCTTTTAGAATCCTCCCCATTAAACTTGATGAAATCAGGAAGTCTAAATCCAGTAGGGAAAGGAACTAAATCAAATCTAGGAACATAAGGCTTTTGGAATAACCTAGCCTTATCCCTGACATCCACTCCCAAATTCTCTTTAAGAGCTGAAGCCAAATCAAATTTGTACTTAAAAAATATTTTATCTAAATACTCTAATGAATTATCTTGTGAATTTGGCTGTTGAGAATTTTGAATAGGAGTAGAAAGCAAATTCTCTGATTCTGTCCCCGTGGGACCGGTTTGACCGGTTACCGTGACCGGTCTGACCGGTTGATGCGGCCCAAGCTGGTTGGCCGCATCTGCCCCACCAGGACCGGTCTGACCGGTCACGGCGACCGGTCTGACCGGTTGATGTTGGCCAGATTGATTGGCCGACATCATCTCCTGCATCTGTTGGCCGAACCTTCCGAAGAGTTCGTAAGGTACTGGGCCTTGTGAAAATAATTTTAGCAATTGAGGGGATACAGAATATTCATAGGTTGAATTTTGCGGGGTAGAATTTGCAACTTCATTGTTAATTCGACCATAACCAGCCGAATTAGGTAAAGTTGCAAACGGCTGAGGTGCAGCAGGCCGAGTAGGCATTAGGTTGGATGGTGTAACAGATTGGCCTTCAAAATAATTCAACGGCATACCAAATCGTAGGTTGTTCTATGGATTTTGTTGCCGGTGTTTTAAATTCAGGCACAAAAGGCACTTTGGAAATCAAAAGATTAGGATCGGCGGCAGGTTGTTCAGCCACGGGCTGTTGAAGCGCCCCTGCCTAAGCAGAGACTAAGTGTGCTACAAATTATCAGTCCCAGCAGGCTGATACACATTTATTCAACAGATGATACAGAAACTTACAACCCACGAGGAAGCGGGCACCTAATACAAACTAGGACAGCTAAAAGGTAAACTACTGCGGTAAGCCAAAGGATGAACCAGAACGGTTCAACCAAGGGATCAGAGTTCTGCGACAGCGAAGCCATCTTGGGCGGGACCAAACTCCACAGGCAAAGTTGGGTGCGGAAGCGACCACCTATTCAGCGTCCTCAACAAAGTCCGGGTCTTCTTCTGGATTGACAACAACAAGGGTGAGTACAAAAGTACTCAACAAGCCCAATCACACCCACGGAGGGGTTAACACAGAATTATGCACAAGGAATATCAAGGATAAGGCTAGGTTTCATTTTTGCCAAAAAGCTAGTTTTAACACATGCACGGGTTCATCAAGGTATTCTTTAGCAAAGCAAGCTCTAGAAACAAGTCATTAAGGGGGGTTGATCCACAAAGGATCCAAACTTTTAGTGCTACCGGATTTCCCATCCGCCGTAGCTTTTGGCACAAAGCCGAACTCATTCCAAAACCAACACACTCCAACCCATCCCAAAACCTTAGCATTGTGACCAAGCCATAACTCGCCCATAACCGTGGGCACGGCTATTCGAATAGTTTAGGAAACTCTGCAGAGGTGTACACTTTCACCACAAGTAGGGTACCGCAACACGATCACCTTAGTGTCAGTGCGGATCCTATCGAAGTCATTACCCACCATAGCCAAAACTGCCTAGCCATCACGGGAAAGACACCAAGGGGTTTATGTCACTAAGACGGCAACCATGTCACTAAGACGACACTTGGTTTTCCCGCTGCACACCTGCCACCAGACAACTAACAGTACGGCTAGTGGGATTTAGACTAAGCCCTTGCACCATACAAGAGTCGAGTGGTTGTACGAGATAAATGGGTTAGGCAAGATGACACATCACCTCGGTTTAAAACCGGACAAAATGGATATCTCCCAACTTGCTTAACCACAAAGGTACAAGCCTCTTTTTTGGCATTTCACAAAGTCATGCCCATCCATTTTATCCACACAGTTTCACTCTTTTCAAACCCAAAACCCAAAACCCAACTCACACATTTGATCTTTGATAAAACCAGTGTATAGTCATGATTGAGTAAGGGGTAACAAATCCTAAGCATTCTAGAGTTGGTTATCATCTAGACAGAGCATATCGTATTTAGTGATAACTAGGTTGTCAAGGAATGTCATATCAATCAAGGGGTGGCTAACCAATCGGGTTTTGAATAAGACAATGCAATTATCAAAGGCTTAATAGGTTGTGTTTATAAATCATGGGATAAACATGCATCAAAGGATGGGATTGGACTTGCCGTCAACAAAAGCTTCCGGGAGTTCCTGCTCGCGGTACGGGTCCTCGGGGTCGGGCTCGCGGTACTCTCCTGCGTAGTCCTGCTCGCGGTACTGCTCCTCCTCGTTCACTCCGTCGTCTAGGGCACGATCAAACAAACACTCCATAAGAAAACACATTCCTTAACCGATGAGTTGGAAACAGGAAATAACAAAATAAAATAGGAAAAAGAATTATTTGGGGATGATTTGTGTAAAGCTCGGCCGGAATGGATATAAGAGAGACGTGTTTGAGTTTGGTGGAGTTCTGGAGGAATTTGGCGCATGAAATGACGAGTTTAGGGAGGTTTAGGGCCTAAACGGGGGGTTTAGGACCTATTTGTGAAGGTTAAAAGGATCAAGGGTCTTTCTGTAAAGGTTTTTATATGGTGGAAGGGCCTGGTTGTGATATTGGATAAGTGGTTGGGGTATTTGATAACTGCCAGGGGCTTATTTGGGATTAAACCTAAAGATCAGGGGCTATTTTGGAAACTGGCTAAAGGGGGCAGGGTATATGTGTGAAAACAGAAAGATGCAGGGGGTTTTCCAGAAAAACGCCATTCTTTCCCCTTCTTCTCTTCCTCCACGGGCCGAACAGAGGGAGGGAGGGCGGCGGCGCTCGGCTCGCCGGCGTTCCCGGCGTTCCGCGGCGCGGTGGTGGACGGGGAGCGGCGCATGAGCACGGGGGCGGCGAGGGGAGTCCAGCCCCGTGCTTACCAGGGGCAGGGGATGAGCGAGGCGGCGGCTCCGCGTGCGAGCAGAGGGGAGCGGCGGCGGTGAGGCGGACGGCGGCG
>CM014271.1:17541630-17551959 GCA_004135705.1 Alloteropsis semialata | reverse complement strand
ACATGCTAGTACCAAAATTGTCATCTAAGGACGATGTTTTACAGAATTCATCGGCCTTTATAATTTTCTAAGGGCGATATCCAAATATCGGCCGTGAGCCGCTTCATCTATTCTTCGTCATCTGAATTGACCGATTCTTGAACCGGTCTTAAAGCAGCGGACATGAAGCCATCCTTAGTACAAGCAAGGAACTCAAAATCCGAAATATCAATCCCGGTCAAGCATTTGAAATTATCATGAGTCCCTAACATGGATGCATCGGCCATAGCAACACATGCCGAAGAATCCGCATGAACCGTCTCAACTTCGTCACCAATCCATTGGATTAAGCATTAATGCAAGGTAGAAGGCACACATTGATTTGCATGAATCCAATCACGCCCCAGGATCACGCTATAGTTACCTTGCACCTCTGTAACGAAGAAAGCGGTTGCCAATGTCTTGCTCCCAATAGTAAGCTCCAATGATGCAACTCCTTTTGCACTCATCGGTTCTCCTCCTCCAACACCGCTGATCATCATGCTTGTCTTGATGAGCTCGCCGTCCAAACCTCTCAATTTCTTGTACAAAGTGTAAGACATGAGGTTCACAATAGCGCCACCATCAACGAGCATCCTAGAAATCGGCCTCCCTTTAATGTGACCCTTCACATAAAGAGCTTTCAGATGATTGTCCGATTCTAAAGGCTTCTGAAACACAGCATTCTTGGGAGCAAAATCAATTTGAGCCACCTCTCATCATCTCCGATAAAGCAATAATCGGCGTCTAAATAGATAACATTGATATACATGTCCGTTCTACTGGGTGAAAACTCAAAATCAACAGTTTCATCCTCATTGCCCATTTGAATATCTGAAATAGCAGTGGGCGGAATCGAAACTTTAGCCGAAGAAGAAAATGCATCGGCTATAGAATCATCAGGCGACACCGGTCTGACCGGTTCCTCCTGACCGGTCTGACCGGTTCCAGTTGCCAGAACTGGAACAGGGACAGGCAACCGGTCGGACCGGTCAGGGACACCGGTCTAACCGGTCTCGGCCATGTTAGCCGATTCGGTTGCAGATGGTTCGGTCTTTTCTGGTGTCTTGGCTTGATCATCTTGCGCACCAGAGCCATCTTTGGAACCCTGATCAGTAGGTAGAACCATCGGCTTAGCCTCATTGAACCACTCCTCCCTCTTCTTAGCCGATTCTTCTTCCCTTTGCTTTTGAGTACGCAACCGCTGCAATCTCCTCTTCTGAGAATGAGTCAAACCAGGAGGACACCACTTTGGCTGAGTATACTGAGGCAAAGGTATCTTTTTTACAGCCGATGCGCCAATAACATTGGGTCCATCAGCCATTGAAGGATTTACTGCCATAGAGCCAATTTGAATCTTCATAACTGGCTTTGGAATAATTGGTGCAGGCTCTTCCTTCTTCTGAATGGGACGATATTCCTGTTTGGCCGGCCCTTTGCCCGGCCTCTGCTGGTAACCGGTCTGACCGGTTGGAGGGACCGGTCTGACCGATCTGTGCTGTGGAGGCACAATCACCGGCTTTTGTCTTGGTTGAAAATTGGTAGGCTCTAGCTGCGGTGGATTCACTCTAGAATGTATAGGAACCTTCGGCCGTGATTGATTTGATGTGGGGTAGTAAGGTACGTACATTATACCATCTCTCCAAATAGGTTGAGGAGAGGGAGGTTGATACGTTCCCCATAGCCTAGAAGGACCAACACCATCGAATGAACTTGGGCCTTGATTCCACTTTTCTCTTGGTGCCTTCATTGCACCAGAATTCCTTAGTGGCGAATTTGGTCTCCTTTTAATTGGCCGATCCTGTTGAACGGCCGTGTTTCGCATGTGTTTAGCCATGACTTGATCAAAGGTCGCCTTCGGCTTGAAAGTTTTCCCCTGATCTTTGTCTTGGTTCATCTTCCAAATTCCCACTTTAGGATTTTTAGGTACGAAAGTTTGGACCGGCCTCTGGGCCGGACCGGTCTGACCGGTCAAGGCAACCGGTCTGACCGGTGCCCCCTGGGCAGCAGGAGCAGCCGGTCTTTGATCCCGCGCTTGAGAGTTCGATTGCCCCCCAATTCCAGAAGTCTTCACTGTAATAGTCAAAGTCTTCTTTCCATCAGGGGTTTGCTTCAGAACCACTTCTCTCCCAAGCACTTTGTCATGTTCCGTCATCGTCCTTGGTTCTCCAATCACAATATTCTTGCCTCCTGTTATATCGGCATTGTCTGGCCGAACCAACATCTTGGCCTTCTGAAGATCCATGGTATTAACCAACATGTTGTTGACTGGAAACGGGTGCTTATCAATTTGCATCTCACTCAAACTCAATCGTCCATCATTTACAGCCGATTGAATCTGTCGACGAAAGAAATTGCAATCATTAGTCGCATGAGAAAAAGAATTATGAAATTTGCAATAAGCACGCCGCTTTAACTCCTCAGATGACGGAATAGTAAAAGAGCATTTGATATATCCACTCTTGTGCAATTCATCAAAAATTTTATCACACTTGGATACATGAAAAGTAAACTTCATCTCTTCTTTCCGATTCCTATGAGTCGGCTTAAGAGATGTGCAAGTAAAGGCTTCATTAGATGCTGGCCATACAAATTCAGCGGCCAACACATTATGAGACTCATCATCTGAACTACTAGAGTCACATTCAAGATTATGCACATCAACCTGATGAGTCCTTTGGCTTTCTTTTAAATCTTTGTTTCGGCTTTCAGCAGCCAAAGCTCTTTGATGCACTTGGTTTATACTAAAGAACTCAACGTTCTCTAACTTCTCCTTGATGTGAGACCGTAAACCATTAAAAGCCAAATCAACAAGATCCTTTTCGGCAATATTGACACTAAAGCAACGGTTTTTAATATCACGGAAACGTTTAATATAATCATGAACAGTTTCATCACGTGATTGTCTAACCGATGTAAGATGTGACAATTTAAGTTCATTGCTGCCAGAAAAGAAGTGATCATGAAATCTTTGCTCTAACTGTTCCCATGAAGTAATAGAATGAGGAGCCAATGATGCATACCATGAGAAAGCAATGCCAGTTAGAGACAAAGAAAATAAACGCACTTTCAAAGCCTCACTAGAGCTAGAGTCGTCTAGTTGTGCCATGTACTGACTTATGTGTTCAAGAGTGCTTTTAGAATCCTCCCCATTAAACTTGATGAAATCAGGAAGTCTAAATCCAGTAAGGAAAGGAACTAAATCAAATCTAGGAACATAAGGCTTTTGGAATAACCTAGCCTTATCCCCGACATCCACTCCCAAATTCTCTTTAAGAGCTGAAGCCAAATCAAATTTGTACTTAGAAAATATTTTATCTAAATACTCTAATGAATTATCTTGTGAATTTGGCTGTTGAGAATTTTGAATAGGAGTAGAAAGCAAATTCTCCGATTCTGTCCCCGTGGGACCGGTCTGACCGGTTACCGTGACTGGTCTGACCGGTTGATGCGGCCCAAGCTGGTTGGCCGCATCTGCCCCACCAGGACCGGTCTAACCGGTCACGGCGACCGGTCTGACCGGTTGATGTTGGCCAGATTGATTGGCCGACATCATCTCCTGCATCTGTTGGCCGAACCTTCCGAAGAGTTCGTAATGTACTGGGCCTTGTGAAAATAATTTTAGCAATTGAGGGGATACAGAATATTCATAGGTTGAATTTTGCGGGGTAGAATTTGCAACTTCATTGTTAATTCGACCATAACCAGCCGAATTAGGTAAAGTTGCAAACTGCTGAGGTGCAGCAGGCCGAGTAGGCATTAGGTTGGATGGTGTAACAGATTGGCCTTCAAAATAATTCAACGGCATACCAAACGTAGGTTGTTCTATGGGTTTTGTTGCCGGTGTTTTAAATTCAGGCACAAAAGGCACTTTGGAAATCAAAAGATTAGGATCGGCGGCAGGTTGTTCAGCCACGGGCTGTTTGCCTTCCGATTCTAAGCACTTGTTATGCATCCAATTAACCAACTTGACATTATTCTCAGCCATCTTATCTTCCATATACTTTAGAAAAACTTCATGAGGTTTTTCATTAGATTGTACCTTAGGAAGTGCCGCTGAAGATGTAGCAGATTCATCTACCTCCTTGATCTTGGAGACCACGCCCTTGCGGTCCTTCTTGAAGTGCGAGAGGTAGTAGAGGCGATCTTCTTCTGCTTTCTTCTTCAAGTAGTCCTCAAGCCCTTGTCGATCTTCAGTAGAAAGTTCATCGTCCTTGATGACGATGACGTTCTCAAGATCCAAATTAGCAGTGGAACCCATCTGAATAGAATTAGATTGATCGGCTGCACGAACCAGATCTCCAATTCCCCAGCGGAGTCGCCAAAAGTATGTTGACGCAAAATACGGTCAACACACGAGAGCGCTAGATCGCGCGGGTCGCAAACGGACCAGATCGCAGCTGCCCTGCGCTGACCGGTCAGACCGGTCAGATGCACCGGTCAGACCGGTTACGCCGGCGAGCTACGGGGTAAAACCCTAAAAGCGCCTCCCGGAAGGATCCGTCAGGGAGAACGCCGTCAGGGGTGCCCTAGGGTCGGCAGGCCACCTAGGACGCCTTCGGACGTCGCGGAGACGAAGGAAGAACAGCATATGGGGTTGGAAAAGCTAGGGTTGGAGATACATAAAGTAAAGGATAAAAAGTAGTAGATTTTGATAGATTCGATTGGGTTGCCCTCAATCGGCCGAATTCCCTTATATTTATAGAGAGGGTAGGTCTTGTCCCGCAAGAAAACCAAGTTACAACTCGTTACAACCTCGGAATCCTAATTTTAGAGTCCTAGTCGAATTACAAAAGAGGTGACCGGTCTGACCGGTCCCCCGCACCGGTCAGACCGGTCCGGGCGTGACCAGCTCCTCACGCCGTCTTCTGTCTCGCTCATGCGCCGTCTTCTATCTTGCAATCCTTCTGGACCACATGCCAATTTTGGTTGTCAACACCTAGTACAACTCATTTCAACTCATCCAAACATACTTCACAACAAAACCCACCTATAAAACCCATTTAAACCCAACCCACAGCTTGCTGACATTAAGAGGCGGCGAGTCCAAAGGAAACTGTGGCGTGCGATCCGATCACACTCGCCGGTCAGTGATGACAAAAAGGATCCTTGCTTTTGACAACAGCACAGCTGGGCTTGCCATCGATCGCCTACTTTATTTGGGAGCCAGTACCAGTAGCCCAATAGTACGTATTGGCCTGCCGGCCTGACCAGACCACACATACAGCACCGATGAACTTCAGAAAACCGCTGCGTGGGGATTCTGAATCACGGCAATTAGCCCAAGTGCTATCCTAGTTTACGCATGCCTTCTGCTAATTCCGTTCGTGTTGTAGTGCCATATGCCCCTCTTAGTTTAAGCAGGCGCGGACGAATTTTGAAACGAAGATTTTCCTCCAGCCGTGGAAAAGGATGCTTGCTTCAACGCAGCATCTTCAAGGAAAAGGAAACGCCCAAAAACTATTAGCTAGTGTTCGCCGGGCCACATCAAAGTCGCTGAGATTGATGGCAGCAGCCGAGCGCCGCTGATTAGCTGTGTCATTATGATACGTGGCGCGTACTCTACAAGACTACAAGGGAAGCCACAAGCTTTGCTGTACCATTAACGTTTTTATAATAAGGGCCTGTTTAGTTCGGTGAGAAAGTTTGCGAAATTTACTGCAGCAAAACTAAATCGAAGATTAGGAGGACTAAATATGATCTAATTATAAAACTAAATACACGGATGGACGGGAAATCGCGAGACGAATCTATTAAACCTAATTAATCCGTCATTAGAGATTGTTTACTGTAGCACGACGCTGTCTAATTATGGCCAAATTAGGCTCATTAGATTCGTCTCGCAAAGTTACCGGGGGTTCTGGAATGGGTTTTGTCATTAACACACGTTTAATACTCTATGCATGTAAAATTCCCTTTGATGAATAGTGAACTTTGGGGTGGGAAGTAAACAGCGCCTCCTTGCAGCAACAGCCGCTTGCGTTCGCGTCATCTCAAAAATAATTGCAAAAGAAAAAAAAAAGAAGAGGAGAGAGTCGTGTGTCTTGCTGATGGCCAAGCATTGCAACCTAAGAGAAGGAACCATGCGTACAGCAGCGTACAGTGAGTCGGGCTGTACGCTCGTCGCGGCCATGTGGCGTCGCCAGATGCCAATCCGAGTGGTGGTTTCGATCCTGAAAAAATTGTTCGGCGATGCAGAATCCGGAAGGGGAGACCGGGAGAGCCCAGAGCCATGTGGAATGCAACCAGTGGTTCTCGGAGAGACGAGGTTGCGGCGTGATCTGCTTGCTTATGTCAACGTGGCGTCACCGTACACTCGCAGGTGAAGGGTATCGATAGATATCGCCTAGGCTTGGCATCGCTTTCATGGATCTCAATATCTCATCATCACCATTTTACTCAAGTTGCAAAAAGGAAGACCCCACTTACTTTTTACAGCAACCTATGGCTGTCGGACTGTGCCTGTGGCAATTCAAGGCAATCTACGGGGAGCAATTCGCAAAAAGAGCACTTTCTTTCACCAACCGTGCTTTTTCAGCGAAGATTCATTTAAACGGCGAACAAGATCCGAGCACACTTGCACGAGCACCAGGCCTGCACCGAAACGGAAAGAGCAAATCTCTATCCCTCGTCTGTCAGCTCAGACTGCCTTTCCGTGGGCAAGAAAGTAATCGTAGCCTCGTAGGCACGCACTCTCGGCAGCAAGCTGCAAAGGGAAGAAAGAACCCCGTTGGGGGCACGGGGCAAAACCGCAAAAGTTTCCAGTTGGGGAAAGACAGTAGACGCCCTCCGACCATGCGCTCGTTTCGTTCTGAAACGAACGGTGGTTGGCTCGTTTCCAGCTGCAAAGGGAAGAAAGAACATCCTGTTTTCCCTTTCCATGCGCTCGTTTCGTTCTGAAACGAACGGTGGTTGGATCGAAACTCGAAAGGACACCACATCGTAACACCCGAGATGGCAGCACATCGGCGGCTGCCGTGGCCGTGAGCGAAACCTTTCGTTACCGTCTCTGTACGAACTGGCCAAGTTGGCTTTGGGATCCCGGGAACGGACGGACAGCGCGGCCGGAGCCAGTAACGAGCGGACATGCGCGCCACGCCGCGCGTCCACCTCCAGCGCAGGCCACCTCCAGGCCTCGCCTGGTGCCCACGCACTCCCCGTTGACATCTCCGATCCGGTACCCGCGGGGACACGCCACCGCGGCACCGGCGCCCACGACGTGCCCCAGTGCCCGCCGCCCACCGCGCCAACCGCCCCCGCCACGATCGCTCCACGGCGCCACCGACCCCCGTGCGTGCGTGGGCTTCTCTCTCGTCTTCGTCCGCTTCGAGATGGCGGGGGGAGGAGCCACGTGATCCTGGCCTCAAGCGCTTCATATCCCCCTACCCCTCCACTCCCCAGCCGCACCCGCACGCCTATGGCCCTGTTTAGTTTTGCTTCAAAGAGGACCAATTCAATCAAAAGCAACATATTGAACTATGTGCTCTCTCTCTATTTTTTCAAATTCTCAATGCACTTTCAATCATTGAATTCGATCGAATTCAACCAATCTAGGACCTTGTTTAGTTCGATCAATTCGACCAAAAGGTAATGCATTGAACAACGTGCCGTCTCTCTGCTTTTATGTTTTCCAATGCACTTTTTTTACAGAAAATTCAATCGAATTCGCTCGAACTAAACAAGGCCTATGCAGCAGGACCCGGCACGCGATCCAACGTCGTGCGCCCCACCTGCCAGGGGGTGTGGTCGTCTTCCCCCGAAGGCGTGGGCCCGGAGCCTGAGGCGACCGTTGCGAGTGTTTTGCACTTCACTACTCGGCATCTGAAGAAATCACAATAGTGGGAGTAAAAAAACTGCAGTGCTTCTGATAAGTAAGGAGAACTAAACATGAATGCTATTTTAGGCTAAATTGCAAATCTCGAGATCCATCCCCCATCCCAACCCCCGCGCCTCGCCGCCCGCCGCCTCCTCACGCTCTCTGCCGTTTGCGAGCCGAGGTTGCCGCCCGCCCGCCGGAATCCCCGCCGCGGGGGGCGCTGCTGTATAAGAGGGACCTCTAGGATTGCAGGGTTCCGGTTTGGTTGGTTGGTTGGCCGGACGCTCGCCGCCGCCTCCCCCGCCCCGGCCCCGACCGCGAGGCTCCGTCGCCGGCGATGGCGTCGCCGGCCGGCGGCGAGTCTCCGGCGAAGCCCGTGCTCCTGCACGGCGACCTCGACCTCTGGATCCTCGAGGCGCGCCTGCTGCCCAACATGGACATGATGTCCGAGCAGGTCCGCCGCTGCTTCGCCGCCTGCCGCCCGCCCACCTCCTGCGGGCCCAAGCACCCGCCCGCCGCCGCCTCCGCCACGCGCGCCGCCTCCGGCGGCGGCGGAGGCGCTGCTCGCACCCACCACCGGAAGATCATCACCAGCGACCCCTACGTCACGCTGTCCGTGGCCGACGCGGTCGTGGCGCGCACCGCAGTCATCCCCAACAGCCAGGACCCCGTCTGGGAGGAGCGCTTCGCCGTGCCGCTCGCGCACCGCGCCGCCGCGCTCGAGTTCCAGGTCAAGGACAACGACACCTTCGGCGCGCAGCTCATCGGCACCGTCACCGTCCCGGCCGACGTCGTCGCCAGGGGCGAGGAGGTCGAGGACTGGTACCCCGTCATCGGCACCAACGGCAAGTCGTACAAGCCCGACACCGCGCTGCACCTCCGCTTCCGCTTCCAGCCCATCGCGGAAAACCCGGCCTACCGCCACGGCATCCCCGGCGACCCCGAGCACAAGGGCATCAAGGACTCCTACTTCCCGCTCCGCCACGGCGGCCAACTGACGCTGTACCAGGACGCGCACATCAAGGAAGGGGACCTGCCGGACATCCAGCTCGAGGGCGGCAAGATGTTCGAGCACAACGCGTGCTGGGAGGACATCTGCCACGCCATCCTAGAGGCGCACCACATGATATACATCGTCGGCTGGTCGGTGTATGACAAGGTGCGGCTCGTGCGCGAGCGGTCGCCGTCGCGGCCATTGCCCGAGGGTGGCGACCTTACCCTTGGAGAACTGCTCAAGTTCAAGTCTCAGGAGGGTGTCAGAGTGTGCCTGCTCGTGTGGGATGACAAAACCTCGCATGACAAGTTTTTCATCAAGACGGTGAGGTTCCATAATCTAAGCTTTCGACATTCTTTAACTTCCAGTTTATGTGATGTTGACTTATTAGCAAGGAATTCATGTATGTGATGTTGACTCATTGGCAAGGAATTCGCGGATGCTGGTCCATACATATGAGTTTACTATTGCATATTGGAGCAAGTAATTGCCTGTTGTAAGCTTGCACAGAATGTGAAACACTCTGTTCAATATGTGAACATTTAGCTTCCATCCGTTCTCTGCTTTCAATTTGCCATAAACCGGGATCATGCATCTTAGACAAATGCAAATCTAATCTGCATTTCTGAATCTATCCAAACATGCTATTCCTTCCTTTTCTGAATCTTTCCCTGCTGTAGTATTTATAAGGAACCTTCTTCTGTGCTTGTGCAGGGTGGAGTTATGGCAACTCATGATGAAGAAACTCGGAAGTTTTTCAAGCATTCCTCAGTCATCTGTGTTCTTTCTCCCCGATATGCTAGCAATAAGCTGAGCATTTTCAAGCAGCAGGCAAGTTTTAGGCAGGAATTTATGGTTCATGTTCTTTGTATAGGCTACACCTAATGGATATCATCGTAAGCCTTAGGTTGGTGAATGTTCAGATATGTAGCCTTAGGTTGCAAATTTTAAGGTCAACTTATATGAAAGTTGCAAATTTTAAGGTTACACCTAATGGATATCCATTAGGTCAACTTATATGAAAGTTGCAACTTATATGAAAGTTGCAACTTATATGAAAGTTGCAACTTATATGAAAGTTGCAAATTTTAAGGTCAACTTATATGAAAGTTGCAACTTATATGAAAGTTGCAAATTTTAAGGTCAACTTATATGAAAGTTGCAACTTATATCCATTAGGCTACACCTAATGGATATCATCGTAAGCCTTAGGTTGCAAATTTTAAGGTCAACTTATATGAAAGTTCAGATATATAGGCTTAGCTAAATGAAATGAGAAGAAAGATCTGATTGCAACCCTATTATTTCATTATTTGTGCCCTTATGGGTCGTCAATGGGTCTTGCAAATCAGATATACACTATTTATATAACTACAGAGCCCACAAGCTATCTGCAAAAGTAATGCTCTAAGCCTAGAACCTAAACTAAGTATACCAATAAAGTAAACTCAATGTTGGGTCCTTCTGGTGGAAAAGTAACCTGTAGTTTTTGCATTAAAAA
>CM014271.1:17482275-17541621 GCA_004135705.1 Alloteropsis semialata | reverse complement strand
CCCCCAAACCCCCTTCCTCCCTTCCCCCATGCCTCTGTGAGAGATGGCTTTTAAGCAATTGTAGCTGCATGATGGGATGATTCTTGGATTGGTACTAGGACAAGGGAAATAGACTGGCTCACGATGGACCAAAGTTTCTCTAAAATAGAGACAACCTTTTTTCCCTGTCTCCTACTTCATGACGGCAATACCGGAGTTATGCTGAACATGGAAAATTACCATTTACCTATATACCCCCCCTGTTCCAAATTGTAAAACATTTATGATACCAAATAAGTACCATTATATTCTTCATTAAATATATTTTCATAACATATCTATTCGGTGCCATAAATCTTTCTAACCGATTCTCCAAGAAAGTTGGAATGACTTGCAATTTGGAATCGAGTACTAATTTGTCTGTTGCTCAAAAGGTACTGAAAAAAGATGTCTGCAAAGCTCTGCAAAGGAACAGAAATGTTTCTTAAGACATTCTATGTTGAAACGAAAGATGCAATTTAACATGGTGCGTTGTGGGAAAGGAGTTTTTTTTTGTAATGTGACATGGTTACCCATCATCAGAAGGAAGGTCCTTTTAGTGCTGTAATCATGGCTAGGAAATTATGTGAAAATATCTCCTCTGCCCCTTTTACCTCTTGTAGTGCATCTGTGCAGTAGGATCTTCTATTGTTTTGCTCAACAGAAAGAACAAACAGGGCCCACAACACATCCATTTCTTCTTCAATTCACTCGTCTTCTTGAGCCCATATATCAATTTTATACAAATGGAGCCTCAAACTGTAACTGACTCACGGCACCTCCACGAAAGGGAGAACATGCTTGCAACAATTAGAAAAGAGCTTTTATCAAATAGTATAAGGAGGCATCTATCATCTTGTTTCAAACAGGAACAATATTTTGTGGATTCTTGTTTTACTATATTTTGTGTTAAGTATTTGAATATGTGGATGCACTTGTAATATTGAATTTGTAGCTGGCAGGTTGTTGGGACTTTGTTTACACACCATCAAAAATGTGTGCTGGTTGATACACAAGCCCGTGGGAACAAGCGGAAAGTTACAGCTTTCATCGGGGGCCTTGATCTTTGTGATGGCCGCTATGACACACCTGAACACAGGCTTTTCAAAGATCTTGACACAGTATTCCAAAACGATTATCATAACCCTACATTTTCGGTGAGTTCTTTTGTGCTACCATGTTCTAACTTTCTATGCCTCTCAACAATGGAGCTGTGAATGAAGCTCCTCAGCAGCGGTGCATACTGCGAAAGCAGAGGAGCTAGTTGGGTGACTCTTTGTGCACAATGGCCCCCGTAATGCTCAATGTACACTCTTTGTGCACACATAATTTGCTATATGAAATTGGTTTGGTGGTGGTTACTATTTATCCATGCATTGCAAAAATGTTACTAGTTGGACCCCACTTTTTATTTTGCAAAGCTTGAATACTGCCTGTACTACATTTATATGCATCCAGTTTTTTATGTCTCTTATAATCATATGTATTCACCTGATGCAGGCCGGTGCAAAGGGACCTAGACAACCATGGCATGATTTACATTGCAGGATTGATGGCCCTGCTGCCTACGATGTCTTGAAAAATTTTGAACAGCGGTGGCGAAAGGCAACAAAATGGCGTGACCGTTTTAGAAAAGTATCTCATTGGAAAGATGATGCTTTAATTAAGCTGGAGCGTATCTCATGGATACTAAGCCCTTCACCTAATGTTCCAAATGATGATCCTAGTTTGTGGGTTTCCAAAGAAGAAGATCTTGAAAATTGGCATGTTCAGGTTGTCGTGCTGCCTTTTAAGTTCTGCTTTATCAACAAAATCTTGATTTTTTCTGGAATTGTTAATGTATTTTAACTCTGCAGGTGTTCCGGTCAATTGACTCTGGTTCCCTAAAAGGATTTCCTAGTGATTGCAAAGAAGCTTCAAAGCTGGTGAGTCAACATCTCTATTTTCTGTCTTCTATTGTTATGATGGAGAACATACTTCATTGCCTCATTGGGAATGTCCAGTAAAGTTTTAGCTCTTTTAATGTTGGTTTTTGTTTTGCCTCTTTTGCTTGTTGTGTACTATTTGAAAATTGTTACGGGTACTAATCACTCAATGCATCTCTGCAGAATCTTGTGTGCCGAAAAAACCTGATAATTGATAAGAGCATCCACACTGCATATGTCCGGGCAATCAGATCTGCACAACATTTTATTTATATCGAGAATCAATACTTTCTTGGTTCTTCATATGCTTGGCCATCCTATGTGAATTCAGGTTTGACCTTTTTTCTTTGTTTTCATTATGTCTGATTTTCCTTGATCCGTAGTTATGTGCATATTTTCTACAGTCAAAAGCGGGAGGGAAATGGACAGAATGTAGGTTAATCTTATTTTTTAAACTTTTTATGCTTTTAGTAGGTCACATTCTCTTTGAACGTTATGTTACTGTTACTTAACTGTTAATGTTTAAGGATGCTATATGATATTTATGTGGCAGGTGCTGACAATCTGATACCAATAGAATTGGCCCTCAAAATTGCAAGTAAGATTAGAGCAGGAGAACGCTTTGCAGTGTATGTAGTGATACCAATGTGGCCTGAAGGAGTCCCTACTGCAGCATCTGTGCAAGAAATCCTTTTCTTCCAGGTAAATTCATTTATAGATGGTGCCAATTTGTCCAAACAACTTAAACAGTTCTGAGCTCTTTGGAGTTCTTTATTTCCTCATTGCAGACTTTCCTTGTTCTCTGTTGTGTAAGGCAAGTCATAGTTTAGTGAAAATCTGAGGATTATATTCTCTACTTATTCAAACATTGTGTGTTTACTGAACAACGAGTATGCTTGTATGCCAGTGAGTATGCTTACAGCTAGTATAATTAAAACAAGTTCACCTCCTTTATAAGAGACTATGACACAACATCATAGAAATTGGGATTTAGCAATTAACTATGTTCAGGATTTGTCTTCATCTTACAGGCCCAGACAATGGAGATGATGTATAGAATCATTGCAGATGAGCTCAAGGCCATGGACATTACGGATATGCATCCTCAAGATTACTTGAACTTCTTTTGTCTTGGCAATCGGGAAGAACCATTATCAAATGGCAGCCCGGAATCAGAGAAATCTACAGATAAAAGTGCAGTGGTAATCTATGTTGCATTTTTTTCTCCTCTCCTTCCAATGAAAAAAGTCGGTAGTTACTTGCCACAAAAACTTATCCAACTGCTTTTCATGTTTCCATCGTCTGCTAAACTCTCATGTACATATTAATAGAGTCAGAGAAGTTTCCCCAAATGCTGATACATTGGCTTGGAAAGTTGCTTTCTTAAAGTAACCTGTTGGGCTAAATGAAATGATTAAATGCTGTCTTTTGGTGAGAATGGATGCATCAGTACTTCGTTGGCTTGGACCACACGCTACATACCTTAACTTGATTTAGCTTACTGATGTTATAGTAGGCTCTACCAGTCTACCTCATTGATCATGCTCGTTGTTCTGAATGTTAGATGCCTCAGAATATTACTTTTGTGTGCCGTAATGGTTTACCTTTTGCATTGATTCTGGCGTTAATTTTTGTAATTTAGGATGCCAGGAATGACGTGTGTTAGAGAAAATATACTTTTCACTATTCACTATATTTTAATTTGTGATACTAGGCTATTGTCGTTCTAAAGCCTTTTTATTGTCTGCTCATGTATGGCTTGAAGTATTGGCAAACATACTCGATGTACCATATTGTCCTGAGCCTAGTTCTATTCGTTTTTCTTCTTAGTAATTATTTAATGAGTAGTCACATCTTATTTTAATATTTCTTCTGCTTTTTAAAATCTACAGGGCTTGGCTACAAAATATCGGCGGTTCATGATCTACGTTCATGCAAAAGGGATGATTGTGGATGATGAATATGTCATTCTGGGTTCAGCAAACATAAATCAGAGATCCCTAGCCGGTTCTAGAGATACTGAAATAGCAATGGGGGCATACCAGCCTCATTATGCATGGTCTGCAAAGAATAGACATCCTCATGGCCAGGTTCGTGGCTTGGTTCTTGAGATCCCCTCTTCTTTCTGCTGAATTGTTTTCTGCAATATTGGTGAATGAATGACCATGCATGGTCTTGAGATTCCCTTAACTTTTATGAGATTCTATAACCCTACACTTAAAAAAAAATGCTATCATACTACTGTTTCCATATATTTTCCTTGACCTACGTATCATTTTTCCCATCAGGTATATGGATACAGAATGTCTCTCTGGGCAGAGCATCTTGGAATGGTTGATGATCGTTTCAAGGATCCTTCGAGTTTGGACTGTGTAAGGTTTGTGAATCAAATAGCTGATGAGAACTGGCAAAGGTTTACAGCCGAAGAAATGAGAACATTACAGGGACACCTCCTCAAGTACCCAGTTAAGGTGGAGGATGATGGTAAGATCAGCGCACTGCCAGACCAAGAAAGCTTTCCTGACGTTGGCGGCAAGATTCTGGGAGCTCCAACTTCACTTCCTGATTCGCTGACCATGTAGCGTTACATACAGAACAATAAACCTTTTCAAGCTGGACCCAACCCGCCTGTGAATTTGTAATTGTCTAAATTTGGTGGGGTTGCCACAGAATTTGTAGCATATATGTAAGCGTCCATAGTTGTGGCGCAGGGAAAGCTCAAGGTTTTAATGGTGTTAGTAGAGTTGTGCTTCTGTAAGTTCTCCCAGCGTTTGTAAATGAATCCATATGATAGGATCCTTGACAGTGCTCCATTTTCATTGAAACTATACGATCTTGAACATTTTGTTCAAACCTTGTGTTTACCCTATTTCTATAAGATCGTCTGCACTCTGCATTGTCGCCTTGAAGGGAAGTAACAGTGCTTATTCGGCTAGAGAACCGGAACGCTGGGGGCTGTTAGCCTCGATTAGAGATCCTCTTGCAAGTGGCTTGTTCACACCTCGATCAAGCATCAATGTCCTCACCCTCGACGCGTCGTCCCACCTCCAGGCGCCATCGTACATCTGAGCCAACGCGGCGTATCGGCCGGCGTTCCCTGGGTCGAGAACGAGCAGGTACTCGGCCGCACGCTCGGCCAGCTCCATGTCGTCGTGCAGCCGGCAAGCGCTGAGCAGCGCGCCCCAGACGTCCTTCCCCGGCTCAAACGGCATGGACTCGTCGACCCCGAGCGCCCGAGACAGCTTCCCGGCGCGGCCGAGCAAGTCGACCACGCAGGCGTAGTGCACCTGCCGTTCCACCACGCCGTGGTCCCCCATCGTGTTGAAGACCCTGAGCCCGTCGTCTACCAGTCCGCCGTGCGCGCAAGCCGAAAGCACGGACATGAAGCAGATACCGTCGGGCGCAATGCCATTCGCCAGCATAAGGTGGAACAGGTTCAGTGCCTCGACGCCATGGCCGTGGTTCCCGTAAAGCATGGATCATTGAGCTGTAGACTGCTTGGCTCCGGCACGGGGCACGGTCGAAGACGGCCTGGGCGATGTCAAGCCGGCCGCACGCGGCGTACATGGCGATGAGCCCGCTAGCCAACTCATCGTCCGCGCGGAAGGCACTTTTGACGGCGTATGAATGCGCCCAACACTACAGCATGGTACCTGTTACAAGGCGTTTTAAAATGCCTCTGTAGGTCTCAAAAACGCCTTCAAAGGTTTTATACGGCAATTTTGGAAACGCTACAGATTTCGGTGAAGGGAAAGGTCAGCACAGGCGTTATAAGAAAACGCCTCAAAAGGTGCACCTGGAGGCATTTTCAGAACGCCTTGCAATACTTTGGCAGGCGCTTTATATAGTACCTCAGTAAACCTTCAGAGGCTATCTACTCAAACGCCTCTAAGAGCCTTTTTAAGCGTTTTACAGCAACGCTAAGCTTACGGGCATTGCAATACATTTCGTACATGGTAGTGACAGCTGAAAACAGTACCATTTCAATAATAAGATTTGATCTACAACAGGACAGGAGACAGCACTGGGGAATTTCATAAATTGCAATATTCAGAATTACACAACTTTAAGGATCAATACAAAAGACTAAAATCTCAAAGTGAAGTTTCACGGGCTGTACGCATGATCCTGACCAAGCTAGGACGTGGATGTCTCAGAAGTTGCTGCATGACAGAATGACACATAATGTGAAATTGTGAACAATGGTAACAAGATAACGGTTCTCGTTAGGCAAATGGAACACGTACATGACGAAACCAAATAGAAAAGCAACCTGTGCAGGATGTTCCTGCACATGAAGGTAAGAGAATCAGCCCTCACAATTATTACACAAATATAGAATAGGTATACAAGATGTAGCTACAATCTGGCTAATCAAGTCAACCGATAGAATAATGTGGTAAAGATTGTAAAAATCATGGCATGCGAAGGTTACTGAACCAAACTTGAATTCAGAGGGTGCATGTATGTATTGTTTCAAACACAGAAAGATATAATTTGAAGCAAGCAATTACATGAACATGGCTTGTTTACTGATTCCATAATATTGCCATATATAATAGACTAACTCAGTTAAGGTACCATGAAGATGATCTCATTTCACAATTAAGAAAGCAAATGAAAGCGACACATAACTCACCCCATGGAACATCTCCAGTTAGCACCCTATCACCTCCATAGTACTCATAAGTCACCAGTCTAAGAAACTCGTCTCTTCAGAAAATAAAAAGGTCTTCTTGTCCTGCAAATCTATGATACCAAATTGGATCATTTACTACTCAAATGGCCCAGGCTATTCCAACAACTTAAACTACATGGAAGGAAATAACTTCTATCATGCCTTATGCATCAGGTAAAAATTTTGTGCATACTGATCATGAACTATAATAAACTGATTTGCATATCCTCAGTGTCATATAACGGAGGGAGTATATGATAAAAGACAAGGAACACACATCTACTTGGTTCAACAGATAGAAAGTATATGATAAACACATGCTGCTAATACAGAGAGATCATCATAGAGTTAGATTTATGTTTATGTTTAGGGGGGGAAAACACCTCTAGGTACAACAATTAGAAGTTTAACTTGCCTTAATCCTGGCACACACATCAACTGATCGCATCTGAATATTTTCAAAAATTCAGTATTTAAATCAGAAATACCAAAATCCCTCTTCTTACGAACAAAACCTACTTGTAGGTATTGCCTACGGATCAAATCCAGCCACCCTGGTGTCTGCAATGGGGTTGAACCACACATGGAATCCTTTCTTGTTGGATGCAATCGCACTTGTATCAAATACTCAGATTGAACCACACCTGTTATTGTTGGATCAAACAATACAAATTAATTTAAATAACTGGATTGAACCACACAGACCTATGCAGTGTCATTCAGAGACCTGATAATTGTAATTAGCTTGTTTATGTTTAGCATAGTACTTCGATTAGAACCATGTGCATCTCTACAAATGCAATCATCTTAACTTGTTAGCAGTAATTATTTGGACGAGGAAAATAGTCCAAGTATAATATAGTAAAAGTGAATTTCATCATTAGACAAAACTAAACTCCAAGAGGTTTAGCACCACAGGTAAATAGCAGCAGTGTCTCACCCAGACAATTAAACAAACACCTTGTGGGCACAGTAAACTAAAACTCCACACACCAGTTAAAAGCAACTAAGACCTAATTCCCGTACAGTTGCAGCTGCTCATGTAAATCAATGAATGAATCAATTGCATCATACCATATTTGTCACACCCATAAGAGACGAACTCATTACTATCTAGGGTTTCATATTGCCTGATGCAGAGGATGGAGTTGGACGAGATGCAGAGTCGGAATGGTCAGTACGGCGACGAGCATGTGAGGGGATTACCTCAACGTGATGGAACTGCTTGACGCCCTAGTCGTCCCATTGCGCTCAACATTGAGTGCTCCCGCCCCCTAGCCTGTGTGGCGTGCTGCTACACCGGGGCGCCAAGAGGCCAGGCGGCGGCGCAGTGCAGAGCCTCGTCGACGGCGGGGGTAACGTGGCGGAGTTCATCGGCGGAGAATCTGGGAGGAGGCGGTGCAGTGGCGAATCTAGGCTAGCGGCGCGGTGGAGAATCTCGCGGGCAGCAGTGTGCGAAGCATTCGTTCGAGCAATCGAACTCCTCATTTTTGTTTTTCCTTCTTCTGAACTGGATCGGGGAATGTAAAGTGGTGGAGGGCTTCGTACAAATAGAAAACTATACAGGGTCCTTTCTGCATAAGTGACTATGACAGGGAGGCGATTTCGTGGAACGCCGTTATGCTTCTGAGGCATTTTCGTGAAAACGCCTTCTGTGTTGATTCTTTTTAGGCGTTTTTCTAGAAACGCCTTCAACAAACGCTCATTGAGGCGTTCTCTCAGAACGCCACTAAGAAAACGCCTTCAAAGCCAGGCTGTGCTGTAGTGCCAAAGGCCTTCACGGACGGCCGCCGATGCCGCGCAGGCCGGGAGCACGGCGACTGAGGTGACAAGGTCCGGTCGGCAAGGCCCGCCGCGCCGCAGCATGGAACGGAGCAGCGCGACTGCCTCCTCCGAGCACCCGTTCTGGGCGTACCCGGCGACCATCGAGTTCCAGCTCACGGCGTCCTTCGCGGTGACCCCGTCGAACACCTTCCTCGCCTAAAGCGGAATTTTTACGCAGGGCGGTACGTACCCACGACCAACGAACGTCCCTGATGCCGCGGAGATTCGGACCGCAAAGCGTGATTTGCAGCACGGTGTACAAAGCAAATTACCGAAATGAACGATAATCACCAAAGAAGGTCAACCCATGCCGTTCCTTCAGCCGGAAGGAGAGGCAACGTCGGTTCACCCGAATTCAAAAAAACGGCGGTGGCCTACGCGGGAAGCTACGCGAATGTTTGACCTTCTTTGGTCATAATACAATAAAAAAACATAAATATATATCTTAAAAATACAATAAAAAAACATAAAACCGTAAACCATAAACCATAAATAATAAACCGTAAACCATAGAAACCCCACAACAAGAAACCCTACACAATTGACCAATATCCGTACAGACATAAACCGTATACCCTAAACAGTAACAGTACAATACGACCTAAAATTAGAGTCCAAATTAAAAACCCAGAAATATTAAAACCCCAAACTAAACCCTAAATATGTATGCATGTACCATAAACCATAAACACAACTGCCCTGAAACCTAAACCACAAACAGCGCACCTCAAATAAAATAAGAATTGAAAATATAGTACAAACACAAAAGGTATTAATATGAAACCCCCGAGACCTAAACCCAAATTCATAAACTCGAAACCCTAAAACCTATAGCACAAAAAGTGCCGCTAACATACCGCAAACCTAAACCACAAACAGGGCACCTCAAATACAATAAGAATTGAAAATATAGTCCAAACTGCAAACGTATTAATATGAAACCCCCAGACCTAAACGGAAATTCATAAACCTCAAACCCTAAACCCTACAGCAGAAACAGGGCCCCTAACATACAAAAACAAATACAGATATAGTTCAAATTGAAAAGCCATTAATATGAAACCCCCCAAACCTAAACCCTAAACGATAAAAGCTAAACCCTTTGACTAATCCGTAAATGATGAACCCTTAATCCCGAAACCGTAGACCTCAATCCCCTAAACCGAAACCAGTACGTCGTAAACCATAACACGAAAGCATCAGCAGTAAAGAAAAAATGGTGGACCGAAATAAATAATAGGAAGGTAAATATATTGGAAAAGTAGTGTGCGCAGATAATAAACGGCCCGCACCTATCCGATGTGAACAGGTGTGAACACTCTAGAAGGATTACAGCTGAAACCTCAACACAATCGCATGATTAGTACCATCCTATTCACATTGACTCTTCTGTAGCATGAATCCTTAAAAAAATCAGACGGTACCTAGACAGGTGGGTACGTACCGCCCTGCGCATCAGAACGTTTGTCTTCCTCGCCGCCGCCACGTCGCCGCACCTGGCGTAGAACGCGACGAGCGCGTTGCCGGTTGCCCACGAAGTCGTCGAGGCCGACCCCGGCTCTGACCGCGAGCGCGTGCACGGCCCGGCCGACGCGCCCGGCGTCGTCCCACACTCCCACGCGGCGGCGCACGCCTTGACCACGAACGTGTACGTGTAGCGGCTCCCGGCCGCGGGCGCCCGGGGGCTCGCGCGCATGCGCGCAAAGAGCGCGAGGGACTCTTGCGCGTGCGGCGGCCCGGCGCGCGCGTAGCCCTGGAGCATGACGTTCCAGAGGAAGGCGTCCCTGTGGGGCGCGGTCGAACACCTGGCCATGGGTACCATGGAGGTGGAGTACGACTGCAGGCTTCAGCCTCGCGGCAGCTGGTCTTCGGTTAGTTCCCACGCTAGACCTGATCGTGGGTCGCTTGACCCGACAAACCCAAACCGACCCACCCAAAAAGCCTTGATCCAACCTGACCCGGCAAGTTCATTGGGCGGGTATGGGCTGAAATTTTTGGCCCGTGCAGAAATTTTTCTGTAAATCAACAGGCTTCTGTATGACATTTTTTTGTGAGGATTCAATGCGACAATTTTACTAGCAACACCTACCAAAATACAACGTCTTAAATGGATAAATTATATGTTGTAAAAGCAATTTTACCAATCTCTGTAAAACAGTATATGTTAACCAAAGGTAATAAAAAGAATTGATTGAGGATAAACCTGGATGAACATCCATTTGTGATTGAAAGAAAGTAAGCACTAGCTTGTCGCGGCACAATTTCTATTTTCCATTCAAGAAACCGGGAAACATCGATCATAAGTTTCAAACTGATAGTGACAAACTTTGACCAGTTATTTTTTTTTTGCGAAAGAAACTTTGGCCAGATTTGAGGATGAAGAGGAACGCCATAGACCCATAGTGCAAGAGGAGGAAAAGCTACGGTGAGCGAGGCGAGCGACGAGCATTGCCTCGGATGAAGAACCAAGGCAAGCACACGCCTTCGGGCTTGTTTTTGTTTGGACTCGGAGCCTGTAAGTAAATTCATCATGACGTCTATTTTCTCGCTCAGCTGGAGTATGCCACGTAGATCTTCATCTCGGACGTGTCGAACCCGTTGAACTTGGAGCCGGCGGCTGTGGTGTAGGCGCCCATGTCGTCGAAGACGAGCCAGTCGCCCACGCTCATCTCCGGCAGCTGGTACCCGGTCACCACCGTGTCGAGGGAGTCGCACGTTTGGCCCGAACACTGTAGACGTGTGCGTCGTCTCGCCGGGGCGTGGCGTGGCCAGCGGCCTCGGGCGCGGCACGTAGCGGTGCACGAGGACGCAGTGCAGCGAGCCGTAGAGGCCATCGTCGATCCAGTACTCGCGCACCTCGCCGCGTGTGCGCTTGCCGATTACGCGCGCGGCGAGCGTGAACGCTGTCTCGGCGAAGTACCTGCCGGGCTCGCCGATCACCTCCACGCACGGCAGGTCGCCGAAGTGCTGCGCGAGTGCGTCATTGATCACCGCCGCCGCTTCTTCGAAGGTGGCACCGGCCGTGAACCCGCCGCCGATGTCGAGGACGCGCATGGGCGGCATGCCGAGGGCGACGGCCGCGTCGAACGTGGCGCGCGCGGCCTCGATGGCCCTGCGGTACACCTCCATGCGGGACGCGCCGCTCCCGACGTGGAAGGAGACGCCGGCGACGTTGACCCCCGCGCGCTGGGCGGCGCGCAGGAGCGGCACCACCTCCTCGGCGTGGGCGCCGTACTTGCTACCCAGGTCGATCTTGGACTCGCCGCCGTCGGGGCCCTTGAGGCGGAGCAGGAGCTCGCACTTTGGGTGGCAGCGCTTGACCTTGGCCACCTCCTCCTCGGAGTCGTAGGTGGTGAGGTCTACGCCGACCCCCGCGGCGTACTCGAGGTGCCGCTCGGCCTTGCAGGGGTTGGCGTAGACGATGCCGCTCGGGTGGACGCCGAGCCCGAGCGCGGCCTCAATCTCGGCGCGGCTGGCGCAGTCGAAGCCCGCGCCGAGCGCGGCGAGCAGCGCCGGCTCGGGGTTGCACTTGACGGCGTAGTAGGGGCACGTGGGGGAGCGCACGGCGCCAGGACGAGAAGAGGTCGACGACCTTGGCGATGTCGAAGACGTGGAAGGCGCTGTGCTGGGCAGGGTTGGACGTGGTGATGATGGAGCGGATTGGGCCCAAGACGGTGTCTTTGTCCTTGCCCGCGTCGCGGTTGAAAGAGACCACCTTTCTGTCCTTGATGCCAGGGGCCAACAGCACGGCCTGCATGGGGCTGCCTCCAGACATGGTGGCCGTTAACGCTGAGGATTGGTATGATGTCGCCGACGTGATCAAACCTGGGACATGTATATTTAGATTATAGAATTTGTTGAGACTTATTTGAGATACACACAGTTCAAATTAGGATTTACGAGAATAAGTATTTAGAAATTTATTTAATCCTTAAAAGATAGCATATCATTGAAAAAAAAAATCAAAACTCGGTGCTAACTTATATGTACCATAACACATATAAAAATATTTTTGTGTAATATGAGTAGAAATAATATTTTAAGGCATGCAAACTAGCAGGAAATGTACTTCTTTTATATTTAACAAAATATTTTTATGTAATATGAGCAGAAATAATATTTTAGAGCATGCAAACTAGCAGGAAATGTACTTCTTTTATATTTAACCTTCTTGAATTTCTAGAGGCCACAACTTAAGTTCAGTAGGACTGAATTTTTATGGTTGTCCCTTAAGTGCTACTAGTTCAAGGAAAAATAACAGAAAAAATAAAAATAAAATAAAAAATCAGTATGCAAACCATCGGTAAAAATAAAATTATCACATGTGCTTCGTGTTATAAACCGTGAAAGTGATTTTTACTGACGGTTTGTGATGGAAACTAGCGGTGAAAATGGTGTCAGTTTTCACTGTGGCCACTCACTTTGCAGGTGGTTTAGGTGGTCGTGAAAACTTTGCAACGTCGGTTCCTCGTGAACCAGCGGTGATGGGCCTAAGAGAGAACCAAATTGTGAAGTACTCCTTTCGTTTTTTTATTAGATATCACATTAGTTTTGTCCTAATTCAAACTAATATAACTTTGACTAAGTTTATAGAAAAATATAACACTATCTACAATACCAAATTTATTTTATTGAATTCACTATGGGATATACTTTGATATTGCATGTATTTGGTAGTATATATGTTGTTATATTCTTCTATAAACTTGGTAAAAAATATACAATTTAAACCTAGGATAAATCTAATATAACATCTAATAAAAAATAGAGAGAGTAATCGCTCACCACTTTGCTGAGCAATCCGTCCGACCAGAAAGTAGCACGCAATTGTGTGTGCGGGGCGCGCGGCTTGCTCGGTAGCAGGGTTGCAGACTTGCAGCTTTATACAGCGGCCCTGGCACGGGAAGGATCGGAGCTCATGCTTACGGGAGGCTGGGACGATAAGGACCGGTTGGTGCTGGTGAAGGCGCGGCCACGCCCTCGCAACATCACACGAATTGTGGCCACCAACATCACATGCTGACACCACACAAGACACAACACGAGCATATCATGTACCACGTGCGGGATATCGATGCCCCATTGCGATCTACGAACGTGCGCGCGGATACGAACGTTCCGCCCTTCCCGGGCCAGGCCATTCCTTGTTATTTGCTAAATCATTTTGATATTATCTCGGAAGAGCAAGTCTAATAATACAACATGCCGCTGGCTGTATAAATAGATTTTTACAACATGCTGCTGGCTGTATATATAGATTTTTACTGTCCATCTCTCCTGCTACCCATATACTCATAGTTAGTATATCCATTATTAATACATGACCCGCTCATAAAGTTTTTTGGTTACTGTGTCTCATCAAGTTGTAAACTTACAACCTGTTTCTCCACTCTCTGCTTCACCTCAGCATAAGAATTACCTTAGACCTCTTACAATAGCCAGCTCTAAACTAGTTCAAAGACATATCATCTAATATTTTAGGTCTCTTATAATGGCCAGCTCTAAACTAGTTTAAAGACATATCATCTAATATTTTAACAGAGAGAAAAGCTATCTCTTGATCAAGAGTACACATATTTCAAAATCATGTGAGAATGACAAAAAAAAACTGTTTTTTCCCTTAGAAGAAAAGGGGAAAGTGGCCGGTGCTCGCCCTGTCGTTTAAAAATTAAAGTCGGCTGTCACGCTGTCAATAAGAGGACATGGAGTGCTATATATATCATGCAATTGCTCAAAGATGAAATGTGCTCTTATTATAGGATAATAAAAGTGAAGCGGTTTCGCTGTCAGAATCGATCGTGCAAATTATGCTCATTATCTTCACTATACACGACAATTTTTAAATGTCAAAATTCAGATCAGCGGCCATCCACATCCACGTGCACCACGTGACCGACATGTAGAAATCAAAGAGAGTATTGAGGTACCGGTAAGTGATGCCCATTAGCCAGCTCGGCTGCCTTCAGTTTCACGTCTCCGAAATTAGATCAAGATCATAGGGGGTACTAGGGGATTCCCGCGCGTTGCTGCGTGAATATTCGGAAAATATTAAATAAATATTGAAACAATTATTGTGCATACATGCCAAAAAGTTAAAGATGGGTATCTGTAGTACTATATTGAATGGAAGAAAGACAGTGACAACCGGAATTCAAGTGAACATGTTGATAAAACCTTAAAGTTGCCCATTGCCGAGAAGAATGCTGATGGATTAAACTATGATGTAAAAGAAAAAATAAGTAAAAGGTCAATTAAATTCTAGCATACGAACTCCTAACTATATGTAATACTACTTTTTTTGCTCTTAAATATGACCTGAAATACAGTTGGTTCTTGTCCTCCAGGGATTTGGCTAAAAAGATGCAAAAAAAAATCTATATGAGTTCCAGACAAACAATGGGTGTGTCTTTATGGAGCTGCATCAACATAAGGAGAGAATAAAAAAATTCCCCTAGCAAAGCAGCAATAAGGTGTCTACGATAGGAATATAGGATAGATGAATAACTACATACGCCAGGCCGGAATACTTAAATAGTAGTTATCTAGGTATAGGAAACTACTAACTGTGGTAGATGACTTGTGAGGATTGATATGGCGAGAAACTTGGTGCTCCTGCATGCTTGCTGAATCAACCAGAGCAAGCAGACACCATGTATCCCATCTTGAAGGCCTTTGGAGAATGATGGAAAGATACATAGATGCTCTTGGATGCACATGGTTGTGGGAGAACAGGGAAAGCCATTACCAATTTTATACTGCTATACTCCGTACTTCTTCGTTCTTGCCACTTATGGGATTTAATGGTACGTGGAGTGGATAAGAAGCTGAGGAGACGATGGTAGCTGATTGTTCGACTTGTTCTCCACAGAAGGCACCAAAGGGACATGTGATGGGAGTGGGAAGTAGAAGTGGAGAATGAAAAATAAAATGGTTGTGAGTTTGGGAAATGAAGGTAAGGTGGATGACGTGGATAGGCTCAGCGTGAGAGGAAGGGTTAGATCATAGGAAATAGAGTTAATCTAATGGCTGTGAAATAGCGATGACGTGACACGATGTGGTGCAAGCTTTATAGTAATTAATGACTTCTAGTGGCCTCCTTCTATCTAGGATATATAGATAGCGCAGAGGTGCACGGGCCTAACTCTGTCCCGGGCCTTGTGGCCACAGTTCTTGAACAGGCTTACAAAGTACAAACGGAGGCCCACATGTCTGGACGAGGCCCAAAACCACAATGTGTGGAAATAGATTTTTTTATTTTTTTATGATTTTTCAAAAAGAACGGACGGGTGACAGAATGTGCAAATCTGTCACCCAACCCTCGTATCATACGGCGACAAGAGTTTGAACCACCAAATGGACCGGCGGTTAGAATTAACCGCCAAATGAAACGGCGGTTAAATCTAACCGCCGGTTCATTTGGCGGTTAAGTCTAACCGTCATTTAAAGCGGCGGTTCACTCCTATGGGAGCAACCGCCGGCCTGCATTTGGCGGTTTTTCAAGAAACCGCCAAATGAAACGGCGGTTTTTGTTGCCGCCGAATGATTCGGCGGTAGGTTGTTTTTATTTTGTTTTCTTTTTTGCATTGAAAAAGTGGTGTATTTTGTACGTGCAACCGTAAATTTTTTAAAAATGCTTGTGAATGAAGGGAAATTATAACATCGAACGGAATAATATCACAAACAACAAACAAGTGAACATGAAAAGTATAATACAACATCCAGTACGATACATAATCACTCGAGCGTAAAAAGTAAAAAACTAAATGCGGCCTCGCTTGGCCGCCACCTTAGGCCTGACCCTCCTGGCCGCCTGCTGCGTGGCCCTCGTGTGGTGAGCGGAGTACGTAAGAGGGTCAGGTGGCGGTGCCTGCCGACTCGGGCGCCCTGCATCCGCAGGAGGCGATGTCACGAATGGTGGCTGCGAGAACTGAGTAGCAGGTACAGGGGCGCCTGCTAACTGCGAACCACCAATCTCGTCCTGCGACCCCTGCCCCTGTCGGTACCACCGCTCAATCTCGGAGGGGACCATCCACTGGGTCGGCTCTGGGTGCTGCTCCTCGACTGGGTCGTCGGGTGTCCCTCCTGAAGCGTACGCTGCATTATACACAATCACGTTAGTACACAAGTAAAAGCATATAGTCATATCGTTTGGTCAATTACGTACCTAAGCCGTGGACGGCGTGCCCTGCCGACATGGACGCGTCGCCTGTGGTCATCCCTGGTTGCCCTGTCACATAAAACGTTAGTCGAGAACGTAATTACACAATGGTAGGATGTTACGAATAAAACGTGAATACTATGGTGTACCTGTGCTGTAGATAGCTGCTGACCTCGGCGTGTACGTGGGTATCCCCGAGGGAGCGCTCTGAACCGGGAAAGGAGTGCTGAGAGCGGGGGGTACCGTCGACGGACCTGCTCCCATAGGAGGGAAGGGTGGCCGCGAGGAGCTGGACGGTGCGTGGTACGAACGTCCAGTCGACGCCGAGCTAGAGGACGAGGCGGGGTGGTGTGGAATCGTCGGAGCATCGTCGTCCCGGCATGAAACCGCCTGCCTGAACCTTGTGAGGAGGCCCAGAATGCGGTCGTACGTCGCCACGTGCTCGGCGGGGGTCATGAAATCTGCCCTCGCTCAGCTCCTCGCAGCTGTAGCGTCGATCTCGGCGAGCACGTCGTACTGCTCAATTATGTTAATTAAATTGCGTACCGTACGAATGTGTTATAGTAGTAAAGACGTAGTACTTACCCCAATCGCGTAGTTCTGATCGCGTCGTACTGGGTACATAGTCGTCACCTGCGCCGGGGGGAAAGTGGCCTGGGGCGGAACCCGGAGGACCCAAACGCGGGTCCGAGGCCAGTATCACTGCAGGTATGCTGTGAAGGCCTCCTCGGAGTGTGGTCGGTGCTCGTCGATGACGTCGTTCAACGCCTTTGCCCAACTCGCCACGTAGGGCACCACCACGGCCTCCCAGAGTGTGCCAGCTGTGTGTCCCTTCCTCGTCCACCTATTCAACGATTGACCACGTAAGTTAAGAAATATGCAAAACACTCGAGACGGGAAAATGACACACGTACCTGTGGTGGGTCGGCTCAACGGTGTGGACGACCGGCAGCGGTGACTCCTGGTACAGGTAGAACTGTCTCATCACCTAGTGCACCGAGTACTCCACGTGGACGTCGAAGACCAAGGGCTTCTTCGTCATCCAGTAGTCCTGGTCGCGCTGGCACAAGGAGGACAGGCCCTGTGGTGCCCGAGCGTGGATCGCGTCAGGCGAGTACGGGGTCCAACGCACGTCCGCGTCAACGAGCCCGTCGAACTGCCCCACGAAGTCTACGTACGACTTCCTCGTCTGCTAGCCCACCCAGCTCGGCTGCACAAGTAATACAAATAATATACCAAGTCCCAACAATAAAAGAATGTTAAAAATAAAAAATGTTTGAACACATACCTTCCGGAGGCACCACAAAGACCCCATGGTGGGGTAGTCGCGCGGATCCGTGTCAGGAAACTGCCAGCCGTACGGCTCGGGGCTCTTCGCTGGCCTGCCCACTGGGAACCGCTCGTAGGACCACAGCTGCAGAAGTAAGGGACAGCCGACGAAGATGGGCTCTCCCTTCCTAACCTTCTGCACGCCCGTGCAGAGGCCCCTGTTCGTGGCGGCCAACACCGCTGAGCCCCAGCTGACCTGGGGCATCTGCTCGAGCGGAAACGTCGCGACGGCCGTCGCATAAGGGATAAGGACCTTGGGACAAGAGTCTCCCTGCGAGCTGCAGAACATCACCCACCCAAAGAGCCAGAGGCAGTACGCCTCCAAGTGACGCTCGACGGTCTCGTCGTCAGCGTCTGCCCTCATGTAGTCTGCCTGCAATAAGTGACATAACCAGTCAGCCGTTGCAATTAATTCAAGGAGAAACGTGTAAGGAACGATGTAGGTACTTATATTGAACTGAAGCAACCACTTCTTGGTGGGGCCGTGCGTGCTGGTGAACTCACTGTAGCGCACCGCGCGCTCGTTCCGCTGAACGTGCGCGAACCTGCCGAGTAGCTGCCTCCGCCAATTGGCCGGAGGGTCGATCACCCCCATGGCTTGGCCTGCTAGCGGCAGGCCAAGCAGGAAGGCCACGTCCTACAGAGTGGGCGCCATCTCCCCCACGATGAGGTGGAAGGTGTGCGTCTTTGGCCGCCACCTGTCTAGGAGAGCCGCCAGCAAGGAGTAGTCAAACTGGAACCGCGTCATGCGGTCCGGTACCGGAATGTGCGACCGGTCCAGTTCACCCTCCACCAGACGCGCGAGAGGCAGAAGGCCTGCTGCGCGTAACCTGCAATGCAAAGTAGTGCTCGCATTAAATATAAATTTGTAACATATCATAAATGTTGACAATTTGAAGTGACGGCTTACCTCAGAACAAAGCGGGGGTGTAGCGGCATATAGTTCATGCCGACACGAGACCGAAAGCTACCCCCGACGTCGACCCCCAGCACGGCGGAGTAGTACGAACGGTGCTGCTGGTTGACTCGACTGTCGGGCAACTCAGGAGTCACGTACGCTCCTGCAGAAGGGTCCGCCATGGCTGCACGAAATTTGTGGAAAAAAATACAGAATATGGTAAACATAGACATAGAAAAAAATAATATTAAAAAACATAACTTGTATTAAAAACAATAACTTGTATTACAAATAATAACTTGTATTAAAAATAATAATATTAAAAAATAATATTAAAAACATAATTTGTATTAAAAATATTAATATTAAAAAAACTTATGATCGAATACAGAACTTACATTACATAATAATTCAGAACTTACATTACATAACTAATATTACAGAACTTATATTACCGAACTTATATTACAGAACCTACATTACCGAACTAATAACTCAGAAGTTACATTACATAACTAATAATACAATAAACTGAACAATGGTAAAGTAGTTCTATATGAGGCCCTCATTGGTGCCACGGCCACGAGCAGCGCCCCTTGATGGAGGATTTGAGACCACATTTGATGACCCTCCTGCACCGCTTCGATCATAATAAGACGTCGCAGTGCACTTCTTGTATGTGTGCCCAACCTCATTGCACTTAGAGCAGATACGCACGTCTAGACCAGCTTCAGATCGATCCATGTTATTCCTAATGCGCTTCTTCTTTCGTCGCCCAAGGCCTTGCTTCATTTCTAGATCTAGATCGGGGATATATGTTGCATATTTCCCCGGGTTGTTGGTGAAGGAGCCAAATATCCCATAACCATACACCTCAAAACTCCAGGTAGCCATAATGGTTTGCTTGAAGAAGTAGGGAGAGACGTACATACGGGGTTGCAGTCCCCCAGCTTCATAGCAGGCAGCAATCACATGGGAGCAAGGCTTGTGCAGCAGCTGAGGCTTCTGGCACGAGCAAATGCAACTATCGTTCTGGAGAACACACTCTTGTCTGACCCTTTCCCGTCCGGCCACCGTCCTCCCTTTGTCCTTGCAAAGAACCTCGAACCGCTATTCAGCTGAACCCTGCGGATACGCACGGTACAATAGAGCCTTCTTCTGCTTCTCGTCCATATACTCCGTCATCTTGTACTCGTACATCAATTGGTTGCTTTCCATGGCAGCCGCGGCCTTTCCATACCAGTCATGGAAATATTTGATCGTGCGGTACACGAAGAACTCGATGATTCCCACTAGGGGAGGCCTCTAGCTCCACGAAGCACCCAATTGTAAACCTCAGCATAGTTTGTTGTCTTTGTACCATGCCGAGCACCTCCTTCATCATAGATCAGTGCCCATTTTTCTTTGGGCTCATTCTCAATCCACTAGCTGAAAGTCTTAACTGCACGACCCCTTCTCCTTCTAGTCTGGCTAGTGTCCAACCCCACATCCTCAAGAGACTTGGGCTCGTCTGCTTCATTTGTCAAGGGTTTCTTTGCGAGCTCTTCTGATTGTTTCTTCGTAAGGTCATCTAGTTTCTTCCAGATTTGTTTGAACTTCCTCTCTTGATTCTGGCTGCATAAGCGCTTGAACAACTTCATCAGTGCCTTGTTCTTGAACTGGCTATAAAAATTTGCCCCCATGTGGCGCATGCACCACCTGCTCACGACGTTGGGCCATCGTGGTAATGTTTGCCGCTCGGTGCTGCCATTCTTCATTTCTTCAATTGCCTACGGAATACCTTTGTGCCTATCGTGTATGACACACACATTTGGCACATCCCCCACAATCATACTCTTCAGCCTCTCTAGAAACCAATACCAGCTGTCTCCACTCTCTTTCTCCACAAAAGCAAAGGTCAAAGGCACTAATTGATTGTTACCGTCGCCAGTGACGGCGGTGAGGATTGTGCCTTTGTACCTTCCTGTCAGGAAGGTCCCGTCAATGCATATGACTGCCCTACAGTGTTGGAAAGCCTTAATGCACGTCCCCAATGCCAGGAATGCTCGCTGCAGCACTTGCTTCCCTGGCCTCAAGACAGAGGGGAAGCTCTTAAGGTCATAGAAGCTTTCTTCATTTCGCTGGCATATGGCGTGGAGCAAAGCAGGAAGGTTATCATAGGATGCTTCATAAGTGCCACACTTCATCTTGAATACCTTCTGTCTCGGTCTATATGCCTTGCCGTAGCTAATTTTGTACTTGAATTTCTCCTCGATGGCACATATTATAGACTTGGGCTCATAGCTTGGATTGTCAATGATCTGTGCATACATGAAGTTAGCCACAAAATCGGATGTGAGGTTCCGGTGGTCTGTGTCCAACTGCTGAAGCACACAGGTGTGATCCTCGATTCTGCTCACCTCCAAGTAAGTCCTCCACTTACCACAGAAAGCGTGAACCTTAAAAAGACACCCTTCTATGACGCAGCATATGTCATAGACTTTTTTGCTGCTCTTAAGAACCCTGAACTCCCTTTGCAAACACAAAGTGGACCACTGTTTTATTGCATCCTTCATTTCTTCAGCAGTCTTGTAGCACGAACCGACGCAAACCTCGTTGCACCTGTACTCCTAGGGACTTGTTGGCCTTCATTTACCGTAAGCTATGAGAAGTTATAGTTGTCCCAGTTCCTTGGCACTTTGAAAGTGCATCTAGTCCCCCATGTGGGTTTTGGTGAATTGTATGACAAAACGATTAAAGGACTAACTTGTTTGTCTAAGAATATGAGCAGGTTATTATTTATACATTCACGTTGTGATATTGGATTATATATGAAATGAATGTTCTCTGGCTCATAATGTGAAAGGCAAGCAAGTGTGTGATCTCTTTGTGCATAAATAAATGAATGACAAGCATGAGTGTTGATATATTTTGGACAAGTCAACAAAGGTATATCTATGTGGTTCCAATCTATGAGAAAGCTTGTTGATATATGAAGGGATCATTCAAAGTGGAAATTGCAAGGCTTCATGCATTTACACCAAAGGGACATATGCTTATGTGATATATCTCATTGTTGGAAGCTTGTAATGGTTTGAATGTATTTTGTCAATCAAGAACAAGCATTTGAAGAGTTCTTTCAAATGGGATTTCAAAATGATGAAGCAAAGCTAAACTCAATGTGGCAAGGGTAAGTGGTGAAGAAATCAACCGAGATGACTAGAGCGAGGGACTAAGCAAGCTTTGGCTAAGCGACGGCTTTCCATGTGTGCAAATTGCTAAGGTGAAGTATCTAGGTCCGTGGGGTTTCGAAGAACCATATCCAAGCTTTATTGAGGGAAGCAATGCAAAGCATCAATTAGTTGTGATTGATAAAATGGAGTGACTTAAGGATTCAAATACACTTTGTCAATGGATGATAGAAAATCCTAAGTCACTAGCTCAAGTGTGGAATTGCTCAAGAAAGATAGCAATGTTGAAAGCCCTCAAGTTGACAACTATCAAAGTATGGCATTGATGAAGACTTGGAAACTTAAGAGGATCTCTTTGTGTTTATATTTATCCTTGAGTATAGGTACGCCGTACTATCAAGAGGGATGCAACATTTGCTTATTGACAAATATCAAAAGTGCTCAATAGTTGACCTATGTGAGAATAGCCTTAAGAGAGTCTCAGAGTGTGCTAACATTCCCAGCTCAACTAACATTGTGTGGTTTTATCCCTGGATGAAACTTTGAGCTAACTTGAGAGAAGTTTTGGGACAGACTCAGCCTGACCGGTCTAATCGGTCAAGGGGACCGGTCTGACCGGTGCCGGCTCTAACGGCTAGTTTTCAAATTTAGCTCAGGGTGACCGGTCTGACCGGTCAGGGTGACCGGTCAGGACAGAATCCCAATGGCTAGTTTTTGTGTGCTGGGGTATTTATACCCCTCAGCCCCCCTCTTGGTGGGCTGCTGCTTCCACACGCATTTGAGACATTCCAGAAGCCAGAAAAGCCCTCCCCAACCTCTCTTTGTGAGATTTGTGTGATATTTGAGATATCTTTGTGTTGGGTTGAGGGATTGAGATTGTGTGAGCATTAGAGAGCAAACAAGAGCAACCATAGCTTGAGCACTTCGATTCGCTGTCAAGAAAGCTTTTTGAAGCATTTGTTACTCTTGGAGGTTCTTCCTCCTAGACGGCTAGGCGTCGCCCGGTGAGCTACCAAAGTGTGTGGTGAGCCACGGGATTGTTTGTGCAGGTTGTGTTTCACCTCCGAAAGGGAAGAAGCAAACTAGTGGAAGGAGGAGATAGCTTGACCTAGTGTGGTCGTATAAGCTTCCTCAACGGAGAGTAGGATTCACCGTGCCTTGGTGGCTGCTTGGTGCGAGCGATGAATCCAAACTTTGGTAAAACAACTCCTTGAGTCTTGGTTTGGTTTTGCCTCACTTGTTGATTTCTAGTACATTATTTGTGCTTCCGCTTCGATCTACTTGGGTGTGCTTATATTGTGTGCAGGGATAGTTTTGCCTTGCTAAATATCATCTACAGAAGCTACTCACCAAGTTTGGTTCGTGCTAGAAGTCAAGAAGAAGCTCGAGCTGCTGTTGGGTGTGTGCTCTGCACAGCACCGGTCTGACCGGTGTGGAGCATCGGTCTGACCGGTCACCCTCTGGCAGCTAGAGAATTTTTGGGGAAAAGTTTTATTTGCAGGCCATTCGCCTATTCACCCCCCTCTAGGCGACATCAAGGTCCTTTCACACTTGCAACCCCTCGTCGTCGTCATCATCCGACGAGTCCTCCTCAATGTACTGCTGATGCTCTGTGCCCTTCCTCTCTGCCTCCAAAACCATCTCAGGAAAATTTTCTGCTTCATCAAGCTCCCCCAAAGGTTCAGGGGGTGCGTAATAATCTTGTCCGGCTGCCCCTTCTTCCACTTCTTCACCTTCCTCCCCAGTAGCATCTTGAAGGTTTTCCCGTCCAGCATCTTCAACTTCTTCGTGCACTTCACTACTGGACCAGCCTTGTGGAAGGCTCGCACAAGCAACACCAGCGGCATACCATGCTGTGACACCCCTGGTGTCACTATAGTAGTTAATAACCCTAGTAAACATAATTAAGCAAATCATGTCCTGCATCATCTCACATCATCCTTTGTATGTGCATATGTGTGTATGTTGACTAAGTCAACTTTTATGAACAAAAATAGGAAATTATGAAAAATATATCAAAAGGTTACTTAGAATGTCAATTTCATGATTTTGAACTCATATGTGTGTTGAAAATTCAAAGCAATTTTCGAAGTCCAACTCCATTGAAGTGTCGTTCATGCGAATCGAAACTCCTAGTTCTTTGAGCCTTTTGGGAGGCTGTTTAAAATTTAAAGTGACTAATAACATATGGTGTGCATGTACCAAAATGGAAATCTCTTTGTATCTACTTTACAATGATACACCAAAAAACGACTAAAATTTAGTTTTTCCTGGTCCAATTTAACGTCAAAACCTGGCCGAACCCTTGGTTTCCAGCCCTCCAATTGTTGCCTAAGTCTGAAACTGAAAACTAATTTTTGCTGTATGTTGACTCACTACATCTCCTAAACTGTTGCGAACTGGGAGAGGTTACTATAATGAAAGTTGTAGCTGGGACATTGATCTACAATTTATGTAATTGGAGCTCTTTCAAATTCTGCATGGTTTGAGAGTTACCATCAGTCAAAACCGGACCCATTCCACAAAATCAACTGAACCGGATTGAACTGATATTCAGTTTCGTCGGTCCTTTTTGGGACAGATTTTGGTCTGATTTCACCACTCCATATCTCTTAAACTGTGGCTCAAATACTATGGAACCCTTTGTAGAAATTGTAGCCTGATGTACCATCTCCAACTTTTGTATTGGATAAATAAAATGTTTATATACAAAAAGTTGAGTTTAAGTCAATTGAAGTCGGGGTCGTGGTGCTGAAACTGAACTGAATACGCGAAGGCTGAAATTCGAGTTTTGCTGAAATTTAGAGCCCTGCAACTTCCAAACTATTGAGCAAATGATATAAGTTCCTTCGTAAGAGTTGTAGCCCGAACTATCTTCTACAACTTTTGTATTGGGCTCTCCCTGCGTTTCTACACGAAATTGTGAGAAAAATCGAAGGGAAGTCAGCCACGTCGCGCAGCCAAGAACCGGTCTGATCGGATTTCATTACCGGTGTGACCGGTGCCTCCGGCCAAAGTCCGGTCTCGGCGTCTCCGATGCCAAACGCCGTCCTCCAGCTGTCGCGGCCACGCGTCCATCTCTTCCCCGTCCCATTTGGCCCTTGCCAGTGGTCCATGCCACGGTGCCGCGCCACATGAACGCGTGGATGGCCGAGCAGGCACCTCAACGGCGTCACTACCGAGCTCAGTAAAGACGTCGGTCAAATTCATCCTCCCTACTCCGTCATTCGGCAATTACTCGAGTCCAGTGCCTTATCACCTCGCCCTCTCCGCCCTCCATCCCCTTGCTCTCTCCGCCATAGCCTCCCTCGCCGGGAATTCGAAGAAATCCGGCCGCCATTAACAGAGCTCGGTTCGAGCTCGCCCTCACCGTGGACGGCCGCCTACACCCATCCATTGCCCAAATCGACCACCAAAATGAGTTCATGGTGATCCACCGATGCTCCCTGACCATCTTTCCCTCTTTCTCCTGTCACCATTGCGCCGCCCCACGGCCATCAGAGCCGCCGCCGATGGGCCGCTCGCGGGCGGCCTTTGCTGCTCGCTGGCCGGCCACACCGGCCAGGGCCGGGTGAGGCCCCACAGCCCGGCCGCTGCCCAGCTGGCCGCACCGGCGGACCGGCCAGCCGAACCCCCCAGAGCCGGCCACCAGGCCATGGCCTGAGTTCGGTTCGAGCTTCTGTCCAAGGTAGAAGAAGGTGGGGTGAATGGTAAGGGAGAAAGAAGTATAGGGGGTTATGCATAAAAGTGCTGGATTTATGTTAAAGAATCTGAATAGTATCAGGGGTTGTTCTGTAAAGTTGTTTTGATTTTTGTTTTTCTTTTTATGTAAATAGGCTGAAAATGGTTAAATGCCTAGAAAATCACAAAAAAATCATAAAATCACAAACTTAGACTTTCTGGAATCCTTGTGAAATTATCTTTCCAGTGGTATATCATACGCATTTGTAAACTGTGTATAGGGATGGCAGTCGGACCCACGGGTGCGGGCGCCCACGGGTTTCGCACCCAATGGGTGCGGGCGTGGGTGCAAAATTGCACCCATGGGTCTACACCCACCCGCACCCGTAATAAGACGGGTTGAGGGCGGGTTTGGATTTCCACCCACGGGTGACCCTTGGGGGCCGTATTAGTAAGGCATTTTTAGTTTTTAGTAGGCTATAAACCTTTACCTTAGAAATTTGGCTGAAACTCTAGATAATTCTTATCCGATCCACAGCCTCCCCATTCCCACCACCACTCGTCACTTCTATTGCCTTCCACGCCACCACGACTCGCGCATTCTTTTTTCTATTACCCTGTATTTGCTTATGTGATGTACTAATTGTCCAACTATGATGACTTTTTATTTTGCTGATTGGTGGAACTATTGAATGTTTATTTACATAATGCATTCTGACTTTAGGATGAAAATTTGGTTTGCTACAACTATTCATTTGTGTTTTTTGAGATGATCCATAAATTGTATATTTTGCTGTCATCACAGACCCAACGGGCGACCCACACCCTGCGGGTGCCCGGCGGGTGCGGGCGCGGGTGTGAAATTTCACCCGCGAAGCGTCATAGGTGCGGGTGTGACTAGATGTGGCGGGTGCCGTTATGGGTGGGGTTTTGCTGCACCCGCCCCACACCCACCCATTGCCATCCCTAACTGTGTAATGCCTACTGTATTGCTCTATGTATGAATAAGTGATTGAGAGATTGTTTATTGTTTTATAAATTCTATACATGAGCTAAAAATGCAAAACCACCTCTGATGGTTCTGTGGTGGATAGTAGAGTTGAGTTGGGTATCTGATGGCTAGAGTTTATTCATGATTTTGGTAGATTTGGAATTAGTTAAGTTAATGGAGTAGAAAAAGTAATAAATATATAAACTACTCAATAAAACCTGGCAATTAGAGCTGCCCTAGAGCCTAGGAACTCGCACAAAAAGAATCAGCTCCAGAATACATGTAGTTTTGTAGTTGTGATTTAATCCTGTTTCTAGCTAATTAAGTATAGTTAAATCACCAAATATTCTATATTGATTAGAAAAATTTGAAAACTTCACAATAGAGTTCTCTGGTCATAAGTAAGCTCCAGTAAAAATCTTGTGCACAGAATGTCTACATGGATTTAGTTATAATTTTCTAACTGATTGCAACTTGTAGGTGTTAGAATAAATAGAAAACAGTAGGGTAAAATGCTGAAAAATTCTTGAAAAATATGTTAGAGTGATTAGTTATAGAAAACATGCTCACCATAATTTTTGTTACTAAAAATCTTGCTGTTTGAGTTAAATGCATGAAAATAGCTAGATTAATGCTTATTAGAATAAATAGTTTTTGAACTAATAAAAATTTGAGAAACTTGTGTTATCATATTGAAGTGCTGAATATTCAGTTTAGAAATTAAAATCAACAACTTGGGTTGTTTGATGTTATGAGTGAAATTAAATGGTTAAAAGACTAATTAAGTACTCTTAAATGGAATGATTTAACTTTCTTGCATAAAAATGTTTAACTTTCAGATCTGAAACTGAAATTAAAACTGATCTTTGTCATAAGTCACCCTTGTTTACCTTGTGAAGTTTGTTTGTTAAATACTTAGTAAATGATTGGTCTGTGTATGTTTAATTTGAGTTGTTGCATTCATGCCTCTCCTGCATCTGCATCGCCATTTGTAGATCATGCGATAGATGTTGGCGTGTGCGAGGTGATCCACAAACTGTCCGTGCTAAGTCTAACTGAAGCCGTAGAAGACCCGGGCCAAGTCCGGAAGGGCCCAAGGCCGCTGGTGATCAGGAAGGCAAGCCCCGGAGCATGAACCTCAGTTCAAACTAACACTTTTGCTTTGTGCCTTTTTTGTGCATTTAAGTTTAAGGAGTTGCTTGAAACCCTAGTTGCATGATCCCTAGGTACCTATGTCCTAATACTAGTATGTGTAGGTCGTTTAGACTGCCATGCTTAATTAGGATCGGTAGAAGTCGAGTGATTGCCTTGTCACTCGCGAGATATAGGTTTATACTTTATGTTATTTATGAGGTTCGGCGGGCGGGGCTTGTGTGATATTTCTGTTTGGTTGAATGTCCCGCTTGCACAAATGGTTGATGGCTAAGGCATTGATTGTGTGGCCTTGTTGGTCAAGCTTTTGAAGGTACTAATCGTATGCCGGAAAATGTGGTAAACTGGTAAACCTAGTACTTGATTCAAACTGACGTCTGACGGGTCTTCCTACTCCATTGGGCGAGGGGTTGATGGCGAGTGTAGCAGTGGCCGTTGCACAGGTTTGCCTGGGGCACTTGGGGTTCGTTGGGGCGTGCACTCGGGTGGAGTGGGCCCTGATGGCAGATGGCAGGGAGAGATGGGAACGGTTGCCTCGTGAGGTCCTGGGTGTCTCTCACGGGTCGTACGATTAGGTTGTCCCATGCATGGTTAAAATCAACTCGAGTTGTCCGTCCTTCGCGGTTACATGAAGCTGCTTGATCTCTCGTCACACATCAGTGTGCTTGGGCTAATGGTTAGAGATGTTGATAGTTGAGTAAAGATGATATCTGGTTAATCAATTATTTTTCGACACTGATTGTTGTTAGATAATTTGGCAAACTTAGTAATGGTTAGTCTCACTTTAACTTGGCTAAAAGATTGAAAATATGGATCAACTTGTAGATGCTTTTTGGCAAAATAATTCCCTCCACCATAAAGCCTTGCATGTCTAGAATTTATCCTTGTCGGGTAAGTCTTGCTGAGTAATTAGTACTCAGCCTTGCTTGTGGCTTTGTTTTCAGGTGCTCATGTTAATTGGTCGTGGTGTTTGAGCCGTCCTCCTCGAGCGAGGGCCGCGGTGAACGAGATCATGTGAGGGCTCCACATGGTTTCTTTTGTATCGACGTTAGAACTCTTCCGGTGTATAACTCTGTGTTGTGATAATTAAAACATATTCATTGTATTTGTATAATTATCCATGTGAACTTTGTGATGAGTTGTACTGCCTGAGCCCATCTTCGAGTGGGACTTGCTGTTATTTTGTTTCGGTCAAGAATCAGTGGTTTCATCGGGATGTTACCCGACAGACTACACGATTAACTCGGTTCAAGCATGTGGAGTACTGTAGTGGGAATGGTCTCATGCGCTTGAGCCGGGTTAATTGGGGCGGGCTGCCACACATGCTGCGTACAAAGTGTCACAGATGACCTCCAGTTCTGGGTTCCTTTAAGCGGAACAAGTTTCCAATACATAGTTGAACTTCTGTTCATCACTGCCATCACTGACAGGTCATGCTGGGCCTCATCAAGTCCAAATGAATGATAAAGCCACTTTGTTATTGAAACCCAATTTCTCTCTGCTGCTCTAGCTACTTTTCTGGTGGTACAACTAAATTCTGACAGGTCTACCCCTTCAGGACCATATCTAACTTCCCCTGATCCATAGTACAATTGGAACGGGTTCAGACATGCCTAAAACCAAACCAGGACAATAAGAAAAATTAATACAATTTTGTACTCATAAAAAGATTTATGCATAATACTCGCATATAGAATCTAATATCAATAAAACTCTACTGTAAACTCTAATATAAACTCTAATATAAAGTCATTACTCTAATATAAAGTCATCACTCTAATATAAACACTAATATAAAGTCATTACTCTAATATAAACTCTAATATAAAGTCATTACTCTAATATAAACTGTAATTTAAACTCTAATATAAAGTCATTACTCTAATATGAACTATAATTTAAACTCTAATATAAAGTCATTACTCTAATATAAACTCTAATTTAAACTATAATATATAGTCATTACTCTAATATATAGTCATTATTCTAATTAAAACTCTAATATATAGTCATTATTCTAATTAAAACTCTAATATATTAATAAAGATCTAATATCACTAAAAGTAATGACTCTAACTATCTTTAATGTCACTAAATATAAGGTAACTCAAACTAATGTCACTAAATCTAATATCAGTAACTGCCTCTAATAGTTATTTCAGTAACTAAGTCTAATATCAGTAACTCAAAAATAATATTTGTAACGTGTAAACTAAATACTAAAATAACTACAAAGTCATACATTTACCAAATTGAAGTTACAACTACGAGATCGAATTTTACCTGAAACCAAAGCGCAGAACCGGCAGGGCTTCGCCGCTGATTCTTCCTCTCCCTAACCCTCCTCTCTAACCCTAGTTTTTCTTTTTTCTGATTTAGAATAAAATTTTCAACTCAATTTCGCCTTATATAAGCGACAGCGACCAAACCGCCGAATCATTCGGCGGTAGGGGCTGCCGCCGTGGATCCAACGGCGGAAGGCTTCCCGCCGGATCAAACAGCGCGGCAAGGGCCGGCCTCCCCCTACCGCCGAATGATCTGGCGGTTAGGAGGGCCGGGCCCAGGTGCCGACACCTACCGCCAAACCATTCGGCGGTTAAGTTCCGCCCACAGAGCAAATTTATATTTTTAAATTTAATAGCTAATTCATATACCGCCGTATGATCTGGCGGTTACAAGATCTTACCACCGTATCATACGGTGGCAGCCGTATGATACGGCGGTTAGGTGACTGTCACCCGTCTGTCCTTTTTGAAAAATCTAAAAAAATAAAAAAAATTCATGAAAATACGGGTGCAAATGTGCAATCCGTTGGCAAACATGCATTCCGCACGCAACGGGCTACTGCTGACGGCACAGACACAGCGCTGCCGCCTCTGCTGGCTCTCTGCCTGTGCCGAGTGCCGACACATCCAAAAGCCTGCGATCGCCTAGCTCTAGCTGCCGCGCAATCTCGCATTCCGCGATCGCCTAGCTCTAGCTGCCGCGCAATCTCTCATTCTTGCTCATACTTCACCTGCCAATCGAGCGGGGCCCTGGCCCCCCGGCCGTCCTGTCTCGACGCTTCCTGTGAGATCACGAACTCTAGGAGTCAAAAAATGGAAATTCTTGGTCGTTTAATCCTGTGTCGTCCTTAACTGTCCAGTATCCACTGTTGCCCTCCTACCCGAAAGCGATGCGTTGTCAACTTCATGCCTACTCCCTCCGTCCGAGAAAGAATACAATTCTAGCATTTGAAATTTGTCCACAAAAGAATGCAACTCTAGAACACCACACCTGATGTGGGACCCACCATTCATTAAAAAATTGGCAGCAGAATACTCAAGAAAAAACATCCGACAAAAAAAAAACATCAAAAAAAGAAAGAAAAAACACCGACAAAAAAACCCCACTGATGCCTGCCTCCTTTTCCCGTCCCCGCGATGTGGCATGTTGCATAGCTTTTGTGGGATGTTGTATAGCTCATGTATAGCTTTTGTGGGATGTCATATACTCCTAGCTTGTGTGATGTTGGATGCTTATGTGGGATGATGCAGTACTTATGTGAGATGATATTTGGCATCACAGTAGCAATACTCTTGAGCATTTATACACATTTTGCATCACCGTACAATTATAAGTTTATATACATACATGTCTAGGCCTCATACACATGTTCTGGCCTCATACACCAAAATGTGCAAAATGAGTCGTGTTCTAAACCTAAAGTAGTTACAACACTTAGGCACCTAGTGACTCCTTCACACTCTCATAGAGTTGATCATCACAATTTAGGCATTTAGGAAGAATTTCCCATGGCCTCAAGCCTATCTTTGTTCATGTGAGGGACCTTGTACTTGTTCCCTCCACCAGCCTTCATAACCTCAATCAAGCAGCCCTGTAGTGTTAAGAAAACATTTCTCAGACTTGTTGCATCGTAGTTCCAATATTCCTTCTCAACATTTGCAATTAACTCATCCAAATTTGTAGAGGTCGTCGTATATGTCAACGACTGGAGAGAAGCAAAAAACCCAAGGTCTAGAACATTCATATCAGGGGAATTAGCAGGTTGGTTCATGAGACGAATGTCAAGCCCAGTTTGTGCTACTGCACGTGCAAATTGTTCATCATTAACTAGGACATGAGTCCGTGCATTGTCCTGCTGAATCCAAATTGTTTTCCCTGCATCTTCTTTAGGCCAACGAGCTACAATAGCAGGCGGCACTTTACTGATCATATATGACCGTATTGTATCTCTGTCAACCTTCATTGTCTTGGTGACTAGTGTGCCCCTTGCTCTGTTATCACTTCTTCTTTGTGCTGGTTCCTACAAATAATAATGGACATGTTAGCTTGAATAATAGGAACTAATTCTATGAAATGATGCATGTAGGATATGCTACCTTTCTAACAAAAGGCCATATGCCTATCTTGCCATCAAATGTGCAATTGCCTTCATTGTCATACCTAGGCTTGGCTACAGCTGTTAAGAACATCACCTTATCAATGCAGTTTTTGTTGTGGACGGTCCTATATGGATCCTCCTCTTGTGGAAGCAGGTAGTAAGTCTTGTCCTTCTTTGTGCCATTGAACCACTTCTCATCGAGGTGGATGATGTTTTCCATGTCAATAAACTTTGGTTGACTATGTAATGTACGCTGATCTAACATTGAAAGACACCACCTTAACCTTTCTTTTTTATTTTCTTCCTTCAAATAAGGCTTTAATGTGTTCGAGTACCGCCTTAGTAACCCATCTTTGAACAACTGATGCATTGTGGATTTTTTTATACCTGCAGCTTCAGCTAAAGACCTTATCGTACTCCTTTTGCGCAAGGGAATTGTTGCTACGTGTGACAGATCCACCTCAACCTTTTTGCGGCCACAATTCTTGGGCTTTCTTGAGCTAATATCAACTGGTAATCTATTTGCACGACATTGCTTCACTCGTCGCCAAATACGCCATACTGCATGACGATTGACATTGAACAATTCAGCAACTATTTTTGTAGCGTTTCTCCTTAGTTTTCCACGGTTACTTCTCTCTAGCAATGCTTCGTATATCTGTTGTCTTTGAGTCGCAGTAAGATCTTTTGACCGTGTTCTAGCACTTCCATTTGCATGTTCATCTTCTTCATCGGGTGAATCTTCCAACTCCTCTTCGTCAAATATGATGTCCACATCTCCAGCATAGATGCCATACTCGTGCATCTCCTCCTCTGGGGCATCAAAGTAACCATCATTGACTACAAATCAAGTTCTCAGGTTAGCTGTTGTATATACAGGCACAATAAAAAAAATGATGTTGTAGGGACAATCCATTACCTAAGCTGATTCCTTGTGCCTCTTCGATTTGGAAAAAATCTTCCTCATTTGCAGGTTGCTCATTGAGGTCTGGTAAGGCCTCTCCTCTCTCAACTGGTTTATGTTGACCATCAGCAGAAGGCAAGAGGTTAAGGTAATGAGGTTGGAAAAAAATTTCATGTAAAAATCATATTGTATTCATCACTTAAGAGAAAGATTGAGTCATGAGTAATCACCTGGACTGATAAATTGTTGTTGCCCTCCAGCAAACTCAGCTCCATCAAGATTATGATCCTGTTGCAAAAGCTCTTCATCACCAACTGATTTGTAGAGGTCGGGTAGAAGCTCTTCATCATCAACTGGTTTGTTGAGGTCAGGTAAAAGCTCTTCATCATCTGGTGGTGATTTGTTGAGATCTAAAGCCATGGATGCTGAATGGAAGAAGAAAATGATGTTGAAGCTATAGCTAGCAGCCTTTTATAGTCCAAAGAAGAGAGGGAAATGGCGGGATTTCAAATTTTGCATTCCGTAGAGTTTTCCAGTAATTTCTGGGAGGAGACATTTGGTGCTTGAGCGCTTCCCTCTGCATTTAAATATTGATGTACATAGTGATATGTTGTTAGGAGAGCAATATTTAATTGGTTACAATAGGTTGCAATCATTTGTCTCCACCGCATGTTTGTACTAGTCCTAAGGTACATGTGTCTTTTTACTTGTTTCTTGGTCTACGTGAAAAATGCTAGACTTGCATTCTTTCCCAGACGGAGGGAGTAGTCATCAACCTACCTGCTGACGAACAAATTCGTTCATTCATTCCAGCGCTTCTTTCACCCTCGCGAACAAAATTTAAACGCAAGATCGGACACGTAAGCTGTAGTAACTTCGACGTTTCAAACCTCTTCTCTCTGTCGTAGCCAGCTCGATATATCAGACGCTGCCCATGATGGGACTGGGGAAAAAAAACTAGGGACTTCGTGGGCAAGAGGTAAAAAGTTGCAACGAGCTCGCGTGGGTAGGTCACCGGATTCGGATTCAGAGCTTCAGACGTGAAAAAGTGGAAGCAGAACCATGCATCCGATCCGGCGTTTCAAAGGGGTAGGTCCATTGCTCCCTGACTCAGAGTCAAGGAATTATCAGAGTCAGCTAGCTAATTGCTAATCATTTCTTGGAAAAAGATAAAATAGAAAAATGTATTGCTTAGAGGTACCTTAGTAAAACTTATTAATTGTTCCATTGGTGGCTTGCTGCACATTGAACTAGTCGAAATCATGGAGACACAGTAGATTAACAAGTGCAAAGTGTGTGTACGTGTGCGAGCACTTGGGTCTGCAATGGTGTTTTTTTTTAAAAAAATAACTAGGGGCACACGGCGTGTCATCATATAGACTATGTGTATTGTACATCAATGTATAATTCTAATTACCTATTATTTTCATTGTTAATATAGAAAATATCAATTTATTAAGGTATATATGCATGATGCATGTCACCATTTAGACTATATATACATATACGGAGAAAACTCTGAAAATACAGATTTCTATGCAAATCATTTAGCTCAAATAGAGGGTTCAATTAAGCATAGTTACAGGTGCGATGTAAAGTAAAAACAAGATATTTAACAAATGAGAAAGAGTCATAAAGTAAGTAATTTTCATTATTGGCTATATGACCAATTTTTTTGTGAATCCTTAATACTTATATCTCCTAAAGTTATTAACCTGTGCGGGAGCACAAATCGATAGACTAGTAAATATAATCAACATGAATCTTCTTTTGTTGATTAATTACAGAGATTACCACAGTTATAACAGAATATTAATCTGAAGTACTGTGCTCTTTTAGAATTTTTAAGACACATTAGTAGTCATGAGAAATGATTATGATGCCCCTAATTAAAATCTTTAATTCTACACGCAAGTTCATGAGTCAAGACTTGGGAGGGGGAAAAATAAGAAACTAAATGCAAATACACCTAGGAAATGAAAAACCCAAGCAATTTAAATGTGCATGTACATTGTAGAAATTGAAAAACAAGTTGATTAAACATGCATGCAATTAAAACTAGCTGGTCCTAATATTATAAATTCATTCTTTGTGGGACAAATTTTGAACTCTAAATGATCATTTATTTTAGGACAGAGAGAGTACGGTTTAAGAGATATAATAGTTTATGTGTTGCTTCGGAACAACAAATGCATTATTTTATCATACGCAATGACATGATGCTACGTCACCTTTGCATGTGCTTGCATGCAGTTTGGTCGTCCAAAATTTCTTTGGCAACCAAAAATCCAAAATAGGCGCGCCCCTGAGGTCGACAGCAGGTGCTGTTTAAGACGAATTTTAGTTGGGGCAGGCCAAACATTGACACTTAACCCAAAACAAATGCCAAATTTTACTGGCAGACTAGAAATTGGCTTTCGTCTACGGCCAGCGACCAAACAGTCCCAATTGAGTAGCTCGACATGTGGTGTCTCCTCCTGTCTGCAACATAGAGACGTGCGCCGGTGCGCAGGCGCGCCCTACTGCTCTCTGTTCAGGTCTGGTGGATTTTCGTGAAACCAAACTGCCGAACCAACGCAGCGCGTTCTCAAAAGGCTGCTACTACATGACTGCGATTACGCAGGATGTCTGATGAGAAATGCATGAACCCGACGATGCTTTTTTTTTTGCGACCGTGCCTTAGCACGTTTTTCATTAAGAGGAAAACCCGATGATGCTTTTCGTGGAGAACGGGAGAAGTGCGACCCTCACCTGAAAAGCTTATGGAGTTGTGGTTATGGCGACTGAGATTCAGGACATGTGTTTCCCTATATATACATGTTGTCAACATCGTCCAACAAGTCTCACATGCTTTCTCGAGCATGGATCGGAGCGGCTGCAAGAGACAGTTGAGTTTCGAGGAACCGGATTCCTCGTCTGTAGACTACTACTGTAGAACCGAAAAACGCGACTAGATCAACGGCCACGCTAAACTGTCTGTATCACACTATCACAGTGGAGACACATGGCGACTTATTTGCTAGGCCTCGATCACAAAGTAATCAACGCTGAGTAGGTGCAGTATCAACATCATCTTCGTTCGTCCGTCCTCGGTCGCAGGGAAGCGTCGTCGCGTCGAGGAATTGTAGAGGGGGGTCGTCGTTCGCATCTGAATCTTCGGTCTGTCAGTAACCATCTGATAATTAATTGCCATCGGGGCACATATGCATGCGTCGTCAGGAACGGACACATCTTTGACGATGTTCCCGTGACTAGCTGACATGAAACTGCGTCAGAGAGATGATACAACCCGTTACGTCTCGCGTGCCTCCGACCGTCCGACGACCGGACTCTTGTCTGCTCTGCCACAAGCCCTGGAATTCCAGGGGAGCCAATGGGCCAGTGGCCACTGGCCAGTTGCAAAGCAGAAAAAGGGCGAGGCCTGCAGTTGGTCGCAGGCTCGACTTTGGAGAACATGTGAAGTCATGCACATACACGCGTACTTCCCGGGAAAAAAAATAGCATTCCTGTTTTGTTCTAAGTCGAATCTTTTAAATCAATTATCTCACAAATTTAAAAGGTCTAATCAACCTCCACACCTTGTAAACTTTATCCATTTTAAGGTTTGGATGATGCAGTAGAATGGCAGTTTGATATCCGCTGGTCCATCCATCCATTAATCCATACATAACATTGATAGGCATGAATATTAAGAACTCATAAACAAATAGGCATATAGCAAATAATCAAAATTGTTTCGTTTGCGCTCTTTCTCATTTGATAAATATTATAATACTGTACCTATTTAGATAAATATATAAATTTATCACTTGTAATAGAGTTAGTTATTACACAATACACTTTTTCATAAATATTCAGTCTTTTTCCTCACTACTTTTGCATCGCACCTCGAGACCATTTTTTATATGTGTTCAACAGAACCTTTTAGTTTGAGCTATTTGATTAACACAGAAATTAGTATTCTCACTGCTTTATCTATATATGTGTAATTGTCTCAATGATGACACACATAATGCATATATCCCTAAGTTAAAACAATGGCATATATTAGTGTACTTTAGGGTTTTTTTAATGACATGTCAAAGATTTAGATCTAGTAGTTACTTTATGCTATTTTAATATTAGCGGATGTGGCTAATTTAGATGAAAATTTAAAGGGTTATTATAATTTATCATGACATAGGTAGGTAATTTAGACGAAGATTATGGGTTTACTTTAGGTTATTTTCATAATGGAATAAATGGGTAATTTATATGCAAATTTAAGAAGTTAGTTTAGACTACTTTTCATAATGACAGAGGTAGATAATTTTTAGAAACGTAATATATCCAATGGCTATGATGGTTAGAGTTTATCAGATTGGTGGCCGAATATATCACTTTTTATGAGGATTTCTCTGATTATCTTTTCTCTGGCAATTTTGCAAATATTAACATGGAGCCACCAAATTAGTAATAGTATATAGTAAAATGGGCAATTGTTGTTATAAGGTCCAATTTGTTTGAGCTTTCGCTAGCTTTGCATTACTACTACAGAAGTTGAGGTGTCTGGTGTCACATTTTACTGGATTTATTCTAGAATTTAATCGACGCTATTCTTTCAATGGTAGGCGACGTGCCTGTGACAGGAGGCGCTTATAGTGACTTTGTCAATCTCAAGATATGAATAATCAGCCCAATCTCTCGAAGGTGTTCATAGGAGTATGGTTTACATACATATATTCATAAGGACGAGTGTGCCGTGTGCGTGCTTGTGTGAGTGCCTCGAAAAAGAAAACACCGGGATGTCCCTAAAGTGGTTTGGAAGAACTTCTATGGAAAGCTAGCTTTCAGAAATGTTCCACATGCAGAAGCTGAAACAAATCGGGGCGACATCCGTTTTGTTTTTTGATATAGTTGTCAGCAGTTTAGCATCAAAATTTTTTGGAGTTCTCTCTTCAAGAAGAAATTTTTTTTCATTAAAAGGGTGAATTTGTACGAAAATACTCTATTTCTGAGAAGCCATATATGTCAAATAGAACCATAGTACATCGAAAGAACAACTTGTATACAAGAAAAAAAGTAGATGCGGAAAGACCACAATACTTTGGTCTTACAGAAGAAGGAAAATATTAATCCCGACGTCGTCGACATGCAGACTCAGCTGGAGTATGCCACGTAAATTTTTATGTCCGACGTGGCGAAGCCATTGAAGTTGGAACCGGCCCCGGTGGTGTAGGCTCCCATGTCGTCGAAGACGAGCCAGTCGCCCACGCTCATCTCCGGCAGCTGGTACCCGGTGACCACCGTGTCTAGGGAGTCGCACGTCGGCCCGAACACCGTCGAGGTGTAGGTCTTCTCGCCGGGGCGCGGGGTGGCGAGCGGCCTCGGCGTCGGCACGTAGTGGTCCATGATGATGCAGTTGAGCGAGCCGTAGAGGCCGTCGTCGATCCAGTACTCGCGCACCTCGCCGCGGGTGCGCTTCCCGATGACGCGCGCGGCGAGCGCGAACGCGGTCTCGGCGAAGTACCGCCCGGGCTCGCCGATGACCTCGACGCACGGCAGGTCGCCGAAGTGCTGCGCGAGCGAGTCGTTGATGACCGCCACGGCGTCCTCGAACGTGGGGCCGGACACGAACCCGCCGCCGATGTCGAGGACGCGCATGGGCGGCATCCCCAGGACGGCCGCGGCGTCGAACGCGGCGCGCGCGGCCTCGATGGCCCCGCGGTACACGTCGAGGTTGGCCGCGCCGCTGCCGACGTGGAAGGAGACGCCGGCCACGGCGACCCCCGCGCGCTGGGCGGCGCGCAGGAGCGGCGCGACCTCGTCGGCGTGCGCGCCGTACTTGGTGCCCAGGTCGACCCTGACGTCGCCGCCGTCGGGCCCCTTGATGCGGAGCAAGAGCTCGCAGCCCGGGTGGCAGCGCTTGACCTTGGCCACCTCCTCCTCGGAGTCGTAGGTGGCGAGGCTGACGCCGGCCCCCGCGGCGTACTCGAGGTGCGCCTCGGGCTTGCAGGGGTTGGCGTAGACGATGTCGCGGGGCTGGACGCCGAGCGCGAGCACGGCCTCCATCTCGGCGCGGCTGGCGCAGTCGAATCCCGCGCCGAGCGCGGCGAGCGCGCCGAGCAGAGCAGGGTCCGGGTTGCACTTGACGGCGTAGCAGGGGCGCACGCCGGGGAGCGCGCGGCGCCACGCGCGGAAGAGGTCGGCGACCCTGGCGAGGTCGAAGACGTAGAAGGCGCTCCGCTGGGCCGGGTTGGAGGCGAGGACGGCGCGGATGAGGCCCGAGACGGCGTCCCTGTCCTTGAGCGCGTCGCGCTTGAACGCGAGCACCTTCCTGTCCTTGACGCCCGGGGCCACCAGCACGGCCTGCATTGGGCTGCTTCCGACCATGGCGATGACGATCCACGCCGTAAATGAGCGGCGTAAGCTAAGTTAGCTTAACGTCGAACTCGGTTGCCTAAAAACCAAAACAAAGAAAAAAAGCACGTCAATAAACGATGATATGAACGTTGCACCTTCCTTCCAAAAAATAAAATAAACCATTTCTTGATGTTGCAGAAAGTCCATCACTTTCTTTAAAAGGAAAAAAAGGAAATTTCCGACGCGTCACTTTCTTTAGAACCGGGAAATAAATAAAAACTTGGATCGATGCGCACGAACGCGGCATCGAATGCTGAATTAATCTTGCTAGGACACTTGTTAGACCCTTTTGGTTTGGCAATTTACTTCATGTCTGGTCGATGAACTCACCAAGACGAGGAGGCGACGAGTGATGGATGGTCGCTTCGCGAGAGACGACGGCTCTCTTGGTGTGTGCGCGGCTTGCTCGGCCTGGGCGGGCCGCCCTATATAGTCGCGGCCGGGCCGGGGTGAGAGGAGAGCTCACGCTTCAGTGGAGGGAGGGGACGAGAGTGGTGGGGTTAGGTGCGGGCTGGAACGAAAGCCAGAGACGGCGGGGGCGATGTGGTTTTGGTTTGGTAAGTGCCTTGCGCGGCTGCGCGGTCAGAATCGGCAACCAGCCAAGGTCGCACGCGGCGCCCTGGCCTGCCGCGACGCCGCAACGCCACACAGACAGACACAGACACAGACACAGACACTGGTGGTGCACGGACACGCGATGCCGCGCACGCACGGGAGCGCAGCGCTGGGGGCCAGGGGTAGGTGGAGGAAACTTGCGTGGCTGAGGAGATGGGATGATGGGGGCCGATTCAGCGACGACGACGACGACTCCTCCTTGTCCCTGGGCGGGCAGGTGCTGGCTCGACGGCTGTCTCGGCAGATGGATGCTCCGTTTCCGTCGTCCCCGAGACCCGAGTTCGTTGATTCCCGGACTCTTCCTACCCAGTGCACGCAGGAGAGCAAGCGATCGAGCATATGGCGGCGGAGTCAAAGGGAAAACGAAAACAGCAAACTCGGGCGTACGTCATGTTCTTGAGTTCTGCTTCGGGTGCACATGCATTCAAAAAGCTCTGGTTATATTTTGCGACAAATATTATTGGCACGTTTTCAAGGACCGATTTGCCACAGAAGAGTGTGCCTAGCTTGTAGCTACGTAGAAGGGAGATCTCCAAGGAACTGGCCAAATGGTTTGCTAAGCCAAATTTTGGCTACTCAACACCAGAATAGCTCTCCAACAGACTAGCTATCCAACTAGCCAAGATTTCCGGCTCTCCAAATTGGCTCCCTCGCTAGCTAAATTTGGCTAGCCAGTCCGGCTAGCCAAGCTGGCTTGCCAAGTGTGGGATGACACGTGTGACCCACGCGTCAGTGTGGAGAGTGAGAGTTAGAGAGTGGGAAATAAAGAGTCTGTTGGAGTGATGCTCAATATAAAGTGGAATATTTATAGAGAAGCAAATAGATAGTCAAATAGAGAGTCAAAAATAGAGAGTCTCTTGAAGATGTTCTTATTCCACGGGCGCATTGGGCGACGACTAATAACTTGGGCCGTTGATTCATGGAATATTGGTCAAGTCTTGCTAGATGGGGATTCTTTGAGTCTAATATCCCTGCCACAAACACCATTCCATGCGTGCACACGTGAAGTTTTTTGGGGGGAGACAGAGACCTAAGGCCTTCACGCAGCGCAAATACTGTGTACTCCACATGCGTGCTAAAGTTGGTGTGACACCGGCGGCACCAAGTATGTGACGGCTCAAACTCTGGTCGGACTGTTAACTGTAGTGGATGCACCTTGGCCATCTAGAGAGAACATGAGCAAATGGGGTGCTTCAGTATTCCTGGCCTCAATTGGGTTGTCATCTTTTCCCGGCCCGCAAGTACAGGCCATCTAAAATGTGGAATGTTTCAACCACAACTTACTACTGATAAAGTTCAGTTGAAGTTAATTTGCCATATACATGGTGAAGCCAGAACACGAATATACAAGACTGGTCCAGTTTATTACGGATTGGATATGACAGTTCATTAGGGGCATTTTTTTTCCATCAAATAACATGGTGAAAATCACTGTAGTATAGTGGGCTACATCGCCCATGTAGTATAGGAGGGCCTTGCCCGTGGCCATATAATTAGGCTACTCCCGATAGGAGTTTTATTTTCATTAAGTAGGGTGTCATGTCACTATTTTTGATAATGTGGCAACAAATAAATGAGGAGAGAGATGAGAAGGGTTTCATCTAGATGAAACTATGTATGCATTGTTTCGAACACACCTTATGTCTTGCATGTAATAGTATTGCCTATGAAACAACAAAAATAAAATAGTGCATTGTGTTAGGTGTTTCATTCATTGATTAAATGCTCTCATACTTATGTGGCAATTTTGGAAACATCAAAATGAAACTTCCTATTGGGAATAGCCTAAGATGGCATGCATGAAACAAGGAAGTGATGAAGTTGCAACAAATAATGACTATGACCTCCATTTTGCTCCTGGCTATTTTTTTTCTTTGTTTAGCTGTTAGGGATAAAAATTTTGACTGAAATTTTGGTTTTTTTCGATGGTGACAAAATAACTGTTCATCCGAATTTCGCCCGCCGTGGTTCACCAAAGCTCATGTCATTAATTCGGATTTGGGCCTAAATTTCGCGAATTTCACTGATTTCTCGATGAAGACTGAAAAGTAAGGGAAAAGGAAATTTAAAACCCATCTCTCCCAATAACTCGTCAACCAGCAGGATATATCTGTTTTTTTTTTGAGCGAACCACCACCTTTCATTAGACAAGCGGAGGTACAGAGTTACAAATTCCTGCTGGCGGAACTAAGAGCCAGACTTGCCTACCAACTTCAAAATAAACTGAACTTTTGGCTAAACTATGCGCGTCGCGATTCGACGATCGCCCTTCATGAACTATGATACACGACTCAAAGACGCTAGCTCGGTCCTTGATCTCTTTAACAATCTGACCATACGGTCCTCGGCCTTCACCTCGTATGCTTCTGACCACCGACTCGCAGTCTGATGCTAGCTTGAAACGCTGCAACATGAGGTCACTCGCCAGCGCTAGACCTTCACGGCAAGCCACGGCCTCCATGGTTTTTGGGTCAGCGCATCCTTCCACCACCAATGCCGATGCCCCGAGGAACTGGCCACCGCCATCGCGCACAATGGCCGCCGCCGATGCCCTGTTCATGTTCTTTGATATAGCAGCATCCACATTGATCTTCATCAAGCCAGCCGGCGGGGGAATCCACCGTGTTGTCTTCGGAGCTTTTACCTTGTTCGCAATCTGCTCCGTGTTGGTTATGCCAAGATCCGCGATATACCTGTCGACGAAGAGATGCGTAGTCATAGGGCTCTGGAAAGAGTCCTCGTGGATCGCCTTCCGTCTCACATACCAGATGGACCACAAGGTGATCGCCACCCTGATGAAGTCGTCGCTTGATAGAGTCTCCATGGCTGACATGAGCCAATCATATGCACTTGTGTCTTGGATGCAACACAAATGTTCAACCACTTCTTTGCTCTCTAGTGCCCAGATGCACTTAGCTAGATTGCACTCGATCAATGAGTGTTTCCATGAATCCCTTGCTCCACAAATACCGCACTTATCATGCGTCGCCATATTGCGGTGGTGTAGGACGTCCGCTGACGGAATAGAAGCACGTGCCAGACGCCACAGGAACACTTTGATCTTCGACGGAATTCTGAGTTTCCATATGGCCAACCATTCCTTCTCCACCGCTGTAATATCTGACCTGCCCGCTATGCTCTCCAGATAAGCCGTAGCTCTTTCTTTATTGATCACGAGCATCCGATAGGCAGACCTGACTGAGAAAATCCCACTGCGTTCGTGGTGCCAGGCCCAAACATCATCCTGGCGCCTAGTACACAGCGGTATATTGAGTATCGCCTCCACATCTGCTGGCAGAAGATGAGCCTGCAGTTTTTGCCGATCCCAAGTGGCCGAGGTTGCATCGATTAGTTCACTCACCAACATCGGCGCTCCCGGCAACACCCGTCGCACAGGGCGTAAGCGCCCTTCTCTGGGGATCCAATTCGTGTCCCATATATTTGTTGTTTCACCCGTTCCAATTCTCCGGATTAGTCCCCGTTCAAGCACTTCCCTTCCGTCCAAGATAGCACGCCAGATACGGGACGGCGCCGACCCCAGCTCTGCTTCAAGGAAATCACTCTCTGGAAAATAAACAGCTTTCAATATTCGCAGAAAAAAAAAGCAGGATATATCTGGTAGGACCGTACAGAAAATGAAAGGGGTTGGTGGCGACGGCGCGCGCGGCTTTTTCCTTTCGCGCCCCGTTCCGCCGAGTCGCAGCCGCAGTTCAACGATCGTGCACGCCAATTAATTCGACGGCGCTGGATTGATCGGTTCAACATATACACTGGTTGTCCGGTCTCCATCACCACAGGTACACATGTCGCCTTGTACATACTGGAACTGTGTTCGTCTGTTCTGTTCTGTTCTGTTCTGACAATCAAAGGTTTGGTGAAATCGTCGTCAGACCAACCAATAAAGCTCCAGCACGGCTGCTGCATGCCTACAGCACTGATCGATGTCTATGCGGCAGTAGTATTTTGTTTTAAAGGAAAATGCAATTATGCATTGCCAAAATGCTAAGGCCAAGGCCCAATAGACAGACAGGGTATAAGTTCAATTGCTCACTTTTTGTTGTGCTTTATGCCTTTATCCTGCAAAAGCATCTTGTTTCAAGAAAAAAGAACATGAAAATAAGTCTGTTTGAGCCTAGTTGAGAATAGTACTCGATACTCTATGCGTGTGATGCCTGGAAATAAGGTTTGTTGAATAAATCAGGACAAGACGAACTATTGGGTGAAGATCTTAGGCTACAATCAGCACCGGTGGTCGTAATTTGAGCCAAAATTTTCTGGTCAATAAGGGGGAAAAAAGAAGCTTGAGCTTTATATACAATTAAAATGTTCCGTAGTATAAAATCTAAAATTGTTGATTATTTTCTGATAGATGGTGAAAAAACCGTCAGCCCACGAATAATTGTTAATTATAATGGAACTTGTCACCCGGTTTCAACACCTCGACTTGGTACGGATACTCGTATTTTCTAGGATTTATTCTAGATACTAATGGGTTGTTATTTTAGTGGCAACCGTGTGCCCGTTGACAACAAGGTGTCATATCAGCAATCTCAAAAATTATCGGTCCAATGTTGGAGTTTGAGATGCCATCATATCGATAATGTGGCATTCGTGCACTTATAGGGGGTTGGGTATATGCTTGTGATATGTGTAACACATGTTCTGTAAAAGGAAGAAGGTGAAACCGTCAGCCCAAACAGAATCAAGATTATATATTGACTCGAACTTTAATTTAGGATGTGTGGTTTTTCAAAAAGAAAACGTCTAGAGTGTGTGGTATACAAATGTGCATCGATCCAGCCATCCAGGGTGGTATGGATGTCAACATCTTAGACTATGCATCGAGTAGAATCAAGTCTCCACATGGCTTCTGAAGCATGGACCAGCTGTGGTAGCCGGTAGGTGAATTTTGAGGAACACTACAGGATTCCTCATGTCAAAGTGGAAACGAAAAATTGCGACCAAATCTGTGGTCTGTCTCGCCGACATATCTACATCGCGGGTCCTCGTCACGTCTGTCCGGCCGGCCGGCCGGTCATGGATCATCTGACGCAGTTTCTCCTCACCTAATCACGGCCTTCTGGATTGCTACATTGCACGTTGCTAATTACCGACAGTGATACGTCCTGATCACCTGTCCCCGGTTTCAGAAATATTTGACCGTGCTGCTTCAACACTCGATGGAAACTCCTGCCGTAAGTCTTCGACGACGGAGTGCCTCAAAGCTTATATTCGTTACTCACGGAAAGCATCGTTGCAGTTGCAGGTGAAGAACGAACATAATATTAGTCGGTTTTTTTTTTCCGAGAATGCTACGGTTGACATCAGTTCATAACATCAGTCGCCTGAATTTTTACCATGGACGAGTGGGAAACTGCGACTGCCAAAGCTACTCCGTCATGTAAACAGGACGACGAGAAAAATGACCTCTCTCCGGTTGAATACCAGGACGGAGTCGGTTTGCACTTGCACCGTCCGTCTCCGTCAGTAAAAGCAGCGCGGGTTCACGCGCTTGGACAAAACCCAGGTCCCAAACCACGCAGATCACGGTAGTCTCGCAGCTACGTTGCTGTTGCTGCTGCCGCTGCTAGCAACTTGGCAAGAACACAGAACACTGTGGCACTCATCAGCTAGAACATTCGATCGTCAAACAGACAGATACCAGGATCTGACTTGAGACTTGACCTTGGATTAGGAGGTGTTTAGTTCAGCTCGTTTTGCAAAATTTTGCATAACGCATGTTTTCTAATGTACTTATTTCTCTCTATGGCACGTGACCCAATGCATAAAAATACTATGTATAACAACATCTAAACACCCCTTTAATAGGCGGCGGACAAAAACCTAGGAGAAACAGGGAGGAAAAGTAGCCGGTGGACCTGGCCGCAGGGGCAGTCGCCGGCCAGGCAAGGGGGCACTGTGGCAGCTGAACCTGAACTGAACCCGGCTGCGGGAACCGGCGGCCAGAAACGAGGCGGAGCTTGCAGCGTGACGCATCGGTCCAGGAGGCGCGTTGCGCCCTTCGCCGTCCGTCGCCAAATTGGACTGTGTTGCACTGCACATAGCTGGTGACCTGGACGCATGGTAGGTGGACAACCGGGCTGACGTGGCACGTGCAACCAAATCGAATTGGCTACACAGCTGTAATGCAATGAAAGAGGCGTGAACTGAACTCTAGTTCGAGTGTGAACAGGCACGACGGGGGGCTCGACAGTAATGTCCAGCCAACTAACTGCTCGGTCCCCATTATAGAAACTCTTTCGACTACCATAATCCTCTCTCCATCCTAAATTATATTTTTATACTAGAAAAACTCTTTATTTCGATTACCGTAATCCTCTCTCCATCCTATATATATGTAGCAAAATCTATGAATTTTAAAAAAAATAAATAGTATTTTGGAACAGAGGAAGTATAACTTTTTGCTGACGGGGCAGTAAATTAATGAGAGTGGAGAGAGTGGTATATATCATCGTGTGGATACACATTGGCACAAAATCTAACCATTGGAAAGTGCGCCTAGCATATTGAGATTGTTTATAGAATATTTTGTATTTTGATCCACGGTCATAGACACAACATTATACGATTGTTAATTTCCTTGACTTTAAAAATGACTCTATGATAGTACCATGCATGCATGAAGAGAGTTGTATACTTGTATCATGCTTGTGCTATATAATATGACATGCAACCTTACATACTGTGACCTGATACAAATACAGTACAGTGGATCAGCCTAAATAATTCTTTCCTAGCTAGTGACTAGTGGGAGAGAGTGACTTTCGTCAAGTGAACCAGATTAAAATATAAACTCTCTGGAATTTCAGGCCTGTTTGTTGTTCGAAAGTTCCTAGAACCTCATGTGGTTGTGCTTTGCCAATTTGCTTAGTCGGGTAGCGCAGCCACTAATTAAACACACTAGTCCATCAACTCGTGCTCACGCACGGGCTAATATTTTTAAAAGCTATTATATTTAAAAATTATTTAGAAATTAAACTCTTATCTAATAATCAAAATTGTTTACATACTGATTTTTTATTTTTTTCAATACTTAAACATAATACTCATATAGATGTATATTTACCTTTTTTTAATTTGTGATTTATTTTTAATTAATAATTATTCTCTATATTTTTCTATCCATATTTACACTTCTCTTATTTTGTATCGCACCTCCATATATTATATTTAGCATAAAAATCAATATTTTTATCACTTTCTCACATATACATGTATAAATGGTCTACATGGTGGCACTCATCATTCATATATACCTTAACTTATTATTTCTATATTAACAATGATAATTAGGTATTTAGAATCGTATATTAGTTTACTTTTGGACCTTTCGGTACGATGTACATGAAGATAATTAGATTAAGATTTAGGTGTTTAGTTTAGGTTATCTTTAATAATATACGTGGGTAACTTAGATACAAATTTTGAATGTCATTTTAAGTTATCCTTTATAATGATATGCATGAGTAAATTAGATTAAGATTGTGGGGTTAATTTAAATTATTTTTATAATAGCTTAGCTCGATAATTTAGATATAGATTTCGGGTTTATTTTAGAATATTTTTTTAATGATTGTGGTGGTAAATTTTTTAAAAATATAATAAACCAATTGGTTATTAGAGTTTACATGATTGATGTTTCTGATTTTTTTTAGAATTTCTAGGATCTGTCATTTTGCTAGTGTCTCTTGTGAGAACTAATGCGGAGTTTCCAATTAAAAAATTAAGGCTACATTGCTAACAAACTATTACCTTGCACAATCTCTCATTTGTTAAATATTTAATACCTATATAGATATATATTATTTTCATCATGCGTATATACATTAATCATTGTGTATATACATTAATCATTGCGTACATATATTAAAAATGACAATGTACATCGTGCGTATATACATTAATCATTGTATTATATACCAACAGTGTATGAAATACATAATTTAAAATCTTATATTGATGCATATTTTTAATTAAGGTGATTTGTATACAAATGTAGGATTACCCCATGTTATTTTTAATAATGACATATGTGGGCAATATATATGTAAGGTTCCCCTTTAAATTAGTTTTTAAGTATTCATAGTGGGTAATTTAGTTGCAAATTTATGAGGTTATTTTAAATATTGTTTATAATGGCATAAGTGGGTAATTTTGATGAAGATCAGGGGGTTACTCTGATTTATTTATATAATGGCAGAGGTGGGTAAATATATAAATTTAGGGGGTTACTTTAAGGTATTTTCATAATGGCACAGGTGGGTAATTTTTTAGAAAGCATAATAGATCTAATGGCTATGATAATTTGAGTGTTCCAATTGACGACTAGATTCTTTGCTTTTTTGTAAGAATTTCTAGGATTTCTCTATTTTTCTAGAGTGTCCACCTAGGATCCTACGTGGCTTCACCTGGAGGCTTCAAAAGGAGCCTCCAATTAGTACTAGTAAGATGCACAGAACTCCATCAGCGCAAAATTGTTGCATAAGCCGCAAAATTAGAATGTCCAAAAATGCTTAGGTTTGCATGCATCAGTGCAAAATTGTTGCATAAGCCGCAAAATTAGAATGTCCATTGTTTTCAAGCGGTGTGTATGGTAAGTATATATCTTACACTACTGCAATTATCATAATTACTGAGAGGTGTTGACGGGTGGCCCGGGAGCCTTTGTTTATTTATGCACCTCGTCGTATTATGTTGGTCGGTGATTAGTTCGTCGGCAGTTGATATTCACTCATAGGAAATGGTGCAGTGAGACTATAAAACCGTCGGCAGTTGACAGGGAAAAAGGTATCGAGTTGAGCCCCTCTCGGCCACTCAAAGAAACCTCTCAGCAAATGTAACGAATTTAGTAGTGTTAGTTTCAACTTGATCTCTCCTTTTAGTCACCAACCAATCTCTACGGATTCCAGCTCTCGCCCCGCTGGCGCTTTTTTACGGCCTCAAGCCAGCGGTTGTTAGGGTAGACGGCCATCAGGAAGGGGAAAAAAGGGTCCCTTCGAAGTCAACCATGATCTATCAAATATATTTGTGTATTTGTCAAATGTCTGTGCTATTTGTCCGTGTTTCTATGAACATGTTGGATGCGCCATTTTTTTCGACGATGATGCATCCTCACATTATTTGTGCCCTTTACTTACAGTAAGTTGCTGTCTCTCTTCTTTGCCAAAAAACAAACCAAAACTAATAAGCTGTTGTACCTGTTGGGCACTTGAGCATGTGGTCAAGAGCTTCTTTATGTAGCACCCAAAAAACAACAAGCTATAACCCTAGTATACCATCGATGTGTTCACTGACAATGGCATTCAGATTAATTTTACCACCGTGGCATCTGATGAATTGTATTCCAGCAATTAACATAATCCTTTGGAAAATGGCTTGTCAACACCATCAATATCTTTCGCATTAAACAGCCGAACGATGAAATAGTATAACATGATATAGCACTGATAAGCGAGTTTTCTACCACAATATATACTTCCTCTTCATAACAAAAATACACTACCTCCATTTGCGTTTATACGCAAGCCAAAATGACAGTCTAAAATGTCATGTACATGTATATGTAACTGCGTGCAACACGACACCAACGTGCCTACGTGCATTGGCAGAAAGGAGGCTACGGCAGCACCTGAACACTATCGATCTGCCACAAAATAAAAAGAGCAGTAAAAGCGTGAACCTATCTTGTTCTGCCCGTGCGGTGTGTATCCATCGAGAGTGATCAGGTTGTCAGAAAGCGGAGGATCATCGAAAAAGAGGGAGAAGTTGACATTTCGGAATGATTATTCAGAGCCGATATTCACATATATTGTGAGCACAAGTTCTTTGTTCAAAGTCAACCAGACACATGAATCGCGTTGAACCATTTGCACACGCACGTTAGCAATTGCTTTCCCTCCGGTCCAGTTAGGGCTTGTTTAATTCGTGTAAGTTGTGTGAAAAGTGTGAAAAAAATTTGACACTGAGAAATGTGCCCTACAAGAGGGGCACGGTTGTCGGTGTGAAATTTTTTGTGCAAAGTTGCACAACTAAACAGGGCCTTAGCATAAAGCCGGTTCTATTCCAAACACTACCGACGCATGGAATTTCTTCGTTTATATCTCGATATCTTGCTGTAGTCGTCTCAACCGTAGGTTAATTTGTACGTACGTGTTTTCATTTGTAACCCGGTGGCATGCATGTCCTATTGTATTGCCGTAAGGCACATGTGTCTTAAATGTGTAAAAAAAAGTTCTGCTTCTAGAATTTCTATATACATGCATGCCACGGGATTACTTGTGTTAAAAATAGTAAAATACATGTAGCTAGCCATGTAGGCCCACGGCAATCGCACTTGCACCATGTTATGCAAACGAAGTCGATCGTTCATCTTCCCCCTATGTAGCCATTTAATCTATAATTGGCAAAAAAAAAATGAAGTTTCTCGAACGCTTATGGGTCAAGGGACTTTATAATGAATAGTAGTCATAGCGTCCATAATAAATACACTTTTATCGAACTATTCGAAGATCGAGAACCTAAAAACCGAGACTGCTAAGTACCATGAGAATGAAACTCCGCCTATTCTATCTTATGAAACTACATCTCCCTTCGTAATGACTTTATCAGGTCAATAAAATTAAAGATGTGGTATACAATTGAATGCTGATGAAACATTCAAACTTCCACATTAGAGTCGAGTAATTTTAGTAGGGATTCGTTATTACTTATTACCAGTACAAAATCATATTAAAGTCGAGTAATCTTATTATTTTAACATTTTGTTATCCTAGCTATGAAGCTATCCGCTGTTAACTCGCCGAGGGAACGAGAGGAAAGCCATCCCGCCTCCCGCGCGGCGATCGCACCACATTCCTCCTTCCATGACCTTGACACTGCTTTTTCGCCGCCCCGACTCAGGAAAGTCTCTAAAGCTTTTGGCCAATTTTCCTGCTGATGACAAATCAAAGCAGAACGCTTTTGGCCGTACGTGATAAATTCGGCTTGAGCCTGAGCAGCGGTCAATTAAGATGGACTCGACCTCGTCGCGCCATGGTTTGGCTGAAAAGGCCTGCGCAGGTCGTAGCTAGAGAGATTCAGTTACCGCCAACAACCGTGCTGCTGGTACTGATTTATCGTCTGCGTGTTGTCTGACAAGCAGGTGTGGCACATGCCCTATTAGTCTATTACCACTTACCAGGCCTGAAATAGACTGATGCGGCGACAGTTTATGTACGCATATTGTACTGTATACTACTTATAATTATTCGGTATCACAAATGATATACACTTTTTATATATGTTTGGTCAAATTTGATATAGATTGACTTGACAAAAAGCTAGAATTATAATTTTTTGGATCGCGCGCTACGGGAGATGGCCAATTCGCCGTGTGCCTCAGGCACACGGCGAAGGACCAAAAACACACGGCAAACGAGTTGCCGTGTGTGGCCCACGGCGAAGGCCCGACGGCGGCCAGCCACGACGGCGAAGCCAGCTTCGCCGTGGGCCCTTTATCGGGCACACGGCAGTCCCTTTGCCGTGTGCCAGAGAGGGCACACGGCAAAAAAATGACGAGACGGCGGGGAACGGCGACAGGGGACGGCGACGGCGGCCGGGGCCCACAGGGTTCGCCGTGTGCCGCTCCAAAGGCACACGGCAAAGTTCAAAACTTCGCCGTGTGCCCCAGGGTAGGCACACGGCAAAGTTTCCTGGTTTGCCGTGTGCCAGGCCAAAGGCACACGGCAAAGTTTCAAACTTCGCCGTGTGCCTAGGAAAAGGCACACGGCAAAGTATTGAAAATGCACACGGCGAAATTCGGCACACGGCAATGCTTCGTCCAGAACCATCAGGTTTGGTCCCTTCGCCGTGTGCCATGGCAAAAGCACACGGCAAAGGCCTTCTTTGCCGTGTGCTACACACGGCGAAGTGACCAAATTCACCATTTTTTTGCTATTTTTTCACGTAAAAAGGTCCCCTCTCAAACAAACATCACAGACATATATTTCATGACAAGCAGCATCACAGGCAATTGATATAGCATCACAGGCAATTGATATAGCTTCACAGGCACATAATATAAACATTCACAAATGCATTACACGTTCGACAAGTTCGGAAATCCAAAGTATGTCACAAGTTCATTATTCCAAAGTTCAAATTCACGGTGCGGGGGGGTACGGTGGCGGGTACGGCAGGGGGTTATCCGGCGGGAACAACTGCTGCGGCTGTAACGTCGGTGAGATGCCTGGCGACAAGTCCGGCGTATTCGATGCCGCGGATTGGTTCTGCAATATTGAGAATAGATTGAATGTACAAGGAATTCAAGTCTCAAAATTTAATCTAAGTCTCTAAGTGAGTAAGTTTATATATTCTCTAAGTCTCTAATAATTGAAACGAATATACAAGGAATTCAAGTCACTCACCGCAGGAGTTTCTGGAGCCGGAGCCGCCGGGAAGACCATCTGCGGTAGGGGCAGGGGCTGACCAATCTGAACAGAAAGAGCTCGAATGTAGTTGTACATCGCGCTCAGCTGCTGCTGGTTCTCGGCGTGCTGCCTGGCCTGTTCCTCCTCCCGTATCCGCCTCTCTTCGGCTATCGCCGCCGCTATTGCCGCCTGGTGTGCTTGCGCTTGCGCCTCTAGCTGGGCCTACAATTTTTCATCACAATGTCACAATTCAAATCAAACATATATAGGAAATGAATGAACAATGAATAAGACATAAATAACCTGAAGTTCTTGCACTTGGAGCTGTGACTGTGTCAGGCGTGGGCGTATGGCCGGGCTACTGCTGGTGCTCCTGGCTCGAACCTGGGGGAGAGTGGGAGTGCTGGCCGTGTCTAGAATACCGTCGCCCATGTAGTACCGGCCATGTTTCTTGCCTCCTCCCACCCTCATGACGAGCTCTCCATCCAGGTCATGGGCGCTCGGATCCCACTCTGGCCCATGGACCTGTCGTCCCGCCTCTGTGTACTCGGTGATGCGGGTGTGGATGGAGGGATTGGAGTACGCCGAGGGCGGGTCGTCCGGGTTGTAGGTGACCTCGGACGCCTTGCCCTTGTGCGCCATAGCCCATCCCATGAACTGGGAGCACTCAGCACCTTGATGTGCTGCGGACTGCAAAACAAAACACCAATTTGATGACAAATGAAGCAACATTGAGTAGTTTGATGACAAATAAAGAAAATGAACCAGCATACCCATTTAGCCCTGTATTCATCGTTGGTACGGCTGCCTTGATGGTGTGCGGGACCTGGCATCAGCAAACGCCGCTCTCGGCCAGCGTTGTGCTTCTCCTCCCACTCTGGTGTGAACCACTTGTCCACTATGCGTCCCCAACACACCATATCATTGCGGCACCACCACACAGGCACCTACACGTGATCAAGTCAATGAAACGTAAGAATATCAAAAGGTTCGCCGTTCTTAAATCTGAAAATATATGAAAAATACCTGCAAGTACTGCTCCCGGGTCAGCTTCAAGTTTCTGGCGGCTTCTTTATTTATCTTCTGGCCCATGAACAGAGCGCCGAAGTTGATGACACACTGCACTTGCGCCTCGTAGTGCATGTCCTTCACCAGCTTCACGCATCGGTTGTGAGCCACAACCGCCGCACGGGCCTCGTACCCATCCGCACACCTGTAGAAATCCTGCATATAAACACGATGTATCTAGTCATTATTACAAATGAATGCCATGTATTGAGTAGTTTAGTGCGAGGAATACTTACCCACAGCTCGGCCTTGACCCGCTCCGCCTTGTTAGCGAAGATCCTTCCTTCCCGATCGACGTGATCTGGGGCGGCGACGTAGTGGTCCCACGTCCAGGCCGGCTCCTGCCTTCCTTGGGCGGTGACCAGGCCCGGGAAGTGTTCCCTGCACAAAAGGCCGAGGATGCCGTTGACCTTGCGGTTGTGACCACATTCGATGAGTACTCGCCAACCCCTGTCAAAAATGATTAAGATGATATATTGTGAAATCATAAGGTATTGAAATGAAAAGGTATTGATAACATGTAAATTTACTTACGCTTGCCCAGAGGGTTGAATCATTGGGCGGGAAGCAAGAGGTATCGGCCTATCCGGAAGTCTCGAGGGACCTCGCAACCAGACAGCCGGGATAGCCCCTGTCGTGGCCTCCTCCTCCTCCTCCTCCGCCTCCGCCTCCGCCTCCTCCTCCTCCTCGGAAGGAACGTATTCGTCCTCCTGCCGCTGCTCCTGCTGCTGCTCCTCCTCCTCCTCCTCCTCCTCCTCCTCCTCCTCCTCTGGCGAAGGTGGCTCTATAGGTCGACCCTTTCGGCCACCCTTGGGGCCACCTTTCCCTCGACCCTTCCCTCGACCCCAAGTCGAGGGCCCCGACGCAGAAGGGCTTGGAAGAGCTCTTCTGAAAGCAGACACACATTTTCGTGCTACACCGCCGCCCACCATCTTTGTTCAATCACCTGCAATTAAAAACAGTAAACCAATCAGTATATATTTAAGAAAGAGTAACATAATTACAAAATAAACATCACATAATTAGAAACTAACATGTATTAAAAATAGTCATCTTGATCAGGATTAGCTGCATCATAAGTCTCATCATCACTATCTTGCATATCGAGTTCATATTCAGGCCCGTGCTCCAAAGGAGGACTGTCATCGTCATCAAGCCCTAATTGTAATCGCTCAAGTAATTCTAAATCCTTCGCATTATAAACCTCATCTCCAGCATCCTCGTCATGAACCGTTTCATCATCGTCTACTTCCATTTCGATCGCTCCGGTTAAGTCTATCTCAAAACGCCCTGGTAGTCCATCTTCTTGAAAGAACTCTCCGTCATACGTGTTTGGATCTATGTTATAATCTTCATTGTTAGGGACAGGTAGTTTGCCGTGTGGCGACACCTTGTACACAACGTCCCAACCCTGAAGACGTTTGTCGGTTTTGCACGGGTATGAGAGATAATAAACTTGTGTGGCTTGTTGAGCCACAATATATACATCGTCTCCTGGATACACGGATGACTGTCGAATTTCGACTAGTCCAAGATTAGGGGTCCGTCGCACTTCGTTAGGATCAAACCAATGGCATTTGAATATGACCGGCTTAAGAGGTTTGCAACCATGAAACGTTAGTTCATATATTTCTTCAATTATGCCATAATAATCGACCCCATCATTAGCTGTCGTACAAACTCTGCTATTTGTGGTTCTTCGATTGGGACGACTCTGCTCGTGGCTTTCTGTGTGAAAGCGATATCCATTCACATCATAGCCGGAGTATGACATGACCCTATAGGCACAACCATTGGCAATCTGTCTCAACTCGGGACTCATTGACTCATCATTTTGGCCCTGAAAGTAAAATCATGATAGTTCATGTTATTATTCGCACGTCGTAAAAAGTACGAGCCTTAGAACGACTATACCTTATGTTTGAACCAAGAAATAAAATCGGGCGCAGAACCTCCCGCTCCATTTTTAAGAAGGGTATCAACTTGATGTGGTGTCGGTGCCCTATTTCTTCGCCAGAATTGATGAGTAAATTCTCTGTATGAACGAGAACAAGATTAAGAGGGGTTGGATGCAAAATAATCGAGAACTAGTTTGTTCAGAACTTACTGGATGTAATTTTCCACTTCCGAAAGGTTGGTCAGCACATACATCATGATTTTGCGCAACTCTTCATGTTGCAAGGTCTTACGAGTGCCACCACTTGAACTTCCGAGTTGCCCTCTAAAAAGGCTGATGTTTGAATCATTTTCGTTGGCATTGTAACGAGGTAGTGGATTATGGACGTTCGGAAGAGTGTCACCATAGTATTTTGTTGTGAAATTTGACACCTCCTCAGTACAGTATGCCTCTGCAATGGAAGCTTCAATTTTGCATTTGTTTTTACATTTGGTTCGAAGAACTTTTTGTTGCCTCTCAATTGAATAGCACCAACGGGCCTGCACAGGACCCCCCAGTCGTGCTTCATACGGGAGGTGCAAAATCATATGCTGCATTGGATTGAAAAAACCGGGCGGAAAGATCTTTTCCAACTTACAAAGCAACACTGGAGCAAATTTTTCCATTTCTGCAACCACAGTCCGAGATAATTCCTTAGCACAAAGTACGCGGAAGAAATTGCTTAACTCTGCCAGCACAAGCCACACATGATCAGGGAGATAGCCTCGAACCATCACCGGAAGAAGCCGCTCAATCCATATGTGGTAGTCATGGCTCTTCAGCCCATTGATTCGCATTGTAGCTAAGTTCACCCCCCTTCTCAGATTCGCTGCATACCCATCAGGAAACATTAAAGTTTTGAACCATTCTAGTACTTCCCTCCTTTGCTCCTTCTTCAGTACGAATTCGGCTGGAGGCTTTTTCCATTTCTTGCCGTCTTTGGGAGGCGGAATGTCGTACTTTGGTCTATTACATATCCTAGCTTGATCCACTCTAGCCTTAACATTGTCCTTTGTCTTATCAGAAATGTCCATGACTGTACCGAATGTTGCCTCGGCGACATTCTTTTCAGTGTGCATCATATCAATGTTATGTGGAAGAAGAAGGTCACACATGTAGGGGAGCCTCCACAAGCCCGACTTCTGAGTCCAGGCATGTTCCTCACCATAACCCTCAAACCCACCACCTTCTTTGTTGACCTTGAGCGTGTCTAACTGCGCACGAACCGCGACACCTATCAGCATCTGCGGTGGGGGTTCTTCAACCATTACACCTTTGGTAAAGTTCTTAATGTCCCGTCTGAATGGATGGTCCATAGGGAGGAATTGTCGGTGCTTGTCGAACGAAGAATACTTGCCACCCTTCGTCAACCAGATGAATTTGAGAGCTGCCTTGCATACTGGACATGGGAACTTCCCGTGGACACACCAGCCGCAGAATATCCCATACGCCGGCATGTCATGCAGGGAGTACATGTACCATACATGCATTTTGAAGTTTGTCTTTGTAGCTCGGTCGTATGTCCATACTCCTTCATCCCAAGCACGGAGCAAATCATCAATTAGAGGCTCCATATACACACTCATATTATCCCCTGGATATCCCGGAATTATCAATGACAAGAATATGGTCTGCCGTTGAAAGATGACGCCGGGAGGGAGATTGAGGGGAATAACGAACATGGGCCAACAAGTGTATGGTGCAGCCGACATTCCATAAGGATTGAACCCATCAGTTGCCAGCGCAACACGTACATTACGAGCCTCCACTGCTTTCACTGGATGACACACGTCAAAATGTCGCCATGCTTCAGCATCGGCTGGATGCACCATGTTTTCAGGACGGTATCGCTTGCCTTCTTTGTGCCAGGTCATTTGTTTCGCGGACTCCTCGGTCATGTAAAGCCGTTGGATTCTCGGTATGAACGGAAGATACCGTAGGATTTTCACGGGGATTTCGAGCTGCCTCTTATGACCATCGCCCGAGTCTACCTCCAGATATCTAGATGATTTGCATTTAGGACAATACTTTTCATCTGCATGTTCTTTTCTAAACAAGATGCATCCCTTTGTACAAGCATGTATCTGCTCGTATGGCATCTTAAGTGCACGAAGAAGTTTCTGTGCCTCATACAGGTTGCGTGGCAGATTGTGACCACCCGGAAGCAGGCTGCCAAAAACTGTCAACATCTTATCAAAGCCGTCTCGACTTATGCCAAGCTCAGACTTTAGGGCCATTATGCGTCCGACGGCATCCAATTGAGAAACATCGGTATGGTCGTGGAATGGTTTCTGTGCCGAAGACAACATGTCGTAATAGGCCTTTGCGGTTGCCTCTGGCGGATCCTCCCTAACATGACTGGGTCCTTCATCAAACTGGGCTTCATGAAAGTCATCTAACATGTCCCCGCAACCGGCACCACCATCAAAATCCTCGATGCGTTGTCGCACCACCTCGTCTCTCGCACGATGGGCCTCACCATGGCAGATCCACCGGGTATAGTTTGCCACAAACCCATAGGTGCAAATGTGTTTACCCATCTGGAACTGAGATTGAAGTATCTTGTTTGCACACTTGCTACAGGGACACGGCGCTTTACTCTGTCCGTTCTGAAATGCCTTTTTCAAGAAATCTTCGACCTTGTGAAGGAATTCTTCGGTCCAGTCACGCTTACCCCGCCAGCCCGTATACATCCACTCACGGTCATCCATCCTTTAACATATGAGTGGGTGATATAAAAATCAATTACATCTACACGATGTCTATCATGCTCTAATAGGTGAAGATAGGTCCTAATCCCACCCGAGGATGTGTAGATGAGGTTAATTTCCATGCTCTACTTCTATCCGAGACAGAATTTCGGCAGCACCTCCCCGCTGTTCTCCAAATACACGTCCTAGGAAGGAGATTGTGTATCCGGAGAACAACATGGAGGTGGTGCCGAAATTCTATCTTGGATAGAAGTATAGCATGGAAATTAACCTCATCTACACATTCTCGGGCTGTCCAAAAAACGTGGACAATTCGAAACAGATACGGTCATACATATGCAAAGATCTGCATATTTCCAACCGTATCTCTTTCGAACGGGAGACGCCTAGGTTACGTGATACACGAACATGATACGAAAAGAAAGGTAGGTTTTTTAATGTCTCACCTTGCTGTGCTGCAAAGTGACGAGTCGCAGGACGGTGCAACAGTACGTCACTTGAAGACGACGAGGCGGGGGCGAGCGGTAGCACAAAAGCCGACGAGTCCTCGGAAGCAACAGCAGCTTGATCTCCTACTCCTTCTCCTTCCTGCAACAATTGAATGCTTAGTGTTAATTCAAAAATTCAGCAGCATCTCCCTATACTACGAGGTTTTCAAAACCTGCATGAAAACCCGACACAAAGGTCGCACATATTCGCATACCATGGCTCGATGGCCGAACACATCGATATCACCGCAAATAAATATCTACTAACATATCTAACTAAATTTCTAACCAACATCTACTAATTCCTAACTAATATATACTAACCTATTAACTCATACCATCAAATTTCTAACTAATAATTTCAAACTAAAGATTTCTAATTTCTAATCAAAGATTTCTAACTAACCTATCTAACAATCTAACCTATCTAACATATAACTAACTAAAATTACTAACTACATATAACTAACTAAAATTACTAACTACATAACTAACTAAACAAAATAGTAAATAAAAAAAAACTACCTCAGGCCGGCGGCAGCAGGCCGGGCCGTGGCAGGCCGGCGGCAGCAGGCCGGGGCGCGCG
>CM014271.1:17465165-17482057 GCA_004135705.1 Alloteropsis semialata | reverse complement strand
GGCGGCGCGGGTGCGGCGGGGCTGTGGGGCGGGCGCGGGCGGCCGGTGTGTGCGTGTGTGAGTGAGACCGCGAGCGTGTGTGAGTTAAGTGTGTGAGGCAGGTTGCCGTGTGCCAGATCTACGGCACACGGCAAACCAATACTTTGCCGTGTGCCCAGATCTGCAGCACACGGCAAACCCAGCATTTGCCGTGTGCCGTGGGCCCAGGCACACGGCAAAGGGGCTGGCCATCATTTTATGTAAATTCAAATTCACTATTAACTTCAAATTTTCAGAAAAACAAACCACTCAAATGCCTAATAAGATCATAAAATGTACATATTCGAATTTGAATATAGTTTTTGCATTATTTCGTGTACTTTTAGGTAAATTTGAATTTGTTTCAATTAAAATGTTAGAATTCCAATTAATACGTTAAAATTATCAAATAGATACGAAAAAATACCAAAGTTGATCATGAACCAATGTATGTTGTGTACTACATATACAAAAAGTGTTAAAGTCAAATTCGAATTCGTTCGTCATTACGCCTCAAAATCTAGTCACAACCTGCTCTTATTCCTAAAACTTCCTCGGGGAAGCTTCGGTTTGTACACAACGTACGTGACAAAATGTGCGAAACCTACTCAACTATTCACTAGAGCCTCCATGTATGATAGCATGACATATTTACGAATCCCATGATTTTCAGACTTCGTTTGAATTTTATATAATTTCATAAGTAATCCGCCCAACGGTCGTGGTAATGTTTTGTGAACAAAATTTTCAGATTTTCGTGCCAACTACTAGATATGTTCTTAAATGTGACTCAATATCATGAATATCAATTTTCCGCTCACTTTTGTCTATTATTTCATGCACTTCCAGTTCAAATTTGCATAATATCAAAAAAATCATTTGAATGAAATAAATTTGAGAAATATAACAAAAAGATCTAGAAATTGATCAAATTTGAACATGGACTACCTAGATATGTATGTGGAAGCTAGAAAAATTTGGGAGGTCAAAATCAACTATTTTTTTATTTTTTTGCCGTGTGCTTGGGCAGGGCACACGACAAAGGGGCCTCTTTGCCGTGTGCCATGATTAAGCACACGGCAAAGGGGTATGTTTGCCGTGTGCCTGGCCCTGGCGCACGGCAAAACCCCAACTTTGTCGTGTGCCTCCCGGTGGCACACGGCGAAGTGTAACGGCCGTCTCCTTTCGGACGGCCGGTTGACGGTTAATTTTTTTTGCCGTGTGCATTTTGCATGGCGCACGGCAAAGATGGAGTTCGCCGTGTGCCTGGGGTGGGCACACGGTAAACAGCCTGCTTTGCCGTGTGCCGTTGTTTTGCCGTGTGCTTATCCCATGGCACACGGCAAAGTGCCTTTTTGCCGTGTGCCCGACAAACAGCTCACGGCAAATGTTTGTGCACACGGCGAATTAGGGATTTCCGGTAGTGCACACTGATTGCCATGTTGTGCATATCGACTCATCTCTAAATGAAATAATGTGTGGAGCAGTAACATTTTGTATCCCTGCCTTTTCCTGTGTCAGGTGATTGTTAATTATTTTTCTTTCATGCAGATTGGAGCATTGGATTAGATTAAGAGAGAGCCATACAGGCGGCTGGTCAGCTACACAGGAATCCCTTATCTGAATTAATCAAGATAGGAGAGGCATATAGGAGGTTGGTGCAGATTGGAGCAATTGGCTTGCCTTCGTGCCTTGTGACAGCTGATTATTAATTATTTCTGTTGGTTAAATAGCTTCCTTGTATAGTTCATATTGCTATGATTCGAACTCTGAATAATGGAGAAATATCATGATTAACAGATCCACTGAACCCTTCTCTGTACACATTATATTCATGGTTGTTCGACCTCTGATCCTAATTTTATGGTTAAATACATACTAGAATCACAGCTGTTTGGAAACACTTGTCATATATTCAATGCTTTTTCACCTTGCAGATTATTGCTATATTTTTTATTATTTTCCTTGCCTTCCATTATGCTCATTTCCATTATGCTATGATTTGTACCATTACAGACTTTAGATTTGTACCATTACAGACTGTGTAATCCCATCAGGTTTAACCTACACATGTTCCACTCTTACTATGCATTTCTTTCGTTCTATATAATTTCTTTATTCTTATTGTCGAGGGCAGTATCTTACACGAGATTAGGCAGGCGCATGATTAGTGGGACGCATGGCTGGGTGTATATAAGGGGAGGCAGGGACCCCCTCAAAAAACATCTCATCTCTCCGCATAATACAAGTTCCACATACAGGACGTAGGGTTTCTCACCTCGAGGCCTAAACCTGTCCAAATCATGTCTCTTGTGTTTCTTGTCACCATCTTGTTCTTGATTCTCGACGACTAGCCCTACAATTCTATTAGATCTCCTACGTGGGCTACCCCCTCGCAGGATCGTACCGACATCTGGCGCCCATCGTGGGGCAAGCGTCGAGAATCCGCCGTTGAACTCGATGGCACATTCTCTATGCTAATTTCGACATCAAGTTCGAGGAAGGCGTCATCTTCATCTTTGACACTTGGTTCCGCATCGACGATCAAGACGGCGTTCTCCACATCGGCGCCACGCAAAAACCACGACGCCGACGATTTTTTCTTCAACGCGGATCATGCCGCGCCTCGCCGTCAAGAATCAGAGCCTCCTCTGTTCGCTTGCTGAGTTGCTCTACTCGGTGGCGTAAGGGCAGAGTCCTACGAGCAATCAGCCAATCGATTTCCTAATCAAGCCCGACGTGGAGAAGACGAATCCAAGTTCAGGCCGTGTTGGACACGTAAGGGCGCAAGCAAAGCAAAAGAAGTTTGGCCGCTGTACGTGCATCTGGAGACGTACAGGCCAACATCTCTGTTCTGCACGGGCACCAATGCGGAGAGGTCAAAATTGAATTCTGATTTTGTGTTGCCCCAAAATATCAAGCGGCGGAAACGCATGGGGATTACAAGAAATTTTCATCAAACCTGTACTCAAAAGGAAGTTGACCCTCGAGATCCACGTGAAGATAACAGGTCGCCTGCTAACAGCGTGGCTCCCCCAGACCACTGCAAACTCACGTCGACGAATCCTTCAAGCTCCACCAGGGGCAGGACAAAAACCGGCCCAGCGCCTAGGGCCACTCTATGGGCTAAATATGCTAAGTCTTTTAGGCCGTCATTGTGCTACAATATTCATAGTGTAAAAATTCGGCCCTAGCTCCTGTCCGCCACTGAGCTCCACCGTGGCACTCTCCATGTCAACGTGCGGCCGAAAATCACGTCAACTCCGATTCGACTCCAGCTCGTGCGACAACGCCGACGATTTCGACTACTCCGACTGGTCGGGCTTCTTCGTCGACCACCACGACTTCATCGATAATTGCCATGAATCAAGCTAAGTTACTTATTTCAATTATTTTTCTTAATTTCTCTTATCTCGTATCTACATATTTGGATACACGCCGACTTCTCGGAAGTCAAACCACGAGCCGTTGCTCGGGGGCTAATCCGCGAATGGACTACTTCGCCGACTACACCATGCGATCCATACCATTGTTGGTTTCTCCACGCGATTCACAACATCGCCGGTTTCTCCATTCGCGCAAGCTGCGCCTTCGCCGATTTTGTTGTCTTCTCTTAATGGTCGCTAATTTACCCCAAACCTCCTCTGGTAACGCCTAACATCAATGGCTAAAACAGAGGCCAGGTGCATGTATCGCACGCACGGACTGCTAGGAGAAATTACATGGCCTAAACAAAAGCTTGACGCCAATTTATATGCTCGCCGATGGGTTCAAATTACCCTCGCCAGTTTCTTTTTTGCACCATCCACGCTCTCGCCAACTACTTTGCGCGATTCGCGCTCTCGGAATATTTTATTTTTTTCAAATTGATCTCCAGCGACAATTCTCCAAGCTGTCGGGCGCATCATCACAGTTCCGCGGGCTTGTTGGTTTTTCTTAACTCTTACAGAATAATCCGCAAGCGTACGGAAATACCGTTGTAGCACTTCGCCTGAGTATTCAGGGTATCGTATTTTCCACAAGGAACGGAAGTGTAAACGTCTTCTAACTAGAATACCTTAGAGGGAAGAGATTTGTATAGAAAGTGTGTTTTAATCTAAAGATAAGATCTAAAATAAGTTCACCTTTATGTGTGGATTTTGTTACGTGTGAGACCGGCTCGACCCAGATACAATCAAGATCATCCGGTAATTGAAACTCTACTCTTGCTATTCGAACAGGGGGTGTACACAACACTATATCTAAAGTCCAGGACCACAGATTGTCACTTTCCTATGGCCTACCCCTCTACTCTGTCGAACACAAAGCAAACAATGGTAATCTAAGGCCTAAACACCACGCCTATGCTGTTGACTATTTATTCTAGTGTGCACAGGGTTACCCGTATCCCAGAGACCCTTCACTAGAACAATCCGTAGACACTGCTCCACGCAAACAATAAATATTAATAACTTATCAAAGAACTTGTAAAATTACGTCAACATGAAGAATCAAGATCGAAGAAGAATTATAAGGTTGAAGAATAATCCAATAAACATAATCCAATATATTTTCTTCTACTCTCTCTCTAATTGTCTTCTACTCCTCTTCTAATCTCTCTTATAATCATACTCCCTAATCTAATTCTATGAAGCCCTTCTACATCCCTTGCCCCCTTTCCCAGGTGTATCTGAGTTGATCCGAAGTCGAATGATCTGAAGGAGGGGGGGGGTGTGGGTTGCTTATATAGGCCTCCAAGGTCGGTTCCCGAGGTTTATTTATGGCATCGCAAGTGGAACCGACCTAAACAACCGACATAGAAGCGCCTCTACGAAGACCAGACCGAAATGATGTCGGTGGGGGACCGGCCGGGCCCTTGTTGGGCCCATTCGGGCCCAGCTTTGGCTGATAGATCGCTTACGGGCTCCTTTTGTCAGTTCTGCCTGCGAGGGGCGAAGTTGCGATGGTTTTCTTCTGAGTTGTAGGCCCATGGCTATCGTCAGGAGTTGCCGGAGGTGACGAGGACATCTTCATGCTAGATCCATATGGGCCAGCTTCATCACCGAGCTACGAATCATCGCCAACTTGGATAGTGGGCCCGATTTGGATTCAGCCGACAGCCTTGCACCAAAATGGCGATATCTCCCTCGTCTGGCATCCGATTGAGGTGTTCTTTAATGCGTTGGAAAATAGACAACGAGGAGCTTCTTTTGGTTCTGGTTCTAGCCATCACCTTTTTGGGCCACATTGGGTCTATATCCATCATTTGCAGGTGTGGTCTCCTGAAATCAACAATTCACCAAAACTTGTGGAAATGATTAGTCATAAACTCTTATCACTAAGTTTAGTTGTTGTTTCCGGTAAATATTGACGGTAAAATATGGTCAATAAGGACCATCAACAGGGCTCATAAGCTCGGGGGCTAAGCGCCAAATTGGTCCACAACGCCAGTCAAAAACTCTGCTCGCAACGTTCCGCGGTAGGGGTTCTTTCTTCGTAAGAACTCCAACCGAGGCAACTCTAACTGAGACAACTCCAACCGAGACTACTCCGCCTATTTTCTACAAACCGTAAGTCCGGATCCTTAATTTGATTTGGCAAATCGGATCAAGGCTTGGGGGCTGCGGATATATCTCCAGAGGTTTTCCGAAAATTTTTCGGTTGACTTTGTTCAAGACCAAATCTCGGGGGCTGCGCCAAGGATTCAAAAAGAACTCCGACTCATGCGAAATTGAAGCTCTTCGAGAATATTTATTGAAGACCCTCAAATTCCTTCTTCCAAGTAAAATGAGGCTTGGGGGCTACCCAATTGGGTGCACCTACACGGTGCATGCCAATGAGATTCTCCAGAAGCTTTGAGCACATCAAAGCCTTGATACAGCCAGCTGAATACATGAGGACGAGAAAGTATTCCAACCACAGAAGAACCTCGCTGGGTGCAAAAGAAGTCCAACCGATGGCAAAGAAGTCCACCGGAGTGCAAAAGAACTACGCATGAGTGAAAAAGAACTCCTCCTTGGCTCCAAAACAATTCGATTATACTTCAAGATCCACGTCAAGGCTGTATGGCAGGCAATGAAGTGCTCGGGGGCTTGTTGGGTATACAAACCCCGGGCTCCCTAAGAAAGGCATATGATGGATTTCCTAGTATTGTTAGGATTCCTATTTTGTAACCGACTAGGATACTTGCCATGTAAACCTTGCCCCATGGGATACATAAAAGTGGGCAGGGGTCCCTAGATCGGCAAGGTCAAAGGCCCAACAGGTCACAACAGATCCAATCTTCAAGGAATACAAGCCACCAAAATACAGGACGTAGGGTTTCTCACCTCGAGGCCCGAACCAGTCTAAATTGTATCTCTCGTGTTTCTTATCACCATCTTGTTCTTGATTCTCGATGACTAGCCCCACAATTCTATTAGATCTACTGTGTGGGCTACCCCATCACAGGATCGCCAGTCTAAAACACCGACAGAGTAACTAAACCAGAACACTTCCTACCCATCTCTCTCCAATTATGCCCTCTAAAAATTATTTCAAAGTCCCTCACAAGTAGGCTCCAACCTCTCATTCATTTTTTTTGACCGAAGTTAGTAGGGGAAACCCCAACCTATTTTTTTGTATAATTTTCTTTTATTCCAAACCCAGGTTCGCTCCCGCAGGGAGTCGAACTTGGTCTGCTAGGTGCTACTCAGGTGCTCTAACCACTAGGGTAGAGGCCCTTTCACAACCTCTCATTCCTTACCTTGTGCATCCTGATCAGACTGGTTTCCTCAAAGGGAGAAGTATTTCTAAGAATTTTTTATGCTGCAGAGTTGGTACAGACTTGCCACAAAAGAAAGGTTCCCATCATTGCTCTGAAACTTGATTTTTTTTAATGAAACAGGAGGGGTGACCCCCTACTGGTTATATATTATATATTTGAATGTAATCACTACACTATAGGTTCATTTAAGAACCAAAGAAAGAAAAGAAAAAAATCATAAAGGTTACATCATATTGTCTCTTTGCACTAAGAATAACCAGATCAAACTCTTTCTTGAAGTAATCCTTGCATCTATGTAGACTTGGTTGCAAATCTCTGAATATAAGGTCATTACACACCATCCAAATTGCCCAGCTCATGATGATGATTATATCCATAAAGAAAGGTACACTAAGTTGCTGTTTGAAATCCAAGAGAGCCTATAATGGATCCTGCAGAGCTGTTACCTGAAGGTTAAGAAGCTGCCAGCATTGTTGAGCAAAGGGACAGCTCAGGAAAAGATGTTCTCTGAATTCCACCATAGAATCTAAGCATAGAACACAGTTGTAGTCATCTAGGGTCAATATTTTTCCTCTGCAGCAAGCCTCTTGTACTGAGTCTATCTTTTAGTAATAGCCAAAAGAAGCATTTGTGTTTATTCTGAACTTAAGAGTTCCATAGACAAGTGAAAGATGGATGTGTTATTCGTGTTCCAATAAGCTGGCGATATGCCTTAGAAATAGAATATGGACCGGGACCCAAGATATAGGTCCCTATATCATGTTCATGAGAATTTGCTGCATTTTCTAGAACCACTAAGAGATCATTCAACTAAGGATAAGCAATTGCTGATAGCGGCAAATGGAAATTTTGGTCCAGATCCTCCATTTGCTTTGCTACATGAATATTCACAGCTTTTCTTTTTGCAAAGGAATACAACTCTGGATAGCATTGACATGGCACTCGGCCCTCCCATAAATCTGTCCAATGGAAACAAGATTTGCCATCACCCAAATGCACCGAGGCTACACCAAAACGAACCCCTCTTTATATGATTTGGTAGTTTACCATGATTATAATGCTTCTCCCACATCAAATGTACCCAAGGGATGTCTGCTCTGTTGTAAAACTTGTCCAAATATTTCAAAAGTAAAGCTTCATTCTGAGTTTGTAGATTCAAAACTCCCAAACCACCTTCACTTTTTGGGACACAAACCATGTCCCAAGCCGCCTTTGGAGGATTTTTTGCATTAACATCCCCTCCCCTCCAAAGTCCATGTTTTCTATATTTATTAATCTGCTTAATCACTGTTTTTGGAACAAGGAACGTGCACAGGTAGAACATTGGGAAAGAAGTGAACACTGCATTGGTCATTTGCAGACAACCTGCCAGTGTGAGGAATGTGAAAGTGCTTCTTAGCCTCCTTTCACATCTTGAGACAATAGGCAAAAATTCCTCTATTTTTGGTTTGGTTAATCCAAGTGGCAAACCCATGTAGGTAAAGGGTAACTGACCCACAGAACAGCCAAAAGTTTGGGAGAGAAGAAGACATCTCTCATCAGTCATTAATTGAAACCATCATAGACTTCGAATAATTCACCTTCAGCCATGTTGATGTAGCAAATTCTTCTAGGATGGTCTTAAGATGTAATAGCTGATTAGGGCACCCTTCCATGATAATGAGTGTGTCAAACTTGATTTTCGCAAAGCTTTCAACTCGATTGAATGCAAGGCTCTTGATCGGGTTCTTGAGGCAAAAAACTTCCTAGCAAAATGGATAGCTAGGATTCACTTAATTTAGCAAACTAGCCAAACTGCCGTTCTTCTTAGGTCTTGTTTAGTTCCCCAACTTTTTTGAGGAACTCTTTCTTCTTAAGCTTAATCACACTCACAGGGATATGATATGAGCGAAATTCATCCTTGAATTCCTGCCAAGTGATGCTACCTGAATCTTCATGAGCATCGCAATATGCATCCCACCAATTTGAAGCTGCACCTTCTAATCTTCCAGCAGCATATAAAACCATCTCTCTGTCAGTGCACTGAGTAATCAACAATTTCTTCTCCACTGTCTTAATCCAATCATCAGCATCGAGAGGATCTACAGAGTGAGAATATGTAGGCGGGTCGTGACTCATGAAATCCCTGTGTTTGTCTCTCGGGGGCGGTGGAGGAGCTATATTCTGATTCAGCTGAACAATGGAGTTGGCCATATTTGTCATCAGCTGAGTCTGGGCAGCTATAAACTGTTCCAATGCTAAATTCGACATCTGGTTCTGACTTGAGTTAGGCTCTGGATTATTTTCACTGCTTCCAGCACCAGACCTAGTGTTCACCATCTGATTGTATAGAAAACAAGAACTTAGATATAGGTATAGAAAGATATGGTACTAGTGCAGATGAAACTAAATAATTCAGGGAAAGAACCAAGATAGGAATTCCAACATTAGCACTTGCATGGTCAAATCTCTTTATCCAAATTAACATGACCAATAAAAGAATAGCGTCCATTAAGAACTACTCCACGTTAAGGACAGATTATGGCTATCTCGGAAAAATAGATGCATCTTCTAAACAGAATATCCAAAAATTACGAAACTTATCCAGAATGTAGATAATGAAATTATGAATCCAATGCAACTGGAATCAACTCATTTAGAGTCCGGAAACTAAAGTTATAAAGAAAATACTCTAGCTGTGTCAGAAGCTCTGAACAGATTCTGTATTCTCTAATAAAACGTAGGTATCTCTTTCTCAGAAAATCCAAAATTGGTAAACTTTTACCAGAAAATAGGTTATCAAATTCTGGAACTAACTCAACTGGTTTCAAATCAATAGGAGTTCGGAAACTTGAGATATGAAATAAACAATTTGAATGTGTCAGATTACCAAACTGATTCTCTTTGTCCAACAAAAGTTATTTATCTCTCTGTACAATAATCCAAAAATCGTGAAACTTTGCCAGAAAATAACTTATGAAGTTATGGAAATAATCCAACTAGATTTGCATCAATCGGAGTCGGGTAGCTTGAGATATGAATTAAACAGTACTGCACTGTCAGGGGGTGACGGGAATAGGTTTATGCATGAAGGGATTCATGATAAGATATGGTAAAGATGGATTTGAAACTCACCTAGGTACTAAGACCACGAACAAAGACAAAACCCAACCATCTAATCGTTTAGTTGATTTATTAAGATGTAATTGTGGTCATCACTCCACAAAACATCACACTCATTACAAAGAGCCAAATCAAACATTTGCATACAACAAACACAAAGCAAACAATCCTACACCAGAACTAAACATCGACCTCAACGACGACTCTTCTAACGGTGACATGAATTTAGAGGGGATGATTTCCTAAATCCTTGTGTTGAGATAAAGCACGACTGATGGTATTTCCAAACAAAATATCCATGATTCTCTTGTTTCCGATAATATCCACTTTCCAATAATTCAAAAATCATTAACTGTGGTATCCAAAGTAATCCATATTATTATCTTGGCTTATAGAGAATGTTAACTAAGAGCTGGGAAAGAATGAAACAAATATAGAGTTGGATGATGATGATTAAGAATCAAGGAGAAGGTAAGTCAAAGTTGACGAAAAACAACGAATTTTAGACAAAGATTGAAGCGGAAATTGTTGAGCAAGTATAAGAAGGCATTTAGGACCCTAAAAATGACCATTGCTACTCTAGGCTTACGTCCTACAGTCAACACAGCTCTGATACCACTTCTGTCACACCCGATTTTGTAAACAAAACCGAATGACTATCATATGTGCGCCAGGATCAAGTTTACACACATATGAGACTTCATCAGTGATATAAAAGACAGTGCAAAACGTAAATAATATTAATCAATATTATTACACTCATGGAAGCGAATTACTAGCAGCGGATCTTCAACACTTCATCACAGGCAGCTGACTGGGGAAACACGTACGCCTAGAAACTTCCAAAATACTCCACTGAAACTTCTGTCTAAGCCTGAGCCGCAGATAAAGCAAGGTTGAGTACACTTATGGTTGGTACTCAGCAAATGTAGAGCAAAGCATAATGACATGCAAAGGCTTATCAAGGAAAAGCTGGCTAATTAAACTGCTTAAGCACTTTAGTTGGTCATATTTTATTTAGCAGCATAATTACTAAGATATAAGTATATACCAACCCAATTAAACATATGGTAAACCATAAGCATCATCATCAACATAAATAAACCAATTTAATTCTTCTTTCGATATATTAATCATGTGAGGGTCCAGGCCGCTCATGACCGCGAGCACGGCTATTGCAATAGATTTTAGACACTCTGCAGAGGTTGTACAGCTTTCCCCACAATTCGTGTTTCCCATGTCGCCTGAGGTCGCGAGCCTCTTCAACACTTCCTTAGGTGAGGGGCTAGGGATTCACTACGAGGCCTTTCCAAAGACTCCCTCTATGTATGTGTTTGGCCCCTGACCGAACGGGTAATCGGAAGGCGCACCTTCGTTCCCCGCACATCACACACAAACCAAACATCCGCCCAACACACACCTCCAAACACAACATAGAGTTCAACTAGTTACTTAGCCAAGACCAGAGCCATGTAGTATTATGGTTGTACGGGAAATCCTGGGTGGTTCTCCATGTTCCGATTAATCAATGTGGTCTTGGTTTAACATTCTCATCAGATCATATATATCATATACAAAAGATATCACAAAATTATTATCTTCACATTTAGTATAAACCATTCCCAAGTATAGCAACTAAGCAATGCTACCCAACATAAATATTAAACCCAGGTTGACAAGGCATGATTAAAGAAAACTAGTCATCCTTAGCATAGGACCCATCATGATTATAAGCATGCAAGCATAGCAAACTACAGTGTATAAGCATGTCATATGGTTATTAGGACAAAAATATGATCAAGAATACACTTGCCTTAAATCCAGCTAATAAATGCTATGGCTCAGGGTATTCTCAATTGAATCCTTGAACACCAAGAACGATCCTTGAATACCACGAACGTTGCACCTCCTATACACATCACGGGGGCACATACAAGAAATAATACAATAAATAAGAAACAATACACCAAACATGGGCAACAATACAAAAGAACGGTTTAAATCTATAGTTCAAGTCCTTACGGTCACGGGAGCGAAAGAATCACTCGAAACGGAGTTAGAACGGTTGAGATACGATTAAAACGGTGCTCCAGGGGCTTAACTACGAAGAAATAGACTTTCAGGGGTTAGATTGAAGGAATCCGAGGGCATATACATAATTATGCTTATAAACTTAGGGTTGAATGCATAAAAGATCAAGGCCGGATGGTGGGCTCGATATATTGAAAGACCAGGGTCTAAACTGCAAGAAATAAGGACCTAACCGTAATTACTTTACACAGATATTGGACGGCGGGTTTATTACCGAAAAGATAAAGGCCTCTTTAGCAAAAATTGCCTCGGCTGACCGTTATGCTGCGATGTTGACTAGATCTAGGGCGTCTATCTCGCGATGGACGGCTGCCGTTGTTCGGTGATCAAGTCCGATGCCGGCGGCGGTGGTCCAACACGGAGAGCTCGCCGGCGTAGCCCAATCTCAGGCTACAGGGCACCAAACCAAGCGATACTTGGACCGGAATGCACAGGAGAGTACGGGGAAACCTTCTAGGGCGCTCTCGTCGGCGATTGATGGACAGGCACGTCACATGGCGATGGATGGCGGCTCGGGCTGCACATGGAACTCCGGTGAGCAAAATCCGAAGCATCGAGGAGAATACGACGAGGTCAAGCACTTCCGTAGGGTTCCTTACCTCTTGACGAAGCTTTGAGAATCAATCTTGACGATCTGAAGGCGGCGCCGAGAGAGATCGGGTGCGGTGGTGGGTGGGAGCTCGGGCTTCGCGAGCTCACGCAAGAGGGCTCGGTGGTGGAGTTGTGCGGCTAGGGTTTCGTGGGGGCTCGGGAAGGTGGTGGCGTGCTATATAGGCTGGGGAAGGCCGCTTGGCGTGCGGGTCAAGGAGAGGAGGGTGGCGCGCGGTGTCCTGCTCGGGTCTGAGTCCGACGCAGAGACGAGTCGGAGGTTGGGGATGGATTCGACACGCGGGACCCACCAGCCGGTGAGACAGAGAGGAGAAGTTGACGGGCTGCACTGGGCCGCGGGGCGAAGCTGGGCCGGGAAGAGGAGATGGGCTGGGCCTGCAGTGCAGAGAGGAAGAGATGGAGGAGGATAACCGGACCAAACAATAGGTCAGGGAGGAAAGCTAGACTTAACTAAAAACAACTAAACCCACTCAAACAAATGCTATTCAAATTCGAATTTAAAATAAATTTAAACTCAAACTTGAAAAGCAACCAAACAAAACAAATGCAAATACACAAAAGCAACAATGCACTTATTGAGTCTATTAATGAATTATTTAATTGCAATAAAACCTACATACTTCCAATTAAATCCTAGAAATTTATTTCAACCTTTAATAAATTCTAGAAAATTATGAAAATGTTGCTACAATTTCTTGTGATGAAAATTAGGGTGTTACACCGTGGCGAAGGACGGACGCCCATCATGCCCTGACACGGCGGGCACCAAGTAGGTACGGCACCGGATGGGCCGGGACGGGACGCAGCCGGGTAGTTTGGCCGGGCGAGCCGGAGACTCCTCGGAGGCGGAGAGCTCCCCGGGCGAATCGGAGAGCCTTTCGGGGGCGGAGAACTCCTCGGGCGAATCGGAGAGCCTTTCGGGGGCAGAGAACTCCTCGGGCGAATCGGAGAGCCTTTCGGGGGCGGAGAACTCCTCGGGCGAGCCGGGGAACCACTCGGAGGCGGAGAACTCCTCGGGCGAATCAGAGACTCGTCGGGCGGCCCCCGAGCTGTTGGGGCATGGAGAATCTGCTTTGATTTGGTTCTTCGGTTTTTGCTTTTGTGGGGTGGATTATCGTGAGGACCCGGGTTAAGGGTTTGATTGGGTACCCCTAATCCAGACCCTCGTCAAACTTTTTCTCCTTTTACTCTCTGATGAATTTGTACCATAAGTAGCTAGATGGTTGAAAGAATCTTGACGTGTACTTGGCTACTTGTCATGATCAACTGAAGAAAGCAGAAGTTGGTGGACACTTCAACTCTATGGTCTGTTCTACCATTTTCATGCGTCACAGTTTCTTTTCACTATCACCGCTGCACAAATGGAAGCCACATCCCCTTTCTATCTATGCACAACATGCAGATCGGACAGTCATGACTCATGAGAATACAAATATATATATATATTTTTGGTGTGGAACGAGCAGGTGGCCCATCTATGTGGGTACGGTAATAATGCACATCTTGGTACTAGCAAGAAATTATTTACTTTTGGTTATACTGCAAGGTTTTTCTAAAAACCAACTAGCATGTTTACACAGTTCCGAGCTGAACCCAAGTTTTGTGCTTGCTCATATGTTTGCTCTGTGCTTGCATATATATGTGCTCAGAAATGGTACTGTTAACACTTCAAAAATGAGCATGAATAGCCACTTATGAAAGTGCATTAATGTTCTTCCGATCCTGAAATTTACTTTTGCATTTCTAATTGAGACATGATCCCTCACAATGGTAACCACCATGAAGAGATATGTCAGGATAATTAGTTAGCATGATCTTGTATAGGGCTCATCGATGAGTCTAGCTATAGCAAAGGATTAACACTTATTAGTTGGCTTCTCAAAATGTGGACAGTGTTCTGTTGCATATATGGACTAGAACACAATTACTCCAAACAAACAAATGCATCATCGGTTGTAGCTATTTTTTATTTTGTGAAGAAACAGATGGACATCAGGCATAACCTCAGGAATACATGCATATCTGAATTCGCTATGCACCAACAACAAAAAGGAACACTGAAATACATCCCCGGAAAACATGAGAATTACCTTGCAGAGATCTTGACAGTTGACACGCATGCATGCGTATGAACCCTAGCCTGCAATAATCCATCATGAATTCATGCATGGGGCGCATGTATAGCTCATCAAATGATTCTTGGAGGAAAAAATTAAGTGGTCAGATAAAAGAAGCAATTCCTTTCAAATTTACTAGGAAATTTCCTGCTTGCCAAAACGGGACTAGTGCAGGCCAATCCCCCCACCCCACCAGCACCGGCCCATCTGAGCAAACTGGTGGCATCATGCCATGCAGTCCCCATCAAGGCAAGCAAGCAAGCAACCAGCCACTGCGATTCAATGTGCTAGCCGCTAGGGTTTCCCGGGTCACCCCTTTCCATAGCCGGGAGGCGTCCACGCCTCTGGCTCCTCGTGGCCTCGGCGAGAACCTGCCGAGATCGGCAAGGCGGAGGGGACCGGGCGGGGCCACGCCGTCGGAGGGCGGTTACAATTCCGCGTACACTGATCGATCGATCGAGGTCGACGGCGTTGCTTTCCATGGTGCGTGCCTTGTCCGGCCATGCAGATCGATGCTTGCCGCGAGCTCACACGCCTGCTCCTCGATCTCGCAGGCGGCAGGCCCCTCTCCCAGCTGCACAGCAGGCTGCAACGAGAGGATGTGCATGATCAACTGTGCTGTGCAGTGCAGCACTCCCATGGCCGTCCATTCCATGAGCAGGTAGAGGAGGTAGCTCTGTGTGCTCTGAAGAATATAATAAGCCTGATGATGCTTGTGGGTTCTGAAGATCGGGTGTGCGTCACAGGGCTCGTGCATCCGTGCAGGAAACGCATCATTGCGTTTGCGTCGAGAGATATATGCAGAGATGTGAGAGAAGCAGAGAAGCATATGCATGGACTGGTCATGCTCATGATTTGGGTATTTTTCTCACTCGCTTTGACTCGTTGAGTGTGGCGCGCCGGCCCCTGTAACACACACATCTGAAGAGGTTTTTGACACCCTAGTTCTACTCGTAGTTTGAAATAAGCTCATGCACTACGGGAAACCCCATAAATGCCGAGTGTTTTTCGGTTTGCCGAGTGCCATCCCTCGGGCACTCGGCAAACAACCTTTTTGCCGAGTGTCGCGGGGAAAACACTCGGTAAAAAAAAAACACTCGGCAAAGAGAGGGTTTGCCGAGTGTTTTTTTCTGACACTCGGCAAACAACTCTTTGCCGAGTGTTTTTTTCCCCGGCACTCGGCAAAGAAGCAAGTTTGCCTAGTGTTTTTTTCTGGCACTAGGCAAATAAATAATTTTTTTCTTTTCTACACCTCAAACTTTTTCTACTCTCTACATATAACATGTGGTACTCCATGTTAAAGTTTAGTAATTTTTTTGTATCTTTTCGCTATATTTAAATAATTAATTGCATTTCAAGCAATTTTTTGAATCAAATCAAATTTGAACTGTAAGTTATTTAAATAATAGAACAAAATGAGTAGAAAATTGATATTCATATGGGTGTGTCTCCTCCTCAAATGGTTGAGATTTAGATATCCCTCAATCACTTTTTAGAAACAGAAGCATCTAAGAGAAAGAATCGTAACATTGAGAAGGATTCAATAAGATTTGAGTCAAAGTGATGGTCGAATTGTGATTTGACTACAAAACTTTTTGTATAGGCAACACAGAACTTAGATTGCTTCATGTGATTTTTTTGGTAATTTTTTGAAACCATTTGATAATTTTAATGTTATGAAAAAGAAGGAGAAGAAGGAAAAAAGAAAATAAAAAACATTTGCTGAGTGTTTTATACAACACTCGGCAAAGAGCTTCTTTGCCGAGTGTTTTTCCAGGCACTCGGCAAAGAGTGCCATGTCATCGATCCGAATCACCACAAAAACGCTCTCCTATTGGTCACCTCCTCCTCCCAAGGATAAGACCCTCCCTCCCTCTCCCTTTCTCTCTCCCAGTCTCCCTCCCCTTCTCCCGAAAAAAGGCCGCGGTCTCCTCTCTTCTCCCGCAACCGCCGCCGGTCCTCCCTCCCCTTCTCCAGCCGCACCGCTGCCGGTCCCCAGCCCCGACGCCGGTCACGGCCCTCCCCTCCTCCAGCCGCGGCCGCCTGTCCTGGCCCCCACCCCTCCTTCTCCCGTCCGCGGCAGCGCGGCCAGGGCCACCAGCCGTGACTCCTCCCTCTCGCTGTCCTGGCCCTCCCTTCCTCCAGCCGCGGCGGTCCCGGATCGAGGCCGCCGATGGAGCTCCTCTCCCTCCCCCGCCGGATCGAGGGCC
>CM014271.1:17411624-17453651 GCA_004135705.1 Alloteropsis semialata | reverse complement strand
TTGTAAAATAATTTGGATTATAGATTATAAATAACGGGTTGTTTAGATCGTGGACATTGGCAGAGCCAGAAAGGCTGACAAAGGGCTGCTAAATCAATAAAAAGGGTGCTGAATTGATGAAAATAGACTCGATTTTGGTTTTTAGATTCATTTTCCTCGCTAATAATATATGGACAAATGCTCCATAACTCCAATATTCGGCTGTGAGCAAACACTGGACCAGTTCAGTGCAGTGCTGCCTTGTCCGGTCATTCAATTCCCGATCAAATACCTGGGGGTTCCACTCTCCACCCGGACGCTTCCAAAATCCCAGTACCAACCGATCATTCACAAAGTCGCAGCTCGACTCCCGGCTTGGCAAGGTCCTCTGATGAATAAGAGTGGTCGACTAACCTTGGTCAAATCCACTCTCTCTTCCATGCCAATCTATATTACAATGGCGGACAAGTTGCCATCTTGGGCTCTGAGTAAAATCGACTCGATCCGCAAGAATTTCCTCTGGACTGGGAAAGAGACGGCGGTCCGGGGAAAGAATGTAGTTGCATGGACCACTGTTTACCGCCCGACGAACCTGGGGGGTCTGGGAGTAATTGATCTCAGGCTCGCTGGCTTTGCGCTTCGGGTGCGTTGGCTCTGGACAGGGCCGGCTGTGGACCAGTGCGGCGGGTGCGACCGCCTAGGGCCCATGGCCTAAGGGGGCCCAAGAGCCCAGCAGTTCCCAGGTTGCTTCTATTCACGATCGCATCACAGCCGTTCCGTCTCCACAAAGGAAGCGACGCGATTAGACCTGTCCGTCGTCTCCTGCCAGCCGCCGCTACGTCCTCACCTCCTAGGTTCTCCAACGGAGTCGACGATCCAGGCTAGAACGTGGCTCAACGGCAAAATGTCTCACCTCCGGCGAGACTGGAGTTCAGGACATTCAGGTACAAGGCATACTCCCAAGTCCCAACTCCTTAATTAGTCCGATATATGTTATATATGGCTCCGGGTCTTAGGGTTGTTGTTTATTTTTTTTTCTAGTCTCCTTTGATGCATTGGTCAGGTGCTACCGAGGATGGTTGGAGTTTGGCTGATATTGGAGGTAATTATACTAGTTATATTTTACTGTCTTTTTAGTTTTTCTTCATGTAATATCGATATTTTTCATCAAGTTTTCTTTAGCATGTTCATCAAGAATTAAAAAAAACACATATTGCAAGTTAACTTTTACTAGTATATTAATGCTACTATTTGGTTTATCATGTTTTGAATAAAAATCAATGAGCCTTAAGGGCCTACAGTTAAAAGTTCGCACTAGGGCCCCCAAAACTGTAGAGCCGGCCCTGGCTCTGGATGCAGCGCACTGATGATGATCGTGCTTGGTCAGCGCTGCAGTTTCAAGTGGAGCCAGAGGTGAAAGCCTTATTTGATGCGTCGGTGATGGTGATCTTAGGCGATGGTAACCGAGCTCTCTTTTGGACTGACAACTGGCTTGATGGATCCTCCATTCAGCGCACTGCACCAGCACTAACGGCGGCCGTCACAAGAAGGTCAAGATTGAGTACAACGGTGGCTCAAGCTCTGCAAAACAAAAGTTGGATCACTGAAATCCGTGGCGGTCTCTCGGTTCAGGCACTGTTTGAGTACGTCAAGCTATGGCATCGACTTGCCACATACGACTTGCCGATGGAAGGAGAAGACCAGTTCTGCTGGCGCTGGACACCGGACGGCAAATATAGCGCCTCATCGGCGTACAGGCAACTGCATCAAGGCAGCGTGCACATGCAGGGCCACAAGCGTATTTGGAAATCCTGGGCACCGCCACGAGTCAATTTCTTTGTTTGGCTGGCATCAAAGCAAAGGCTCTGGACAGCGGACAGAAGAAGAAGGCATGGCTTAGACGCACGTGATACTTGCTGGTTGTGAGATCAGCAACCGAAAACGGCGGATCACATGCTCGTTGATTGCTGCTTTGCAAAGCAGGTTTGGTGGGGAACACTCTCATCGATGAACTGCTCTTGCTCCTTCACCGACGCAGGTACGCAGCTGCAGGATTGGTGGGCGCATGTCCGGGGACTCCAAGAGCAACCACGGCGGAGAGGCTTCGACACCCTCTTCATGCTTATCATCTGGAGTATCTGGAAAGAACGCAACGCAAGACTCTTCAACAGAATCAGCACCTCGGCGTCCGACGTCCTCCACAAAATCAGAGAGGAAGCTCATGTTTGGACATTGGCAGGGGCCGCTAGGCTTGGTAGTCTCTTCCATGAGTAGTCCTTCTTGTTTTCTTTAGCCGTTTGTTCCCCTGCTGCAGCCTAGTTGCTGGCAGCAGGCTGTCTCTGACTATTTGGCGCTCTTTTGGCTATTAACAACTCTAATTTCTTCTTAATGCACTGATACGCGGCTTGCGTATTCGAGAAAAAGAAAAAACAGGCAAAGCCGCAGCACCGGACCTGTCTCCGCACCTGATCGTGGATGGCGGGTAAGGCAATTGAGGGATTGCATTGGTTGTCTATAATCTCAAAATAGGTGAACGGAACCAAACTATAGAATTATGTATATGAATATGGATAGTTATATTTTTATAAGCTATAATATTTTTTTAATATGGTTTTCATAATCCTTACCTGATCTAAACACTCTCTTAGTGCCATAGAAATATGCATCATGTCGCTTACTAAGAGGATGCTTAGAAGGTTTCTCCCGAAAATGGCTTCACTAATGAAACCAAAACTGGTGAAGCAAAAAAGAAAAGCTCGTTTAATGTGGCTTCTAGTTTATTTTTTTCCTCATTTTGCAAACGGTGGCGCTATAGTGCTTTTGCATGTGAAACCGGCCAGTAAAAAATCTCCCAAATTGGACCAGTGTACTTGTCGTACCCAAGAAGATCTAGTAAGCAGCGGTACGGTGCATCCATGCAGACACGAGCTCGCGCTTGGTACCGGAATAGCAGTTGATAGTTACACCCTTGCTTTGAGCACGTTGTTATTATAGTAGAACTTTTCAACAGTCAAGCTCGCTAGTTAACGAGGGGCGGCCAGTTCAAAGTTTTTTTGAAAAATAAAATACAAATCGTCGCTTCCACCAACCCATTTCCCGCGCTTATTATCAGCGTCCCCCAGGGGGAAGCCTCTCCTATATAAACCGCACGGCACTTGTCCAGCAAGTCGTACAACCCAAGGCGCCAAGCAAGCAACAAGGACTCACGCTGCACGAGACCTCGAGCTAAGGCAGCGCCGTACAGCACAGCCCTTGCTCAGTTGCTCTCCCTTGCTGTTGCCAACTCTTTGCTTGCCGCATAGCTTGGTCCGCGAAAGAACGACTGCACCAGCAGCTACAGCTAGCAGCTCGATCGCTCGACAGCAATGGAGGTTAAGGTGCTGAGCTCCAAGCTCGTCAGGCCCGCCTACAATGCCGGCGCGGCGGCCCCGGCGGCGGGCGAGTACATCCCGCTGTCGGTTTTCGACAAGGTGACGTACAAGATGCAGATGGCCATCATCTACGCCTTCCCGCCGCCGGCGCCGTCCACGGCCACGGCGACCATCGAGAAGGGGCTGGCCGCGGTGCTCGCCGAGTACCGCGCCTTCGCTGGGCAGCTCGGCGAGGCCCCCGACGGCACCCCCGCGGTGCTGCTCAACGACCGCGGCTCGCGCTTCGTGGAGGCGGCGGTGGACGCCGACCTCGTGGACATGGCGCCCGCCAAGCCCACCCCGGAGCTGCTGCGGCTGCACCCGGACCTGGAGGCGGAGCTCCAGGAGGTGGTGCTCCTGCAACTCACCAGGTTCCGCTTGTTGGATGGATCTCCTTGTTTTTCCGGTTGTGGGATGATGAACAGGAAAGAACGAAGGAGTTTGAACTCAGTGGAATTTTGGTGCTGCGATATGAACAGGAAAGAACGAAGGAGTTTGAACTCAGTGGAATTTTGGTGCTGCGATAAGGCTGCAGCGTTTTCTGTTTTCTTTCTTCCTTTTATTCATCTGGTGGTCCGGCCATTCCGCCATTGAGGCGAGGTCCCGCACCATCCTACAAAGACGCGCACGACGCGCACCAGAACGCCGTGCTCCACTCGTTCCACCTGACGACGCAGCGCGGTGGAACGCAAGACCCGGCCAACCTCTAACAGAACGAGGCAGCCCAACAAACTAAATAAAGTCTGTACACAAATGGAATCTAAACTAACTAGATTACCTAACATTACTCCCCCTAATCTAGTTCTCCAGAACATTGACAACACCCAGCTTTGAGCGTAGGTGCTGAAATCTAACTCGGCCGAGTGATTTAGTGAGTATGTCTGCCAGTTGATCATCAGTGTGAATTTTCTGAGCAACAACCTCTCCATTTTCAACGCATTCCCTGATGAAATGAAACCGCGTTGCTATGTGCTTGCTTCTACCATGAAACACTGGGTTTTTGCACAATTGAATTGCTGACTGATTATCAATGTAGATAGTGGCGACATTTGCTGATCTCCCGTAGAACCGGCCGAGTAACCGCCCAAGCCAAATCCCTTGGCATGCTGCAGAGGCTGCTGCAATGTATTCAGCCTCGCATGAAGACAATGCTACTACTGGTTGTTTCTGAGACTGCCAGGTTACTGGAGACCTTCCAACACAGAACAATAAACCAGTAGTGCTCTTCCGATCATCCAGATCTCCAGCCATATCTGCATCACTATACCCCAGCAGCTCGATGTCACCATGTCCCTTTGTGTAGCGCAGACCATAGTGTAGTGTGCCGGCAATGTACCTGAGTATATGCTTGACTGCACTAAGATGCTCCGTTGTAGGACTTGACATGAATCTGCTCACATAGCCGACAGCAAAACAGATATCCGGACGAGTATGGACTAGATAGCGCAGACTGCCCACAATACTGCGATAGTAAGAAGCATCAACGGGAGGATTTGTACTGCTCTTACTGAGTTTCAGGCGAGTCTCCATTGGAACATGAACGCTGTTGCAGTCAGTCATTCCGGCCGTCTCCAGCAGTTTGGCCGCATACGCTGACTGTGATAGCGTGATTCTCCCTGGTTGTTGTTTGACTTCGATGCCCAGATAGTAACTCAAGCACCCAAGGTCACTCATCTTGAACATCTGCTTCATCTCCCGCTTGAACACTTCAACTCCCTCTTGATCAGCGCCAGTAACTATCAGATCATCAACATAAACGCCCAAGAGCACCCGGTTCTGCCCTACTCCACGAGTATAGACGCCGTGTTCCTCTGTGCACCTGCTGAACCCCAGTGTCACTAGAGTGTGATCAAGCTTTGCATTCCATGCCCGAGGAGCTTGGCGCAAACCGTACAGTGCCTTGCTCAACTTCAGCACCTGTCGCTCGCGCCCTTCCACAACAAACCCAGGTGGCTGGGCAACATATACTTCCTCAGCAAGATCACCATTCAGGAATGCCGATTTCACATCAAGATGGTGCACAGCCCACTCTTCATGTGCTGCAATCACCAGGAGAGCGCGCACTGAATCAAGTCGAGCCACGGGAGCAAACACTTCATCAAAATCGATTCCGGGCCTCTGAACGTAGCCCTTTGCCACTAGCCTCGCTTTGTGACGGATCACTGCCCCGCTAGCGTCCTTCTTGAGTTTGAAAACCCACTTTAGGCCTATTGGGCGATGTCCTGCTGGGAGATCAACAAGACTCCATGTATTGTTGTCAACAATAGCTGTCAGCTCTTCCTCCATCGCTGCGCGCCAAGCAGAATCAGTGTTTGCTTCCTGGAACGTGGATGGCTCCTCAGACGCCATGAGGAGCAACTCATCAGGATCAAGTTCTTGCGGCTTGGAGGAGTTGATGCAGTCAGCCACGGTACGGTAGCGCCGCGGCGCTCCCTCATCATCCAGGTCCACCCCGGATGGTATACTCGACGGCGGTGTGGCAAACATGACTGGTCCACTGTCTTGCTGCTGCTGCGTGCCCGCCGTTGGTGTGCGCGGCTCCTCCAGAGGTGGTGCAGAGTCCTGGCCAGCCGCAGGGGATACAGGCGCCACCGACTCAACACAACCTGGTGTCACACTCACCATATATTCAACCGTGAATGTCTCAGGAGCTGTGCTTTCGCCAGAGTCTGCCCAATTCCACCCTTTGGCCTCGTCGAAGACAACATCACGAGTGTACCCGGCCACTCGCAGGATCATATACTCGATACCCCTTTGAGCCCGGCTCATACCCCACGAACACCATCTTGATGCTTCTGTCATCCAGTTTCTTGACATGAGGGCATGTTACCTTCACATGCGCAATGCACCCAAACGTGCGCAGGTAATGGACAGCTGGTTTCTCACCATACCAAGCTTCATATGGGGTCATGTTGTGCAGTGATTTCGTAGGCGACCGATTCAGAATGAAGACAGCAGTGCTCACTGCCTCCCCCCAGAAGGTACTTGGCATTCCCTTTGCCTTGAGCAAGCAGCGTGCCATGGCCATCACAGACTGATTCCTTCTCTCCACAACACCATTCTGCTGGGGAGAATATGGTGCTGTGATCTGCCGTTGGACACCTCTCTCTGCACAGTACTCACCAAACGTGACCGAGGTGAACTCTCCCCCCCCGATCAGTGCGCAGGGCACGCAGCTTGCGCCCTGTTTCTACCTCAACACCAGCCTGAAACTTTCTGATGGCACTTGCAGCTTCTTCCTTGCCTGACAGTAGCACCAGCCATACGAATCTGCTGGCATCATCGACAAGAAGAAGGAAATAGCGACGTCCTCCATGTGTTGCTGGAGTAATAGGTCCACACAGGTCACCATGTACTAGATCAAGGCGCCCTGCTGCTCGACCTTTTGCTTCCTGTGAGAATGGTGCACGCCGCTGCTTTCCAGCTAGGCACGCGTCGCAAAGCTGATCGATGTGATCAAGCTGAGGCAGACCACGTACCAGGCCATCGCGTCCAAGCTTCTTCAGTGCCTCAAAGCCAATGTGCCCGAATCGCTCGTGCCATCTCCATGAGTCATCCTCAGAACGCGCCAGTAGCGAGACAGGCTGTGTGATGGTGAGTGAGATCTTGTAGAGACGATTTGGGGAGCGATGTACCTTGGCGAGGAGTTCCCTCTGCGGGTCACGAACTCGCAGCATCCCGTTTCCGATGTGGACTTGGCAGCCGAACTCGTCTAGTTGCCCCAGACTGATGATGTTGCTGCGAAGCCGTGGTATGTAGTAGACGTCCGTGAGCACGCGATGTCGTCCTTGCCGCGCGGCGAAGATGATCGAGCCGCGCCCGACGATGTCGACCACGGACCTGTCGCCGAACTTGACGGTCCCGGTCACGCCACGATCGAGCTCGGAGAAGGCCGAACCATTCCCCGTCATGTGGTTCGAAGCACCGGTGTCAAGATACCACACTCCGCGTTCCTGCTCGTCGATGTCGGTGTCACCGAGGTGGACGATGGCGCGCTCTTCGTTGAGATGCACCTTGCCGTCGATGTACACTGGGGGAATGCGCTCTGGAAGACATGTTGACGCCGGCGAGATCGAGGCGACTCGGGCCATCAACAGGGACGGCTCCTCATCATCACTCTGTGGGTTCGGCTCGTCGTCATCACCTCTCTCCGCCGCCAGGAGTGCAGTTGCGGCGGCGAGATCCTTCTTCCTCTTGCGGCATTCGCGCCTCCAATGTCCCGTCTTCCCGCAGTACTTGCAGGTATCCTTGTCGACTTGCTTACCGCCTCCATCACCCTTGCGGGCATCAGCGGAGCGCTTGGAGCCTTGCGCGCCGCGGCGAGGTGGCACCGACCCGCCGCTCGAGCTGCTCCCTCCTCCACCCGTGACGCCGAGTGGTGTCTCCTTCTCACGCGCACGAAGACGGCGTATGAGGTCCTCCTCCTTTGACGATAGGAGGAGACGAGACCCCAGCTCCGCAGCCACCGTGCGCGCGTCGAGACTCGAGACGCTGCTCAACAGACCGCAGTCGGCCCGTGACCTCCTCGACGGACAGTTCCCCGACGTCCAGCAGGGTCTCAATCGAGATGGCTACCTGCATGAATCGGTCAGGAACAACTTGCAACATCTTCTTGACCACCTCTGTGTCCTCAATCTCGTCGCCTAGGAGCCGGAGATTGTTGGCGAGCCCAGTGATGCGCATCGAGAAATCGTCGATGTTCTCTCCTTCCTTGAACGCGATGTTGTTGAAATCGCGCCGGAGCTTCTACGCGTTCGCCACGCGCACTCGTTCCACACCCATCCATATGATCTTCACCGCCTCCCACGCCTCCTAGGCCGTCTCCTTGCCGCCGATGGTGCTCAGCATCTCCGTCGGAACGGACCGCGCGATCGCTGCCAGAGCGAGTCGATCTTCGCTGTACTCCACGCCGCCCGGCTCGATCGCGCCCCACAGGCCTTGAGCCTGCAGGTTGATCCGCATCATGACCACCCATTCCGGGTAGTTCGTCTTCGTGAGCATCGGGTACTGCACTGACCCCGACGCCTCCTTCACGGTACGATGGACTACAATGGGAAGTTCCCACTGCGCGCGCCCATGGCCGCGCCCGCGGCGCCGCGACGGAGGTGACGGCGACCGGCCGCGCCGACTCGGTGGAGCGCTGCCTCGACGCGGAGGCGTGTGGGACATGGTCCCGCCAAGGATTGAACAGGGCTCTGAATACCAATTGTTGGATGGATCTCCTTGTTTTTCCGGTTGTGGGATGATGAACAGGAAAGAACGAAGGAGTTTGAACTCAGTGGAATTTTGGTGCTGCGATAAGGCTGCAGCGTTTTCTGTTTTCTTTCTTCCTTTTATTCATCTGGTGGTCCGGCCATTCCGCCATTGAGGCGAGGTCCCGCACCATCCTACAAAGACGCGCACGACGCGCACCAGAACGCCGTGCTCCACTCGTTCCACCTGACGACGCAGCGCGGTGGAACGCAAGACCCGGCCAACCTCTAACAGAACGAGGCAGCCCAACAAACTAAATAAAGTCTGTACACAAATGGAATCTAAACTAACTAGATTACCTAACATTACTCCCCCTAATCTAGTTCTCCAGAACATTGACAACACCCAGCTTTGAGCGTAGGTGCTGAAATCTAACTCGGCCGAGTGATTTAGTGAGTATGTCTGCCAGTTGATCATCAGTGTGAATTTTCTGAGCAACAACCTCTCCATTTTCAACGCATTCCCTGATGAAATGAAACCGCGTTGCTATGTGCTTGCTTCTACCATGAAACACTGGGTTTTTGCACAATTGAATTGCTGACTGATTATCAATGTAGATAGTGGCGACATTTGCTGATCTCCCGTAGAACCGGCCGAGTAACCGCCCAAGCCAAATCCCTTGGCATGCTGCAGAGGCTGCTGCAATGTATTCAGCCTCGCATGAAGACAATGCTACTACTGGTTGTTTCTGAGACTGCCAGGTTACTGGAGACCTTCCAACACAGAACAATAAACCAGTAGTGCTCTTCCGATCATCCAGATCTCCAGCCATATCTGCATCACTATACCCCAGCAGCTCGATGTCACCATGTCCCTTTGTGTAGCGCAGACCATAGTGTAGTGTGCCGGCAATGTACCTGAGTATATGCTTGACTGCACTAAGATGCTCCGTTGTAGGACTTGACATGAATCTGCTCACATAGCCGACAGCAAAACAGATATCCGGACGAGTATGGACTAGATAGCGCAGACTGCCCACAATACTGCGATAGTAAGAAGCATCAACGGGAGGATTTGTACTGCTCTTACTGAGTTTCAGGCGAGTCTCCATTGGAACATGAACGCTGTTGCAGTCAGTCATTCCGGCCTTCTCCAGCAGTTTGGCCGCATACGCTGACTGTGATAGCGTGATTCTCCCTGGTTGTTGTTTGACTTCGATGCCCAGATAGTAACTCAAGCACCCAAGGTCACTCATCTTGAACATCTGCTTCATCTCCCGCTTGAACACTTCAACTCCCTCTTGATCAGCGCCAGTAACTATCAGATCATCAACATAAACGCCCAAGAGCACCCGGTTCTGCCCTACTCCACGAGTATAGACGCCGTGTTCCTCTGTGCACCTGCTGAACCCCAGTGTCACTAGAGTGTGATCAAGCTTTGCATTCCATGCCCGAGGAGCTTGGCGCAAACCGTACAGTGCCTTGCTCAACTTCAGCACCTGTCGCTCGCGCCCTTCCACAACAAACCCAGGTGGCTGGGCAACATATACTTCCTCAGCAAGATCACCATTCAGGAATGCCGATTTCACATCAAGATGGTGCACAGCCCACTCTTCATGTGCTGCAATCGCCAGGAGAGCGCGCACTGAATCAAGTCGAGCCACGGGAGCAAACACTTCATCAAAATCGATTCCGGGCCTCTGAACGTAGCCCTTTGCCACTAGCCTCGCTTTGTGACGGATCACTGCCCCGCTAGCGTCCTTCTTGAGTTTGAAAACCCACTTTAGGCCTATTGGGCGATGTCCTGCTGGGAGATCAACAAGACTCCATGTATTGTTGTCAACAATAGCTGTCAGCTCTTCCTCCATCGCTGCGCGCCAAGCAGAATCAGTGTTTGCTTCCTGGAACGTGGATGGCTCCTCAGACGCCATGAGGAGCAACTCATCAGGATCAAGTTCTTGCGGCTTGGAGGAGTTGATGCAGTCAGCCACGGTACGGTAGCGCCGCGGCGCTCCCTCATCATCCAGGTCCACCCCGGATGGTATACTCGACGGCGGTGTGGCAAACATGACTGGTCCACTGTCTTGCTGCTGCTGCGTGCCCGCCGTTGGTGTGCGCGGCTCCTCCAGAGGTGGTGCAGAGTCCTGGCCAGCCGCAGGGGATACAGGCGCCACCGACTCAACACAACCTGGTGTCACACTCACCATATATTCAACCGTGAATGTCTCAGGAGCTGTGCTTTCGCCAGAGTCTGCCCAATTCCACCCTTTGGCCTCGTCGAAGACAACATCACGAGTGTACCCGGCCACTCGCAGGATCATATACTCGATACCCCTTTGAGCCCGGCTCATACCCCACGAACACCATCTTGATGCTTCTGTCATCCAGTTTCTTGACATGAGGGCATGTTACCTTCACATGCGCAATGCACCCAAACGTGCGCAGGTAATGGACAGCTGGTTTCTCACCATACCAAGCTTCATATGGGGTCATGTTGTGCAGTGATTTCGTAGGCGACCGATTCAGAATGAAGACAGCAGTGCTCACTGCCTCCCCCCAGAAGGTACTTGGCATTCCCTTTGCCTTGAGCAAGCAGCGTGCCATGGCCATCACAGACTGATTCCTTCTCTCCACAACACCATTCTGCTGGGGAGAATATGGTGCTGTGATCTGCCGTTGGACACCTCTCTCTGCACAGTACTCACCAAACGTGACCGAGGTGAACTCTCCCCCCCCGATCAGTGCGCAGGGCACGCAGCTTGCGCCCTGTTTCTACCTCAACACCAGCCTGAAACTTTCTGATGGCACTTGCAGCTTCTTCCTTGCCTGACAGTAGCACCAGCCATACGAATCTGCTGGCATCATCGACAAGAAGAAGGAAATAGCGACGTCCTCCATGTGTTGCTGGAGTAATAGGTCCACACAGGTCACCATGTACTAGATCAAGGCGCCCTGCTGCTCGACCTTTTGCTTCCTGTGAGAATGGTGCACGCCGCTGCTTTCCAGCTAGGCACGCGTCGCAAAGCTGATCGATGTGATCAAGCTGAGGCAGACCACGTACCAGGCCATCGCGTCCAAGCTTCTTCAGTGCCTCAAAGCCAATGTGCCCGAATCGCTCGTGCCATCTCCATGAGTCATCCTCAGAACGCGCCAGTAGCGAGACAGGCTGTGTGATGGTGAGTGAGATCTTGTAGAGACGATTTGGGGAGCGATGTACCTTGGCGAGGAGTTCCCTTTGCGGGTCACGAACTCGCAGCATCCTGTTTCCGATGTGGACTTGGCAGCCGAACTCGTCTAGTTGCCGCAGACTGATGATGTTGCTGCGAAGCCGTGGTATGTAGTAGACGTCCGTGAGCACGCGATGTCGTCCTTGCCGCGCGGCGAAGATGATCGAGCCGCGCCCGACGATGTCGACCACGGACCCGTCGCCGAACTTGACGGTCCCGGTCACGCCATGATCGAGCTCGGAGAAGGCCGAACCATTCCCCGTCATGTGGTTCGAAGCACCGGTGTCAAGATACCACACTCCGCGTTCCTGCTCGTCGATGTCGGTGTCACCGAGGTGGACGATGGCGCGCTCTTCGTTGAGATGCACCTTGCCGTCGATGTACACTGGGGGAATGCGCTCTGGAAGACATGTTGACGCCGGCGAGATCGAGGCGACTCGGGCCATCAACAGGGACGGCTCCTCATCATCACTCTGTGGGTTCGGCTCGTCGTCATCACCTCTCTCCGCCGCCAGGAGTGCAGTTGCGGCGGCGAGATCCTTCTTCCTCTTGCGGCATTCGCGCCTCCAATGTCCCGTCTTCCCGCAGTACTTGCAGGTATCCTTGTCGACTTGCTTACCGCCTCCATCACCCTTGCGGGCATCAGCGGAGCGCTTGGAGCCTTGCGCGCCACGGCGAGGTGGCACCGACCCGCCGCTCGAGCTGCTCCCTCCTCCACCCGTGACGCCGAGTGGTGTCTCCTTCTCACGCGCACGAAGACGGCGTATGAGGTCCTCCTCCTTTGACGATAGGAGGAGACGAGACCCCAGCTCCGCAGCCACCGTGCGCGCGTCGAGACTCGAGACGCTGCTCAACAGACCGCAGTCGGCCCGTGACCTCCTCGACGGACAGTTCCCCGACGTCCAGCAGGGTCTCAATCGAGATGGCTACCTGCATGAATCGGTCAGGAACAACTTGCAACATCTTCTTGACCACCTCTGTGTCCTCAATCTCGTCGCCTAGGAGCCGGAGATTGTTGGCGAGCCCAGTGATGCATTTCTAAATATTATTCCTATTGAAATGCATTTTCTAAAAACATTAAAAACCTAAATAAACCTAAAACTCCCCATTTTGCAGAAAACCCCCTGGCCTAATCCTTAATACAGCCCACAGTCCACAAATTCCCCTAATGGGCCAGCCCGGTCCGACCCATCCTTTCTTTTTTTTTTCTCCCTTTTTCCTTCTCTTTTCCCTACTGGCGGCCCGGCCCACACCGCCCTCTCCTCTTTCTCTTTTCCGCTCGGCCGGGAAACGGGCCCGGCCCATTTCCCTTTCACTCCCGCGCCCCGGCCACCGAAACGGCCCAGCCCGACACCGCCCGCCGCTGTTCCTCTCCTTCCTCGCGCAGGCGCGCGCGCGCCCGCATGACCGGCCTCGGCGGTCCTGACCGGCGACGACCGACGGCAGCGGCGCGTTAGGACTCCAACAAGCTCCCGGGCTGCACGTTCCAAGCTATGGCAAACCTACTCCCGGCAAACCCCCAAACAAGAACGGCCGGAGCACCCAAGAACGTTCCGCGGCGGCGGCAACCTCCGGCCCCGACGGCGGCGCTCCTCCAACTCGCTTAGCACGCGACCCCTAAGCCAACAAATGGCACAACTAGCTCCTACTCTACCCAAGACACCCTACGCTCTCCTCCAACGAACATCTAGGACACGGGCAAGGTTTCCCTGCGGCGGCGGCGCTCCGAGCAGCACTCTGCATTGGCATGGCGGCGTTCCGACCAAGCTGCCCACCATCCAAGACAACAAGTACTACCACAAGCACCACGAGAACACTAGGAGCACGATCCAACCCTTGGACGGCCACAAGAACGACGGGAAAGGTGTTCTCACCGCGGGCCTGAGGACGGCGGCGGCGAAACAGTGAAGGTCGACGGCGGTTCGATGGTTGAGGGCGAGGAAGATGAACGTGGATGTGTTGGCGAGCTAAAGGTCGACCAAGAGCACTCCCTCACAACAGAGATTGGACGGGGAGGCAACAACGGCGGCGTAAAACCACGGCGACGGCGGTGAGCTTCGGCGACGAGAAAACACCGAACAGAACGGCTTGGTCGGCTCCTTTCTCTAATCCACGCGGTCGGTTGCCTTGACAGCAGCTGCTCGCCGCATGCGTGCTGTGCCCGGCTCGCGCCGGCGCATGGCACGCGCGAAAATTGGCGTCGGGGTTTGAATGGTGGGGCGGCGGCGACACTGACGCTGCGAGCACGAACTGAAACGCGAGACCGCCCGAACCCGCCCCAAACTAACTCCTCGATCTCCTTAAACCCCTTGTCGACTCAAGAATCCTCCAGTGCAAATTTTGTAGAGTATCCATCCATCAACAATTCTCCTTATATGACTTTGCTCCAAAACCCAACCAATGCGACGATCCATGGCTCTGAAGATCAGCCCGTCATCCGGTTTATAACTGAACCCGACTACACTCGCGTCAGACCTCTGAACTCCATCCCCAAACCAGCAAATTAGCTCCGCTTTTTCTTCAAATTTCATAACTAAACTCTTGAAACTCAAAATACAGAAGTTGTAGCCCAAACATCCGGCTACATTTCTTCTAATATGACTTTGGCCTAACTCCCCATGGATTTTGAGATACAAGCCACTGAACATCAGCCTAAAAATCGGCACTTGCTGAAACTCGTGGAAACCAGCAGATTCACACCCGTTTTTCTCCCTCTTTTGAATGTAAACATCCAAATCTCCAAATATAAAAGTTGTAGCCTATACAATGACCTTCATTTTCTTCAATATGACCTTGAGCTGATTCGGCTTGGATCTTAAGTTAAACTGCATTGCATCTGCCCCTGTTTAGCAGCTCATTTTCAGAAAATGTTCAGATATTTCCCCTTTTAACACAGCCACCATCTAGCCACTTTTTCTCCATTTTTCACATGTAAACTTTAAAAACTCCAAATATAACTTTTATTGCTGATTCATTGATCTTCAATTTCTCTTATACTCTTGCTTGCTAATTTTGCTTGGTTTGGAAACTACAAGGCCCTTTTCTTTGATCCAAAATTTCAACTCAAACCTTTCTTCCAAAACCCCATTTTCTCTCTTTTTTTTAATTTAACTTCCCTAATCAACAATTAACCCTTAATGACTTTGCAAGATCATCCAAACGTTGATTAGAGGTCTTACTTAACACAGGAGTGTTACAGCCCTCCCCCCTTAAAGAAATCTCGTCCCGAGATTTAGCAGGATTACAAGCTCTTACCGAAACAGCGGCAAGGAAAATGTGTCATATACACAACTTCTCTTATTTCTCACCAAAGCACTGTGGTGTTTACATTACAACTCAATTTACAAACAATTCTGGATACTTGGATACTAAATCTTCTTCCTGCTCCTAGGTGGCTTCGTCCTCTGTGTGGTTGCTCCACTGGACTTTATAGAATCTGACGCTCCTTCTTCGAGTTTCTCGTTCTTTCTGATCCAGTATCTTGATCGGACGTTCTTCATAAGTCAAATCAGACTCAAGCTGCACTTCTGCTTCGTTGATAGCTTCTTCGGGCACTCTAAGACACTTCTTGAGCTGGGATACATGAAACACGTCATGCACCCCTGCTAAGCTCTCAGGTAAGGCAAGACGATAGGCCACTGGACCTCGAAGCTCCACAATCTGAAAAGGTCCAATAAACCTGGGGGCTAGCTTTTCTTTTACTCCAAAACAATGCACTTCTTTCATGGGAGAGACCTTGAGATACACAAAATATCCCTTCTGAAAAGAGAGCGGTCGTCTTCTTTTATCTGCGTAGCTCTTCTGCCTTGACTGAGCTGTCTTTAAGTTGTTTTGAACTTGATGGACTATCTCTTCCGCTTCTTTTACCAAGTCAGGCCCAAAGATGGTCTCTCCAGATTCAGACCAATTCAACGGTGTTCTACACCTTCTTCCATACAAAGCTTCAAATGGTGCCATCCGAATGCTCGCCTGATAACTGTTGTTATACGCAAACTCTGCCAAAGGCAAACACTCATCCCATTTCTTTGAATTGGTGAGGACATAAGCGCGAAGCATATCTTCTAAGATCTGATTTACCCTTTCTGTCTGTCCTCCAGTCTGGGGGTGATAGGCTGAGCTTCTGATCAGAGTAGTACCCAGCAACTTGTGCACCTGTTCCCAAAACCTTGAAACAAATTGAGAACCTCTGTCCGATACAATGGTCTTGGGAACCCCATGCAAAGAGACTATCCGGGACAAATACAGCTCTGCATATTTCTTAACTGCATAAGCTACCTTCACCGGTATGAAATGAGCGGTCTTGGTAAGTCGATCAACAATTACCCAAATAGAATTAAAACCTTTGGAAGTAGGAGGCAATCCCACGATGAAATCCATGGATATATCCTCCCATTTCCATCCTGGTATTGCTAATGGTTGCAATGATCCTGCAGACTTCAAATGATCAGCCTTTACTTTGCGACAAACATCACATTCTGAAATATACTTGGCGATTTCTCTTTTCATTCTGGTCCACCAAAATCTCTGCTTTATATCTTGATACATCTTATTGCTTCCAGGATGCAGTGTCAAACAGGAGGTATGCGCTTCATCTAGAATCTACTTCTTCAACTGTGGCATTTTAGGTACCACTAATCTTCCATTGAACCACAAGATTCCTTCTGAGTCCTGAGTGAAACACTGGGCTTGACCCAGTTTCAGCCTCTCCCTAATATGTTCTATGCCTTTGTTTCCCTTTTGAGCTCCTTTGATTTGGTCCATCAAGGTGGACGTGATACTAAGGCTATGCACAAACCCTTCTGGCACTATACTGAGATTCAATTTTTCCATCTCCAGACATAAAGTAGTATCTAGTTGCCTGGCAGACATACAGGCACACTGAGCCTTTCTACTCAGAGCATCAGCCACCACATTGGCTTTACCTGGATGATAATGGATCTCCAAGTCATAATCCTTTATCAACTCTAACCATCTTCTTTGCCTCATGTTCAAATCTGCTTGAGTGAAGATGTACTTCAGACTCTTATGATCAGTGTAAATATGACAGACACTACCAAGAAGATAGTGACGCCATATTTTCAAGGCATGGACTACAGCTGCTAACTCCAGATCATGAGTTGGATAATTCTCTTCGTGCTTCTTAAGTTGTCTTGAGGCATATGCAATGACTTTTCCTTCTTGCATCAACACACATCCTAACCCAATTCTGGAGGTATCACAATACACATCAAAGGGCTCATCTAGATTTGGTTGAGCTAGGACTAGAGCTGTGGTGAGTAATTTCCTCAGAGTGGTGAAAGCTTCAGTACATTCCGGGGTCCACTTGAACTTGTTCTGCTTCTTCAAAAGCTCTGTCATTGGCTTGGCTATCTTGGAGAAGTTAGGAATAAACCTCCGATAATACCCAGCCAATCCCAAGAAGCTTCGGACCTGAAAGACAGATTTTGGAATCTTCCAATCTAAAACTTCCTTACCCTTACCAGGGTCCACTGCAACTCCTTCTGCCGATAAAACGTGACCCAAGAATGGAACTTCCTTTAGCCAAAAAGCACATTTACTTAGCTTGGCGTACAACTGATGTTCCCTTAACCTCTGGAGAACAATCCGAAGATGTTCTGCATGCTCTTCTTCATTCTTGGAATAGATCAGGATATCATCAATGAACAGCACTACAAATCTATCCAACTCCGGCATAAATACTGAATTCATGAGGTACATAAAGTATGCCGGGGCATTGGTTAAACCAAAGGACATTATCAGATATTCATACAACCCATATCTGGTCGAGAACGCTGTCTTTGGTATATCTTCAGCCTTGATCTTGATTTGATGATACCCCGACCTCAGATCGATCTTGGAGAACACCTTGGCACCGGCCAACTGATCGAACAACAAGTCAATCCTCGGAAGAGGATACTTGTTCTTGATGGTAACTACATTCAGAGGCCGATAATCTACACAAAGCCTCAAACTCTTATCTTTTTTCTTAACAAACAAGGCTGGACAACCCCAAGGCGAAGAACTGGGTCGGATATAACCCTTATCTAGCAACTCTTTCAATTGTACCTTCAACTCTGCTAACTCTTTAGGAGTCATTCTATAAGGGCGTCTAGAGATAGGGGCTGTACCTGGTTCAAGCTCTATAACAAACTCTACATTCCTGTCAGGTGGCATTCCCGGAAGGTCGTCAGGAAACACATCCGGAAACTCACATACCACTGGGATATTCTTCAGATCAACTGCTTCAGTCTTATGGACTGACCCAACTGCAGTTTCTATACTAGGCAAGCTAAGGGTAAAAGATTCCCCTTCAAGAGTCTTCAATTGAACACACCGATGAGCTACATCCAGAACTGCCTGGTAATGCATCATCCAATTCATCCCCAGTATAACATCTAACCCCTGATTCTCCAACACAATTAGGTTGGTAGGGAAAACCATCCCATTAAGCTCTAACTGAGCCTGATCAACCACTTGATTAGTTACTTGCTGGGCTCCAAGAGCATTAATAACATAACGGGTTCCTTGAACCTTAACATCTAACTGATGTTTCATTGCAAAACTCCGACTGATGAAAGTATGAGACGCTCCAGAATCAAATAACACAAAAGCTGGATGACAGTTGATAGTGAACATACCAGCAAGCACTGGCTCCTCATCAGGGATCTCCTCCACGTTCAGGTAGTTCACCCGTCCAGTGCGGGTATTCAGGAACTTCTTCTTCACAAACCTCGGACCTGCACCCTGAGCTGGTGCAGAAGTGGCCGCTGGAGGTGCTGGAAGAGCTGGCACTGACTGATTAACCTTAGAAAAGTGGCAGTCTCGGGGAAAGTGCCCAGGCCTACCACAGTTGTAGCAGGGCTGCTGGCCACTGAGTGCACGATAATTGCTGTTATTGGGCCCAGCCAAGCGAGGCACATTGGCTGGAGCACGAACAACCCACTGCCGGTTCCTGTTCTGCTGCTGCTGCTGCTGAGGAGCTCGATATCCAGAACGAGCAGGAATAATGCGAAATACTGTACGCATCCTTTGTGGCGGTGGTGGCGACTGGAAGATCCACCAGGAGTGAACTTTCTCTTTTTCTCGCTATGGTATGCCTTCATCCTGTCCTCTGCCTGGATAGCCTGGCTGACCAGACTATTGAAATCTGGAAGACTGCAGGTGGACAACTTGTGTTGCATCTTCAAACTCAGCCCTCGATAGTAGCAATCTTTCTTCTTTTCATCCGTGTCCACAAATGGATGGGCATACTGAGCTAGGAAATTGAAATCATTAGTATATTCCATTACTGATTTACTGTCTTGCTGTAGCTTCAAAAATTCTTCCAATTTCATTTTGAGCAGCCCGCTGGGAATATAGTGTGCACGGAAAGCAGTGCGAAACTCCTCCCATGACACTACCTTCCCCGCCGGCTGTGTAGCCATAAAGTTGGCCCACCATGTCCCAGCAGGACCTTGGAGCTGGTGGGACCCATACTCCACCTTCTGTGCATCAGTTATGCGAGGAATCAGGCGGAATTTTTGCTCCATGGCTCGGAGCCACTCATCGGCCTCCAGTGGATGCTCTGGCTTCATAAACACAGGGGGATGAACATCCATGAACCTCTGATAGTCCACCCCCTCAACAGGCTCGTGCTGCCTTCGAGAGGAAGAACTCGCCATACTGTTGGCGATCATACCCATCAACCTTGTGAGTTCATCATTGTTATTCACCAGGTGTGCTATCACGTCAGTCGGCAACTGGGGCCTAGACCCGGCTGATGGGGTCGCCCCATTACCTCCCGAACCATTTCCGGCTGGCGTTGAGGAAGACATTCTACAAAAGTATGAATGCTTGATTAAATGCTGATCTCAAATTGCTGATACTTACAATAGTAAGAATACAACAATTGGAAAGAAAAGTACAACAAGCATTAGCATCCATTTCATACATCTCGGCTAAACTTGCATTAAAGAAAAGAAACTTAGTACATCAGAGCTGAAGTAACAAGGTTCATCTCACACCCTTAATTATACAAACTCCATTACAAAATTCCAAAAGAAAAGTACAACCCTCGAGCTCTCTCCCAGCTCGGTTATTCGATTACTAGTACACAGATTTGTTACATATACACAACCACCCACTCACTCACTCCAAGTCTTCCTACTGATCTCCACCGTCCTCATGACCCAACTGGTGAAGCATCTCACAAATCTCATCCTGGTTATCCTTCACCAGCCCAAACAGGTTATCGTAGTTCATGTGGAAACCACCTGAAGTACCATAATCGCCCCTGTATTCCCCAAAAGAGGGGACTGAGTCCTCCAGATAGGGCACAGAGGAATGGTTCTCAAAACTAATGGGGCCAAGATGGTTCTCCAGGGTCTTCCTCTTCCTCATCCCCCTCCTCATCAGAATCATCAACCTCAAACCAACCACCCTCTCCAGGCATCTCAGGATCCTCCTCAAACTCCTCAAAATTATCCCCCTCCTGCTCAACACCCTGTCCCTGCCCCTGCACCTGCTCTGGTGGCGGGGCTGGGCTGCTGCTTGGGCTTCTTCTAAAGCAACCCTCAGCGCAGCAATTTCATCAACATGTTGCAGCCTTTCCTGCTGCAAGTTGTTGACATTGGTATTGAGCGCCTGGACCTGCTGATCATACTCTAAAACCTGAGTATGGAAATGGTGCTGTGCAGACTGCATATTCTCCTCTAAAGTGTGGATTCGCTTTTTATACGAATCCTCCAACAACCCCACAGTGTCATTCCTAATCTCCGCCATCTCCTGCTGGTGCCTAAGCTGTGCTTCTAACTCCGTCCCATGCTTCAGGGATTGCTCATATCCCTGCTCTCTCTCATGGTTCAGGTTGTACAGGGCTTGCATGTAGCTGGTGTTGGCATTCATGTATTCATGGTACAAAGCCTTTGGAGTCTGGTGGACTTTCCTAATCCTAGAACCCCACAAGTCATAGGGTCTCACCTCAGAGGGGTAAAACCTAGAACTGGTCTGCCCAACTTCAGTAGCGTGCTCATCACAAAGCTCAGTGAGAGCCTTGTGTGCTACCAAGTTGGTAGTGTCGGATCTCCCCATCCCCTGTGCATGAACTGTTTTTGGTGGCCATTCTGGGTGCTGTGGGTTTGGGGGTAGGTGTAGGTACATATCACAAGAACTGTGCCCCCCAGTGAAAGTCTCCCTAGACATATACTCAGGGTGTTCCTCAAAACCCAACTGCTTCATTGTTCCCCAAAGCACCTGAGGAAAACCAGGTTCCTCCTCACAAAAACCGTGGGTCCAACCTTCCTCGTCTACCCACTGGGCTGCCATCTGTACAACAGATAGACAAAAACCTTAAGCCAGGGTAAAACAAAAGGGTTTTTAAAGAAAACAGAAACTACCCAAAAACCCATGCAAAGGTATGCAATGCACATGCTCGGTTCCTACGACCTGAAAGGAACACACAACCTCTCGCATAGACACGGTGGCTTTTTCGTACATCTCTCAACTTATAATAATCTACCGATTCTAAACGTAGCGAACGAAGTTAGGGTACCTGCAGAAGACCATACATTACCATTCACTATAGAAATGGCACCCATGCATTCAACACTGCATGGACAGTGCTTCATACGTTTACACGTATTCACTTGTCCCATACTCACCATTGTATGGTCAGCGTTTGCGTGCCCCATATCATTGCCATATGGGGTGCCCCTGAGTAAGCCACTCCCCAGGGTTAAGCGACCGTGATTAGTAAGATCACATGGCAGGAACTCCGCACTCCACATCAGGCGGCAGATGTCGACAAGCCTCAAAGACAAGCCCAACGGGCTAGCCAATGGACAGGTCGCCCCCGAACAATCAGTGAACGGGCCCCTCACACAAGCAAGCTTGTGCAAGTCAGAGTCATAATATCATATCTTGCTGAATTTAACTTACCATCATACCTGATCGGAGATGCGTCGTTACAGAATCGCAAGTTTAGCAGAAAGTAAATACACAACTCTAGAAGTTAGTTTACTAGGGCCACCTCATAATAACCTCATAACTACCCACTAGGGCACTCTAACTGGGTTCAACTCAACATCTGTGATGTCCTGAGGATATAAGCTCTGATACCAGCTGTGACGGAACAGCCCTACTTAAACTGACTCAGGTGTGATCTGTAGTGTGAAACACTAACACGTCACACACCTGGGTCAGCATAAGTCCGAGGTTCCACCGAGTTCTCACTATCAGCTGTTCTCATCACCAATACTCAGGATCCCAACACCAGAGGAAACATCACAGATATTGCACAGGTAAATTATACAACACAGACAGGTAAGATTTATACAAACCAGAGTAGCTCCATTTAAAGTTATTACACACAGGTTCTAGGTTCAGCAACAGTTTACAAGGTAAAAAAACACTAACATCAGACCATGTCGTGCCCTGACATGTCTGGATCCACGGACCTCCACAGCGCCAGCAAAATCCTACTCCTCAGGCTCAACTGCAACAAGGGTAAAAGAACCCTGAGTACAAAGGTACTCAGCGAGACTTACCCGACGAACTACTCTAAAGGGATCACAAGGACATGCAAGCTGTGAAGTTAACAGAAATAAACTGACTAGCAAGCTTAGCTTAATTAGCTACTAATCTATTTACCAAATTTTAAATTGACAAGATAAAACTCTATTTAGCTAGGTGAACCAATCATTACTGCCAAACAGAAGGAATTAAGGCATAAGAGCTGAACAGTATATAACATGCAATAAAAATTATCTGTCAGGATCAAGCGTGTATCAAAATCGTGACACTCGGCGATTCGAATCGATTTCAAACCCTGCAGGGGTAAACCTGGAACACACGCCGCGTGCGCGCCCCCGGAAGGCCACACGAAGCTACCTTTCCCGCTGCGGCCACCATTGCCTGAACTGTGCCCACATAGCCCGGGGTCGCATCCCCAATTCCCTACACATTGCCCGGGCAAAGGCATGTGGGTTACTGACTACGACCCCGCCAACATTCCTCGCCAGACACGGTGAGTCACAGTTCAACCGTTAGTACCACAGAAGTACATCAGTTTCCCGGCTCCCTATACCGGTATGTGCCCAGTACGTTCAAAGCTTGACCACAGACAGACCACAACAACTCCTATACTTCTCCAGTGGGCAGGACCAACTCGAAACTACCAAAACGTCCAACATATTTCTTATTCATCAACCACATGTCCTGCCCAACACTTTCAAAGACTTACTAAACAGATTTAGCCCTCTAAGCCAACATTACCTAGTGGCAGGTGATTGGGATAACACCTGTTTTACTACTATTGTGAGCAGATCTAAGCAACTCTACTCTATCTTTTTGAAAAGGTGGCAGAGATGCTCTAACCAAGGATGGATAATGCATCAAAAGTAGGATTCACTTATCCTAATCTAATGCACAAACATGGGCTCAATCATGACAATAGTAGTTAAGTTAGTACTGGGACGGAAATGCTCTGGGGCTTGCCTGGCTCACAGATCTCCGGCTCTGCAGCAACAGGGGCTTCTGGGGCTTGCGGTACGGCTTCGGTCTCCGCCTCGAACACCACCTCGTCCCCCTCCTGGACGTCGTCGGGGACCTCCACCAACTCTGGCTGCAACGGGTCCTGGTCTACACGACATGATGCAAAACATGAAATAATTAAATTAGAGACCCTCAAGCCCATCTAAACTTGATCAAACACCTAAATAGCACAAAAGAGTTAATTAACGTATTTCAAGGATTATAAATAAGGAATAACTAATTAAAAACCTATTTTCTAATTAAACAAACCCTTAAACTCCATCCTAAAAAACAAGGATAATAATTATTAAAGTATCTAATACATTAAACCATACTCTAGATGCATAAAAGAAAATGCAACTATTGCAATAGAATTTATTTCATTAATTTTAGAGGTTCCTACAAAAAGATATGCATTTCTAAATATTATTCCTATTGAAATGCATTTTCTAAAAACATTAAAAACCTAAAGAAACCTAAAACTCCCTATTTTGCAAAAAACCCCCTGGCCTAATCCTTAATACAGCCCACAGTCCAGAAATTCCCCTAATGGGCCAGCCCGGTCCGACCCATCCTTTCTTTTTTTTTTCTCCCTTTTTCCTTCTCTTTTCCCTACTGGCGGCCCGGCCCACACTGCCCTCTCCTCTTTCTCTTTTCCGCTCGGCCGGGAAACGGGCCCGGCCCATTTCCCTTTCACTCCCGCGCCCCGGCCACCGAAACGGCCCAGCCCGACACCGCCCGCCGCTGTTCCTCTCCTTCCTCGCGCAGGCGCGCGCGCGCCCGCATGACCGGCCTCGGCGGTCCTGACCGGCGACGACCGACGGCAGCGGCGCGTTAGGACTCCAACAAGCTCCCGGGCTGCACGTTCCAAGCTATGGCAAACCTACTCCCGGCAAACCCCCAAACAAGAACGGCCGGAGCACCCAAGAACGTTCCGCGGCGGCGGCAACCTCCGGCCCCGACGGCGGCGCTCCTCCAACTCGCTTAGCACGCGACCCCTAAGCCAACAAATGGCACAACTAGCTCCTACTCTACCCAAGACACCCTACGCTCTCCTCCAACGAACATCTAGGACACGGGCAAGGTTTCCCCGCGGCGGCGGCGCTCCGAGCAGCACTCTGCATTGGCATGGCGGCGTTCCGACCAAGCTGCCCACCAACCAAGACAACAAGTACTACCACAAGCACCACGAGAACACTAGGAGCACGATCCAACCCTTGGACGGCCACAAGAACGACGGGAAAGGTGTTCTCACCGCGGGCCTGAGGACGGCGGCGGCGAAACAGTGAAGGTCGACGGCGGTTCGATGGTTGAGGGCGAGGAAGATGAACGTGGATGTGTTGGCGAGCTAAAGGTCGACCAAGAGCACTCCCTCACAACAGAGATTGGACGGGGAGGCAACAACGGCGGCGGAAAACCACGGCGACGGCGGTGAGCTTCGGCGACGAGAAAACACCGAACAGAACGGCTTGGTCGGCTCCTTTCTCTAATCCACGCGGTCGGTTGCCTTGACAGCAGCTGCTCGCCGCATGCGTGCTGTGCCCGGCTCGCGCCGGCGCATGGCACGCGCGAAAATTGGCGTCGGGGTTTGAACGGTGGGGCGGCGGCGACACTGACGCTGCGAGCTCGAACTGAAACGCGAGACCGCCCGAACCCGCCCCAAACTAACTCCTCGATCTCCTTAAACCCCTTGTCGACTCAAGAATCCTCCAGTGCAAATTTTGTAGAGTATCCATCCATCAACAATTCTCCTTATATGACTTTGCTCCAAAACCCAACCAAGGCGACGATCCATGGCTCTGAAGATCAGCCCGTCATCCGGTTTATAACTGAACCCGACTACACTCGCGTCAGACCTCTGAACTCCATCCCCAAACCAGCAACTTAGCTCCGCTTTTTCTTCAAATTTCATAACTAAACTCTTGAAACTCAAAATACAGAAGTTGTAGCCCAAACATCCGGCTACATTTCTTCTAATATGACTTTGGCCTAACTCCCCATGGATTTTGAGATACAAGCCACTGAACATCAGCCTAAAAATCGGCACTTGCTGAAACTCGTGGAAACCAGCAGATTCACACCCGTTTTTCTCCCTCTTTTGAATGTAAACATCCAAATCTCCAAATATAAAAGTTGTAGCCTATACAATGACCTTCATTTTCTCCAACATGACCTTGAGCTGATTCGGCTTGGATCTTAAGTTAAACTGCATTGCATCTGCCCCTGTTTAGCAGCTCATTTTCAGAAAATGTTCAGATATTTCCCCTTTTAACACAGCCACCATCTAGCCACTTTTTCTCCATTTTTCACATGTAAACTTTAAAAACTCCAAATATAACTTTTATTGCTGATTCATTGATCTTCAATTTCTCTTATACTCTTGCTTGCTAATTTTGCTTAGTTTGGAAACTACAAGGCCCTTTTCTTTGATCCAAAATTTCAACTCAAACCTTTCTTCCAAAACCCCATTTTCTCTCTTTTTTTTAATTTAACTTCCCTAATCAACAATTAACCCTTAATGACTTTACAAGATCATCCAAACATTGATTAGAGGTCTTACTTAACACAGGAGTGAATCTAATAATATTTTTTTGAAAGACCAGTACAGACGCAGACGCTCACACACGCACGCACACTCACCCTTATGAGATTGACGAAGTCACTACAGGCGTCTCGCTATCGACGGGCACGTCGCCTACCACTGAAAGAAGCGCCGGTTAAATCCTGGAATAAATCCAGAAAAATGTGACACCCGTGCCGAGTCGGAGACTCGAACCCGGGTGAGCATGATCCACCACAAGGAACCTAACCAACTAAGGTATGCTTGTTCCACGTTAATCTAATAATATTTATTTTATATCGTAAATATTGATATTTTTTAATCTATAACCAGTCAAACTTAATATGTTGTGTTATAATTGCATTCTTTTAGGTACAGATGGAGTATTAGCTAATCTAATCTACATCCAACTGTGTTTCGGTTAACAATGTCTATTTGTGCTTATGCACACAGCGTAGCAGTGTCGTACAATAGCCTGATACTCACTGCTACCGCTACGTTACATCCTTACAGCAGGTAATTAGCCAGTCTGGTTAATGTTCAGGTTCAGCCAAACCGTAGGGTGGTTGGTGGGATTGTAGACTCACCGGTGCACTGCACGGTCGTCGGTCGAGTCCCGCGCGTACTGTGCTAGCTATCACATAAGCATAGTCACTTTTATATAAATATTTTCTAATTTGTCCTTATAAATATACCTTGACGTATTACAGAGACACTTCTTGTGGCACTTTACAAAGTTTTATATGTGTTGAGGTACTACATGAGGCATTTTAAGCCATAAAGACATTTTCTTAAATTATTTTTTTAATGCCAATATAAAATATTAGGGACATATTTGAGACACTTAAAAATTGTCCTTACCTCCGTAAAGACATAGTTTGAGACATTCACTTTAATATCTTGAGACGCTATTTAGACTATTGAGGCATACTCATAAGAATTATACTAAGTAAATATGCAACAAATGGTGTGAGGTTGAGTTGGCTATTGGGTGGAGTATTATGAAATGTAGTATGAGGTCATGAGTTTGAAGACCAATCACTACAAAATTACCATATTTTTACAATATTTTATTTAGAATCCTAATTTTCACTGGATCCTGATCCTACACAAGACGTCTACAAGATCCCACAAATTTTTGGTAGGATTCCGATCCTATGATTCCACTTGATACTTTTTTTAAATCCATAAACAGGAGAAATTTGTTAGAATGTAACTTTTTCAATTAATATTACTCTATTTGTATGCCCTAACATTAGTATTTCTTTATTTTCCTATAAAAAGTGACATATGATTGGTAAATCTATTTTATATAATTATAATTTAAAGTTAAAAATAAAATTCTATAAAATCCCGATCCTACGATCCAATCTTATGACCCAATCCTATTTAGGGCAGCCACAATGTGTCCAAAAGCAGTCATTATGACGTCATATAGGTACCCATAAATATTGTGCAAGCAGTCTTTATAGCCGTTCATAGTTGCAGCTACTCATAAGCTTAAATACCACCCATAAGCAATAAAATAATGAATGCATCTCTCATTTCTCTCCCCTCTTCTTCTCTTCTTGCTACCTCCTTATGTTATAAATATTGCGAGATGAGAAACAACTATTGACCACTTATATGGGACCCATAGACCACTTTGACAGTATAAGTTGCCCTTCCCGACAACCTTGGCTATTGGTAGGCGAATAGCCGTTGCGCCGCCACCATCCAGGTGGCCGCCTGTCATGCAAAGACAGGAGGACCAACAAAAGTCATAGCTGCCGGCGCCACCCGTCTCCTCCGGTCTCCGAGGCTCCAACAACCATCGTCTTCTCTTCCTCTGGTCTCCGCGCACCGGTCCGGCCCCTCTCGCCCTCCGCCCGTTTTCGCGGCGCGGCAAGCAGAGACCACCGGCAACAGCGTCCTGGTGTGCCCGTGTGTGGCCGCGCAGCGCCGCCGCGTGCTCGTCTGCTCAAGTCTAATCACCCGGAAGAGCACCGGTGAGCTACGCGTGATTACTACGAGGCCGCTGGCTGGCTGGCTACTAGCGCAGGCGCTGGGCCGGCTGCAGATTCTCGGCTTCTCGCGTCAAGGCCAGGCAGAGCGTCCGCGTCGCGTACGTCCCTCTCGGCTCTCGCAGGAGTCTCGTCCCCGCGACCGCGATGCTGCCCCCTGGTCCCGTGCGTGTCGTGCAAACCGCGGCGACAATTGGACGGGGCTCGGAACTCTCTCCGGTCTGTGGCCACACGGACACGGACGACGCGTGCCTGCCTCACCCGTGTGTTGAGTTGTCGTTGACCGGGGGCGACCGGGGCTGGTTGCTGGCGCTGCTAGTCAAAATTATTATCTGGGCCGGTTAATAGACTGGATTCTTTCTTCATCACCCTGAAACGATACGATCCTAGGTAAAAATAAATAAAAAAATAAATAATGCAGCTCGCTTTTTTTTTTTCTTTCGGTCACACGTCTGTTCGTTCCGCTCAACTATATTTTTTCGGCTTAATATTTTCCATAGAGGCTACATGTACTAATCTTTCTTTTGTTTTGTGAGCTCATACTTCATGCGGATGGTGGCCCATGGGGTAGGGCTTGGGCTACGGCTACACAAGAGAAAGATGACCGTGAGATCTCATGATCAACCACTGCATAGAAATCACCCCGTTGCACCTGCACGGTTGAGGTCTTGGTTGTTTGTTTCTTATCTGTCTTATGAAAGACCAAAAAGCTATGTATCTTTAGTCCCATTAGGCTTAACCATTGCAGCCCACCAATCGGCTATCTTGGATGTGCTTCAAAAAATTGTGAACCCTATGTCACTATTTCGGATAGGCTAATTCGACATCTTGGTTGCCTAACTAGCTAGCCAATCTAGCTCAGGTTGCCTCCCATCTAATACATGATTCAACATTTTCTTACGACTGACTCAACAATCAGTGAATCCTGGCGCGCTCATCATATCTGATAGACTAATTCAACACTTTATGGGTGGTCAAGTATATGTGATTAGCAACCTAGCGTAACTTTGCTCCCCTATTTTATCTTAGGCATCTATCTATTGCAGCAAGAACCTCAAGCATCAAAATATGTGTAAGCTAAAAATTTTTGGAAGATGGATAGAAAATCCAGTACCATATGCAACAAAACTTGTTGACTTCAAGTTTTAGGCTGGGCCATATATGGGCCGTTGAGTTCGCCAAACTCTCGGTCGCGTGTAAGTTGTTGCTTTTTGTGGGGTTGGCCCGCGGGCGCACGGCCTGACTCGGCTCGTTTTGCCGGAAAACGAAGCTCGGCTTGGTTAGTCCAAAGGCCCACTCTCAGCTATAAACAGACCCACACAGGCTAGATTGCTTTTTAGATAATGGAAATAACAGAAGCTAGATTTTATGTACAAGAAAAACAGGAACTTTTTTTTTGAGGGAGAAAAACAGGAACTTGAGATCACTAGATTTGGTTGTACCGAAATATTCCTCTGGTATTGAAAGTGGGAGTATTTATTTTGACAGAAGACAACAAAGCAAAGATAATGGAATGACAGCCCCAACTGTAGCTTTTACAATCAAAATAAAAGCATTTTTAACATCTCTCTTGAATGCCAATTTGCCGAATTGTGATGGCTGATCTAGGAACAAATGAACCAATGAACATTTTCTCACATGTTGGAGCCTTTGAGAGTTGGCTTGGCATTGTAGGTCGTACAGCAAGAAAAAAATCTTAGCCGGTGTAATTTTCAGAGGAGCGCATGCATGTTGGTCAAGATACTGATGGAGATTGATAGTTTGTTAGCAGCCAAGCTCTGGAGGTTGTTGCTAGAGTTCTTCACTCACAATAAATGGGGGTTTGTTTAGCAATAGGCTTTATTTGCTTGATATATCGTCCTCAACAAAGTGCTGCCGGGATAATGAACCAGATTGCGCGCACCACCAAACGTTGTGTGCATGCAGAGGCTAAGCTTGTTGTTTCTTCTATTTTTATAAAACTTCCATTTGAAGAAAACTAGATTATAGTACTTAGCTTCAGCTTGGTTTGGTGTCTCAGAAGGGACCTTCCTAGAAAACTAGATTATAGTACTATAGTCGGCACCGCTCCCGCATGCTTTCGCCGCCGAGGGACTCAACGAGCTGAAATTCAATGGGAAAGCGCGCGCGCTCTTACCAGCTGAGACGACCGGGGATCGAACCTGACTCGCTGCTCAATGGATATAGGTTACCAACTTACCATGCAACCGGAAGATATGAAATGGTAACCTTTTTAAGATTTTACATGGAATGGTAACTAAACAGGTATGTAACCATCTGGCCAGGTAGGCTATTTACCCCATGGGAACAGATCGAGACAGGCACGCACGGAGAAGAGAGCAATTCGCACCCAGCTCCTTGCGGACAGCGACGATCACGTACGCTGGGGATGAGAGCGAGGATTAGAAGCAATGAAGCATCGCGTCCGCACCCTGGCCAACCCGGCCAAGGATGAGCACGGAGGAGCCGTCGTCTACTGGACACGGATCGCTGCTGCTGCTCCTCTCCTCGGTCGCCACTGCATGCTCAACCAATATCGTGACCACTAGCTTTGCAGTCGGTGACAGGCTTCTGAGTCAACCTGGGATCGAAAAGGATTTACGATCAGCTTGCTTTTCCAACCAAAGAAAAAAAAAAGAGATTGTGGAAAGATATATAGTACGTACACTAGCATAGGCACTTATGCCGGGACCCAACGTGTTAGCAACCGTAGCCAACACAGATCGAGCCTACACGGCTATAGATGAATCATCAGAAGAAACTTCAGGAGATCACAGTGTTTATCTCAAACCCTGAAATTCTTTTATTCTACACAGAAAAGAAATGTGTATTGAAACTGTGGCAGACCGCCCCAATTAATCCGGTTTAAAAGCATGGGCCCACTATCACAGCAGTGCTCCACGCCCTTAAACCGAGCTAATCGTGCAATCCGTCGGATACCTTCCCGATTAAACCATCTTGTTCTCTCGACCGAAACGAAATAGCAGCAGTCCCACTCGATGATGGGCTTAGGCAGTACAACTCATCACAAATTTTACAACACGGGGTTCACATAGATAAGTATACAAATACAGTGCATATGTTTTAGTTATTACAAACCAGAGTTATAATACAGCGGAAGTCTAAGCGTCGACACACACAACATCATATGGAGCCCACATATGATATTCAGTTTCCGCGGCCTAAGTCGGACTCAGACGGCCCCCACTCGACTGTCCAACCATCAGGGAGCACACCAGGCCAAGTCAAAGTAGCAACAGGATCATAGCCATCCACATAATCTGAAAAAGATAGCCACAAGCAAGGCTGAGTACTAATTACTCAGCAAGACTTACCCGACAAGGTTAAATACTAGACATGCAAGGCTTTTTGGCTCTGGGGTTTGTTTTGCCAAAAGCGTCTATAAGTTGATTCCTAATTTCAATATTTTAGCCAAGTTTTAAAGTGAGACTAACCATTTCTAGATTTGCCAAACTATCCAATAACATGCAGTGTCGAAAAACAATTGATTAGTAAATCATCAACATTTCTCATCTAACAACACTTTCCCCCATTTGGCCCAACGACATTGATACGCAACGAGAGATCAAGCAGCTTCATGTAACCGCGAAGGACGGACAACTCGAGTTGATTTTAACCATGCATGGGACAACCTAATCGTACGACTCTCTCACGGGTCGTACGATTAGGTTGTCCCATGCATGGTTAAAATCAACTCGAGTTGTCCGTCCTTCGCGGTTACATGAAGCTGCTTGATCTCTCGTTGCGTATCAATGTCGTTGGGCCAAATGGGGGAAAGTGTTGTTAGATGAGAAATGTTGATGATTTACTAATCAATTGTTTTTCGACACTGCATGTTATTGGATAGTTTGGCAAATCTAGAAATGGTTAGTCTCACTTTAAAACTTGGCTAAAATATTGAAATTAGGGATCAACTTGTAGACGCTTTTGGCAAAACAAACCCCAGAGCCAAAAAGCCTTGCATGTCTAGTATTTAACCTTGTCGGGTAAGTCTTGCTGGGTAATTAGTACTCAGCCTTGCTTGTGGCTATCTTTTTCAGATTATGTGGATGGCTATGATCCTGTTGCTGCTTTGACTTGGCCTGGTATGCTCCCTGATGGTTGGACAGTCGAGTGGGGGCCGTCTGAGTCCAACTCTGGCCGCGGGAACTGAATATCATATGTGGGCTCCATATGATGTTGTGTGTGTCGACGCTTAGACTTCCGCTGTATTATAACTCTGGTTTGTAATAACTAAAACATATGCACTGTATTTGTATACTTATCTATGTGAACCCCGTGTTGTAAAATTTGTGATGAGTTGTACTGCCTAAGCCCATCATCGAGTGGGACTGCTGCTATTTCGTTTCGGTCGAGAGAACAAGGTGGTTTAATCGGGAAGGTATCCGACGGATTGCACGATTAGCTCGGTTTAAGGGCGTGGAGCACTGCTGTGATAGTGGGCCCATGCTTTTAAATCGGATTAATTGGGGCGGTCTGCCACAGCTGGTATCAGAGCTGAAAAATAGGCAGCGGGTGGTATGACAAGTCTTAAAAATATTTTCTTGATTTGCAAAACCTAATCTGGACCTTTGAAAACCTCGTTGGTTACGGTAGGGATTGAAAAGAATAGAACGTAAGCCCTAGGTATATATGGGTAGTCTTCAGGTGGCTTATATAGTATATGTATATCACTGACTCCCAGCATATTTATTTTCTGCAATTTCAATTCTGTAACGACGCAAACAGACGTCAGGTGAGTAAATGGTCGCCCATTGCCAGAGGGTGTGAATACTGGACGCTGTTCCCCAAGCAGTGGCTTACTTGGGGTGCAGTCAATATAACATCTTTGGTGTTATAATGACTGTAGTGCTTTTATTTTACTGGTTGAACTGTTGTTTCTATAGTGAGCAGCAGAATGTGGTCATCATATGTGGGAAACCGCATATGCGTCACCCATGTGGCGTGAGGTACATGGGGGCTGTTCGTGAGTGCTGGCACGAACGGTTCAGTGATGAAAATTTTCTGCAGGTACACTAACCATGAGGCCCTAGGTTTGTGTTCGCTAGACTATCGAATAGATATTATAAGGAGAGACGTATATATATGCGCCACCGATTTCTAACTCCGTAAGTCCAAGAATACTTGGCAGTTATTTCTTTTTGTGAGGACGAATAGGTCGATTCATGCATGCATCATATCATAAATAATATGTAAATCATGAAATCACTAAGATATGGGTTAGTGAGCCTCTAGGAATTTCTTAAAATTTTACCATTGAGGGAGTTCATGTCAAACACTTAAGGGTGATCGAAAACTTTTGACCCTGTCGGTTGGCATAAGCTTTTCGACCAGCAAGACCACCCCAACTGCCAAGGCTCAAATTAGAAAAGATGTTCCAAATTTCATTGTTTAGCTCCTGTCAAAATTTCAAAATTTTTGGCCCCACCAATTGGGAGTTATGTCAGTTTTATCACGGGGCTGAATTCTGTCAACTTTGTGCAGATCTGATTGCAGCAATGATATCCCCTTTTTAATGATGCTTCCTTTGAACCTCATATATAACAAAGTTGTTGCCAACTTGATGCTCTAATTGTTGCCAAAAATTCAGGTCATTTGGCCCAGCGGATGAAGAGATATGGCCTTTTTACTACCTCTCTGTTCTGCTGAAATTCTAGATGCACCAGTCATCAAAACTTTAAGGATTTGAACCTCTTGCTAATATCTTTAGCCATGTCCTAGAATACCAAAGTTGTAGATAACTTATCTAGGAACATTCTGGTGAAATCTCATGATTTTTGGATTGCTCAATTTTGAGTTATGAATTTTTGAAATTCAGTCCAGAATCTGTCCGTTTTGAGTTATGCCATTTCATAGCTAAATGTTGGACTAAACTTCATTTTGGTTAAATTCTTTCAGATGGCCGGTCCTAGCAACCGTACCATGTACATTGATGAGCAAGGGCGTTACCACTCCACTTGCCTCCACTTGGGGGGGTTTTCCCACGCTTCTGTGGGAGACTGTGCAGCGCTGGGGGTACACTGAGCCGCCTCGCTATGTCGGGGTGCACCGCGTCGAGTGGAACGTGATACAGTTCGAGGTCACAGTCACCATTCCGAGCCCACCTGAAATAAGGCCAGAAGACTTGGTGGTGTCCACCCGGGGCCACGCTTTCTTGTCCGGTTGCGAGCTCGCGGCACAGCACGCGTTGCTGCTGTTTGGGTAGCAACATCAGGTGCAGCTCTACGACACTCCGGCCGCCTTGTTTCCACCACGGCCTGGAAATGCCATATTGTGGTGGGACAGCAGGGCCCAAGTTCAGGACCCTAACACGAATGCCTTGGTTGACTATGGGAGAGCATCTGCTGATCTCATTGAGACACTTGTTCACCAGAACCGTTTGGTGGCAGCAGCAGCTCAGGCACTAGCTGATCAGGTCAGGGGCTTGGATCACCAAGTCCACCACCTCAACGAAGAACTAGTGGGGCAGCACAAGCTAGTGGCTCAATTGGAGGATGACCTGAACGAAGCTCAGGAGGTGATTGCCGGGTTGCAGCACCCTCCACCAGCGCCTGTGCCTCCAGAGCTGCCCTTACAGGGCGAGTCGGGCCTAGATACAGTTTCAGGGTAGCCGATTGACCTCAATGACCCTGCCCTGTCAGATGGAGAGGGTTCGGTAAATCAGGCACCACCTCCTAATGGTGGGAACAATGGGTCTGATGACGAGGAAGATCCGGAGGAGCTTTACCCGGTTGACTCCGACTAGATGATGTTTTAGGAAACTGACTCTCTTTTGTATCCATGAATGTAATCCTTGAATGGATGATGTAAATTGTTTCATAGATATTGTGAGATATGCCCCTAGTAGGTGATGTAAATTATTTCATGGATCTTGTAATATATGCCACTAGTATGGAAGAACCATCTATGTATATATGCTGTTTTCAGCTTTGTTGCAATCAGATTATCCTTGGTGTTACTCCTAGAAAATGATGTTTTTCAAAGGGGTCATGAATACCAAACTTGTGCACAACTTAATGATCTTGATTGTGTCAAAAATTGAGCTCTTTTGGAGCAAAGTAACAGAAGTTATGCTCGATTTACTCTGACCCTGCTTGCTGAAAAATTCCAGCAGGACAGACAGTTAGAAATTTGAAAATTTCACCTTCTTCCAATTGGAACCAGCCTGACCACCAAATACAAAAGATTTAGACAATTACATAAGCTCTCTTCTGGCAAAAGATGAGAATTTTTGGGTTAACAGAACTGCAGATATGAATTTTTGAATCTCATGTCAGAAACCTGTTAACACCCCCGAAATTGCCAAATTGCAATGCATACAATATTGGGTAGTTTCCTTATTACCCTTTAGCAAGATTAGGAATGCGAGTGCAACATGATGGATGATGATGTCTACTAACCTTGCAAAGAACCAATCTTATATTTGTTAGTAAATTTTATCATCCTAGTGTGTTGTACTTATAAGATTGCATTACTAATTGGGAGTTTGAAATAATACAGATGTCGAAAACTCCGGAGGGTGGTCTACCTCATCCACCACCTCTGCCCACCAACATCGCTGAGATACTGGCGATGCAGATGGAGCTTCTTCAGCGTTTGACCGAAGGACAACTGAATCCACAACACAATGGTGGACGTCAAATTCAGTATCCTCAGGAGGCGACGTACTCGGATTTCACTAGTACCCAGCCGCTTCTGTTCACCAAGACCGAGGATTCTCTGGATGCTGACGCTTGGCTCAACGTCATTGAGTCCAAGTTCTCCCTGTTGGTGTCTCCTTGTTCGGAGGCCAACAAGTCCCGGTTTGCCGCTCAGCAGTTGCGCGGCCCGGCGCGCTTATGGTGGGATAATCACATTGGCATGCTCCCGGCTGATCATATTGTGTCTTGGGATGAATTCAAGACGGCTTTTCGTGCCCACCATATCCCCGCTAGTCTCTGTGGCAGACCGCCCCAATTAATCCGGCTTAAAAGCATGGGACCACTATCACAGCAGTACGCCACGCCCCTAAACCGAGTTAATCGTGCAATCCGTCGGATACCTTCCCGATTACACCACATTTTTCTCTCGACCGAAACAAAATAGCAGCAGTCCCACTCGAAGATGGGCTCAGGCAGTACAACTCATCACATATTTTACATCACACGGTTCACGTAGATAATTATACAAATACAGTACACGTATGTTTTATCTTCTTACAAACCAGAGTTATTTACAGTGGAAGACTACACATCGAAGCAAAAGGGGTATCATGCGGAGCCCTCGCACAATACCTAAAAACCGCGGCCTGAGCCGGACTCAGGCGGCACCTGCTCCAGAACCCAGCCGTCAGGCAACGTGCACGGCCAAGTCAGAGCAGCAGTAGGGTCGTAGCTCACCACCTCCAAGTCTGAAAAACGAGCCATAAGCAAGGCTGAGTACTAATTACTCAGCAAGACTTACCCGACCAAGGATAAATTCTAGACATGCAAGGCTTTATGGCTGAGGGTTTGTTTTGCCAACAAGCACCTAACCAAAAATTTCTATTTTCAGAGTTTTAGCCAAGTTTTACATTGAGACTAGACATTACTATATTTGCCAAGCTATCCAATACAATCAAGGTATCACATCAATTGAGTAGTATAACCATGGTACTCTTATCTATTCCCCTTCTACTCTCCTTTGGCCCAAGGACATTGATGTGTAACGAGAGATCAAGCAGCTTCATGTAACCGCGAAGGACGGACAACTCGAGTTGATTTTAACCATGCATGGGATAACCTAATCGCACGACCCGTGAGAGACACCCAGGACCTCACGGGGCAACCGTTCCCATCTCTCCCTGCCGTCTGCCATCGGGGACCACTCCACCCGAGTGCACGCCCCAACGAACCCCAGGTGCCCCAGGCAAACCTGTGCCGTGGCCACTGCTACACTCGCCATCAACCCCTCGCCCAATGGAGTGGATATGTCCGTCAGACGTCAGTTTGCATCAAGTACTAGGTTTACCAGTTTACCGTATTTCCCGGCATACGATTAGTACCTTCAAAAGCTTGACCAACTGACCACACCCTCAACGCCTTAGCCAAAACCTCCTGTGCAAGCGGGACCTTCAAGCAAACATGAATATCGCACAAGCCCCGCTTGCCAAAATTCATCAACTGATATAAGGTAAAAACCTATATCTCGCGAGTGACCAGGCGATCACTCGACTTCTACCGGTCCTAGTTAAGCATAGCCTTCTATTCGACCTACACATACTAGTATTAGGACGTAGGTACCTAGGGAATCATGCAACTAAGATTTCAACCAACTCCTCAAAACTTAAATGCACAAAATAAAGGCACAAGCAAAGAGAGTTAGTTTCACAGTGGTTATGCTCCGGGGCTTGCCTTCTTGATCTCCGGTGGCCTTGGGCCCTTCCGGACTTTGGTCCGGGCCTTGAGCAGCCGTCAAGTTCAGCTCCGCCGCAGCTTGATCACCCTCGCGCTCGACCTCCAACTCGTAAACACCGTCAACGATGGGGTGATCTAAGCGAGAGGCAAAAAGTATGCATGAGATGCATGAATGCATAAACTATTAACTACAATAATATTTGCATCACTCAAAACATTGGCAATCATTTATGGAACACAACAATTAATAAGAATGATAGGCACCAGAACCGGTCTGACCGGTTTGGGAAACCGGTTAGACCGGTCTGGCACTGGCCAGCCCAAAAATCTCTAGGATCAACTAGCTTTTGCACCCAATTAGATATATCATCTACGAATAACTACTAGGCCTAAGCATTGCTCCTAGGGTTGGATTCACATATTTATGAAGCATGGAGAAAAAGTAAAGTATGTAGATTACCTTTCTTACCCCCATAACTCAACTAATTCTAAACCACCATAATCCTGAATAACCTTGTTCATTAGCTACCCAACTCAACTTTATTCATTCTATTAGGACAATCCAAAAAGGGGTTTAGCACTTTTAACTCCTGGACAGGAGTCCTGAAGCAATAAAACTATTCTTTAACACACCCATGTTGCATGAAATCATATATCCATCAAACAACCACTTACACACAAGCACTAAAATCCTATAAACATCTCCCTACCCTTCTTAACCCCTTACCTTTGGTCCTACGCTTCTTCTACCTTGGGCCAAAACTCGAGCTCGGCTCAGAGAAGGACCAGCGGCGGTGGTCCGGCCTTGCACGGGACGGGGAAGAAGGGAAACGGGCCGGGGAGGGTTCGGGGATGGAGAGGGCAGGGCGAGGCAGCTGGGAGCTCGGGGAATCGACGAGTTAGTGAGTGGGGAATGGTGAGCTCGGCCGGAGGGAGATGGAGCTCGAAAAGGGAGTGAAGTGAAAGAGACCGGCCACCTGGGCATGCTATGGCACGCCAGCGGGGCATGGAGGCTCGCCAAGGTGCACCTGGAGCGTGGGGAGCGCGGCGTGTGTCCAGAGCAGGTGAGAAAGGACGGGAGTTGGCGGCGGTAGGTGGGCACCGACTGTTGCGGTGGTGGGGTAAAATACCCACCGCAACAGTCTGTGGTGTTTTAAGAACACTGTGCCGACGAAGTTTGAACACAGAACCCGTGGACCACCGACTGTTGCGGTGGTGCTTCTCACCGCAACAGTCCGTCAATCCAGAGCCCAAATTCATTGTTTCTTCTACCCACCGACTATTGCGGTCATTTTCAACGCTTAGCACCGCAACATCAGGTGGCTCAGGCTTGGGGTGATAGACAACAGCCATGGAAAGTTGCGGTGGTGCAAAAATTAGGTGACCACCGCAACAGTCTTTCAAACCAGAGAGCATTTCTCTTTTTCTCTCTGGCGACCGACTGTTGCGGTAAAGCACCGCAACTTCCTGAGGGGGCTGGGAAAAACATGTGTACAAAACCGAGGTCACCGACTATTGCGGTGGTGGCAGAAGTGGGCCACCGCAATTTGCTGTGGTCTCGGTATTTTCACTTTTCACGTTGGTTTTGAATTGAAAATGGCTTTGCTAGGTTGTGTTCATGCCCAAAGGTCTAATAGGAACTAGGCCAACCTATTCTTAGGCAATACCAAGAGATTCTCTTACTCTTTCCTCCACTTGTGTTTGTATACGACTAGTATTCTACTTGATAATTGATTTAGGTCCAATATATACATACACATATATGTACAACAACATGACTAGGAGTGATGCATGACCTGATCAAGTTAATTAAGTTCATTTAAGGTTCTTAATTAATATCGTAACACCCGAGGTGTTACAGTCTCATAGATCGCAAGCTGAATGAGTTTTTGGCTCTTACTCAGGGGAACCGCAATGTGCTGCAGTATGCCCAGGCTTTCAATCAGTTGGCACGATATGCGGGTTATCATGTTGATACTGACGCCAAGAAGCAAGACCGCTTTCACCGGGGCCTTAGCTCAAAGCTAAGGGATAAGCTCTCCCTTATCAAGGCAGACAACTATAATGATCTGGTGAATATGGCCATTACCAAGGAAGATAGCATAAATGCTCACAAAGCTGAGAAAAAGAGGAAGGCCCCAGTTGGCCAATCTAGCTTTCCACCGCCCAAGTTCCGTTTGGTGCAGAAGAGTCCTGCTCAGTCTCTTCAAAGGGCCCCTCAGCCAGGGTCTTGGATTATCAGGCCTCCACAGCAGCAGAATCAGGGATATCGTGCTCCAGCTCAGGGACAGCAGCCGCCTCGTCCCAGTAATGCTCCCTGCTATAACTGCGGAAGGCCAGGCCACTTTGCTAGAGATTGCAAATTGCCCAAGCAGGGTGGAAATAATGCCCAAAGGCTGACGACTACTCCAGGCAAAAAGCGAGTGGCAGTTGTCAGGCAGGGCAGACTCAACTTCACTACTATGGATGACCTCCCTGCTAGTGCTCCAGTGATGTCGGGTATTTTCTCTATCCGCAATATACCTACATACATTTTATTTGATTCTGGAGCATCACATAGTTTCATGAGTAATAGAGTTGCTGCCAAACACAATTTCCCTTTTGTACATACTACTCAACAATATATCATATCTACCCCTGGTGGTAGAATAGGGTCGCATCAAATTGTGAGGAATGTGCCTCTCAAGTTGGGTAGTAAAGTATATGAGACTAATTTCATTCTCTTGGAGAATCAAGGGATAGATATTATTTTGGGTATGAATTGGATGAAAAATCATGGGGTCAATTTAGATATTTCTTCCCGTTATGTGGAAATTAATTCTCCAACCCATGGGGCATCAACACTATATTTGCCTCGTCAAGAACTCAGCAATTCTTATGCATTCTCTGCAATTGAAACCCCTTTGGAGAAGATTCCGGTTGTATGTGAATACCCGGACGTATTTCCTGATGAATTACCAGGAATGCCACCTGACCGGGACATTGAATTCGTGATTGAATTACAACCCGGTACAGCTCCGATCTCCAAAATGTCTTATAAAATGGCACCCAAAGAATTAGCAGAGCTAAAAGTTCAACTTCAAGATTTGCTAGACAAGGACTATATTCGTCCTAGCTCTTCACCATGGGGCTGCCCCGCTCTGTTTGTGAAGAAAAAGGATAAAACTCTGAGGTTATGTGTTGATTACCGACCTCTCAATGCGGTGACTATCAAAAATAAATATCCTCTTCCCTGCATTGATGCCCTTTTTGATCAGTTGTCCGGAGCAAAGGTATTTTCAAAGATTGATCTTCGCTCTGGGTATCATCAAATCAAGGTTAGGCCAAGTGATATACCGAAGACGGCGTTCTCAACTCGCTATGGGCTCTATGAGTACTTAGTGATGTCTTTCGGTCTCACAAATGCTCCGGCATATTTCATGTATCTCATGAACTCGGTCTTTATGCCTGAGCTAGACAAATTTGTGGTTGTATTTATTGATGACATTCTGATCTATTCCAAAAATGAGGCAGAACATGCTCAGCACCTCCGCATTGTTCTCCAACGCCTCCGAGATCATCAGCTTTATGCAAAGTTTAGTAAATGTGAATTCTGGCTGTCCAGTGTAAAATTTTTGGGGCACACTGTTTCAGCTGAGGGAATTGCTGTCGATCCAGGAAAAGTGCAAGAAGTACTGCATTAGAAGCCTCCTAAATCAGTCTACCAAATTCGGAGTTTTCTGGGTTTTGTAATGTCCCGACCCCCGGGTCCGGGCCCGCTTACGCCTGGCAGCTCTCTAGGACCTCAAGAATTACCTCACAGACCAACACGAGTCTTTTCTGCGCACTTTGTCCTCACTCATGTGCACCCGGGAAGGACTTCCCGGTCGGTCACCCATCCCGAAATTGCTCCAGGCCAAGCACGCTTAACCTTAGAGTTCTTTCGAGATGAGCTCCCGGAAAAGAAGTTGCAACTTGTTGGTATGAGTATTCTATCAATCCTATTAAGCCTTGGGCCAGGATGTCACATCCTCCCCCTCTTAGAAGACCGACGTCCTCGTCGGTCAACCCCAAGCCAGGAACTTCCTCTCTTGGCCACGTCCGTGTGCCCAGTGCCAGCGCATGTGCCATGCTGTGTGACCACTCTGGGCCCACACCAGCCATGCGCACTATGCCTGCGCAACTGCCACCCCACGCGCCCATGAAACCGCGAGAGTCGGCTCTGATACTAATTGTAACGTCCTGACCCCCTGGGTCCGGGCCCGCTTACGCCTGGCAGCTCTCTAGGACCTCAAGAATTCCCTCATAGACCAACACAAGTCTTTTCTGCGCACTTTGTCCTCACTCATGCGCACCCGGAAAGAACTTCCCGGTCGGTCACCCATCCCGAAATTGCTCCAGGCCAAGCACGCTTAACCTCGGGGTTCTTTCGAGATGCGCTTCCGGAAAAGAAGTTGCAACTTGTTGATATGAGTATTCTATCAACCCTATTAAGCCTTGGGCCAGGATGTCACAGGTTTAGCCGGATATTATCGCCGCTTCATTTCGGATTTCTCCAAAATTGCCAAACCTATGACTGAACTCCTCAAGAAAGGAGAGAAATTTGTGTGGAGTGAAAAATATGAGCAAGCCTTCCACACATTGAGGAAGCTTCTGACCTCCGCACCGGTTCTAGCTCAACCGGACACATCCAAATCTTTTGATGTTTATTGTGATGCATCTGGCACTGGTCTTGGTTGTGTGCTTATGCAAGAAGATCGAGTCATTGCTTATG
>CM014271.1:17369074-17410624 GCA_004135705.1 Alloteropsis semialata | reverse complement strand
CCCTTCTTAACCCCTTACCTTTGGTCCTACGCTTCTTCTACCTTGGGCCAAAACTCGAGCTCGGCTCAGAGAAGGACCAGCGGCGGTGGTCCGGCCTTGCACGGGACGGGGAAGAAGGGAAACGGGCCGGGGAGGGTTCGGGGATGGAGAGGGCAGGGCGAGGCAGCTGGGAGCTCGGGGAATCGACGAGTTAGTGAGTGGGGAATGGTGAGCTCGGCCGGAGGGAGATGGAGCTCGAAAAGGGAGTGAAGTGAAAGAGACCGGCCACCTGGGCATGCTATGGCACGCCAGCGGGGCATGGAGGCTCGCCAAGGTGCACCTGGAGCGTGGGGAGCGCGGCGTGTGTCCGGAGCAGGTGAGAAAGGACGGGAGTTGGCGGCGGTAGGTGGGCACCGACTGTTGCGGTGGTGGGGCCGTGTGCATGGAGGAGCTGAAGCCCGGAGCGATCGCGGCCGTCACGTTGTGCGAGCACATGTACCACCCGCCCTGCATCGCGCCGTGGCTCCAGGCCAGGGGCACCTGCCCGCTCTGCCGGGCGCCCGTCGCCGGCGCCGACCGCGACGGCCTCGTCACGTGCCACCTCTCCGGCGGCCAGATCGGCCTCGGCCGGCGTGTCGCCGGGCGCATCTACGGGGTCAGGATCCTCGACGAGGACGGGAAGCTCGCACGGCCCCGCGTGCGGCGCTGGCTCAAGGGGGTGCGCCTCCACGCCAGGACGACGTTGGCGATAGGACCCTTGGTTCGCCGCGACCTCGCTGTGTAGCTAGAATTAGTACAGCGCGTTCGTGCCGAGCTCGGCGATAGTTTCATAGCTGGAGGCCTGTAGCTGGCTGCTGGAGCTCTTAGCGCTTCTCTGCTTGAGATATTTCAGCAGTTTTTTTTTCCTTGAATTCATTTCGGCAGTATTGACATGCATTTAATTTGATCATGCAGTACTGGAGACTGTAATACTCCATGTAATGATGTGAAGAAAAGTATTAAAATTAATTGAACTGCTCTGTAAATTTGTTCATTGCTACCAATTTCCAGCATACATGTCTTATTAGGACCATGTTTTTTTAAGAACATTGTTAGGATCATGTTTGTGAGTGTGCATATAGAACCCCTTTAAACCCGCCGGACTCGGCCCGGCGAGCCCATCCACGTCGCCGAAAATGTCGTCGCCCCTTCGATCGCAATCTAGTGGCCCTGCGTTTTGCGTCGGTGCGCCTTCCCCTCAGGGCCACGCGTCGGAGGTCGATTCGTCGGAATGCTCGCGAAGCGTCTCGTCTGCGCCAGCCGATTGGATAAGGCTCCTCGCTCGCGGGCCGCGGCCATTCTCTTCCTTTTCAGTTGTGCGGCGGCTCACGGTGCGTCTCTTCTCCGTCCTCTTCTCCCTCTCCGTCGCTTTCTGTCGTAGATTCGATCGCTACTTGCGTGGTCCTCCTCCGGTCCCTTTTTGCTCTCTGTCGCTTTCCCTTGTCTTCGATTGCTGCTTGCGAGGTCCTAGATTTATCTGCTTAGGTTTCATTGCTTGCTCCACCCTAGTGTAATTTGCCTTTTTTACTCCTTCTCGTAGCAGCCTCTTCGTTGTTTTTTTCGCTTTTTAACCTGTATATGGGGTGCATGATTGATTTTGCGGCCGTCTTTTTCTGGATCCGAGGGATTGCTGCTTGCACTTCCGCTTGATTTTTTCCTCGATCTACTTGCTTGCCTTGTCGATGTGCCGTTTTAGGTCTTGCGGTTCTGCGTGTGGCCTTTGCGCTACTATCGTCTGCTCTGAATTTTTGTTTGCATACTATGGAGTCGGCAGCTTTCTGGTTTGCTTTATTGTTTTCTTTTTTTTTTCAGGCTGCCTGTGAAATAGGACTGCTTTCGTACTTGCCATTCATCCGTTCCGTCCGTCTATTTCCTTAGATTTGAGGGGTTCTGCAGCTATCCCCTCCTGCCGTTGTCTCTGTTCTGTTTTTCTTGCTTTTTTCCACTGCTCCTTTTGCTTGCAGGTTCGTTCTTGATGCACGTCTGGCAGTTTGGGCCTCCTGGTTTCACCGATTTGTTCTCTTGGTTAGATTTATCCTCTTCTTCCTTTTAACGCCTGCAAAAATGAGTCCTTTGCTCTGCTTGTTCCCTTATTTTGTCCCCGTTACATGTTTTCTCCAGGGTATTCACTGAAGGAGAGTAGGATCCTTTTCTTTTTCCTGTGCCCCCATCTCCATATAGTCTTCAGCTCTGCATCAACTTCATCTGCAATTTGTGTGATTCTTTTTTTTATTTTTTGAAGGCCTCGCTGGACGAGGGGAATCGACCTTTTGGTGGAGTTTCAGGCCTGGTTAGTTTCCTGTTATAAAATGCTTTCATCAGATTATAAGAGTAAGTTTAGTTTATCTGTTGCATAGGCTGCTTGGTACTCATTTGAACAATGACAAAAAAAAAGATGAGCTGCCTTCTGTTAGGTTTAATGCGGCATCGCAGTTTGTCCGTGGCCTGAAAACCCGCTTTTTTTCAGCGAGCATTGATTTGGTAAGCCTCTTTCATTTTTATTCTGTGCGTAACTAGAGGGCTGCCCAAATATTGTATTGCTGCACCGCTGCCTGCTCAATTTCAACTAAGAGAGTATTGTGGCTAGATTAATAACTCATTTCCTATTGTATCTTCCCGTCACTTCCAGGACACAGCTGTATAGTGCCTTATGCTAGCCTTGTAAGTGAAATTTTAATGTCTTTCAGGTATACAAAGATCAGAATTTTGTCAGATTGGAATCCATTTCTTGTCAGCACTCTGAAGGTATCTGTTCCTTCATCGTCTCCTTTTCACTTTGCTGTGTGTGCCTTGCTGATTGGTTGATGTTAGAGCTAAGCTACTTTTGCTTTGAGTAAATGTGTATATTATCGGCCTATTACTGGTATTGCCCAGGGAATAAGAAGACAGTACTGTACTCAAAATCTTGCTGCAACATGCTCAGATTCTCAATTCAGTGCATGTTTTATATGGAGAACAGAAATATTGGAATTCACACTTGCTCATTTTATGGCCTACTGTTCTCTCAAATCTCAAGTCTGGATATTTGCTTGGCCTGCGAATATATAAAGCCGTTGTTGTCTCAACAATAGGACTACATAATGCACATTGTAACTGCTCTTGCTTGTCTCAAAACGAAGAAGCGTTTCAGAATTAAGCTCTTTGCCTGTCCATTCATAGCACACTTATCTTTTCATCTCTGTTTTGCTACTTGAATGAATGTACCTGAATACAAGTAGGATACTGTGATTAGATTCATACTTTAGTCTGTAAAGGATACTGTGTGTGCCCTGATATGTGCGTTGCATTGTATTCTTGTGTGCGCCAATGGAGAGAATTTGTGTGTGTGTGTGTGTGTGTGTGTCCCTGATATGCGCGTTGCATTGTATTCTTGTGTGCGCCAATGGAGAGAATTTTTGGTTCCAACTACAGAGTGCCAACCCAATTTCTCTGTTTATTGAAAGCATGTTCCTCTGCTTATGCATTAATTTGGTCAACCGACTTTGTCTTTCCTCTGTTGATAACCACATGGTCCTTCAGTACTGTTGTTTCCCGATACATGAATTATAACTATTCCATTGTGCTTATTATTTAAATGTAACTATTTTGTCATTTCTGGGTTACCACTACATAGTACCATTGCTTTGCTTTTAATACGAATTATCTAATGTGTTAGATTCTGTTTATCTCTTATCTGTACAATGGCAATTTAGTTACCAGGCTTACCCTGCCAGGCCTCTGTTTCTGTCCGTGCGCGCTGATACGGTAAGCGTGTTTGTTGCAGATTCTGTTTACCTCTTATCTGTACAATGGCAGTCAAAAGAAGTTTTTTTTTGTTAGGTCCGGTGTGTCGCTGTGGTTTGTTCGTTTCAGATCAGGATTGCCCTGCCAGTGCTGCTTCTGTAAGCTTGTTTTTCATTTTCGTTGTGTTACTTTCATCGTCTGTAGATGGCTGTGCTGCTCTGTGATGCTTATTTTGTTGTGTGCATGGTACATATCGTCTCCATTCGCTGCTTATTTGTCCAGCGATGAACAAAAGGGGGCCTTATGTCTCTGTTTGGGTTCATAGCTCATGGCCGTCGTATTAATTTTATCTAGGATTTTCCCTTTTTGTGCTGTTTAGTTTCGCCTTTTGTCTGAGTAGGTATTTTCCCTTGCTTCTATGGTGGTGCTGTGATTCTGCCTATCTAAATGTGCTTTGCATATGTTCTAGATCCATGGTTGTTTACTAGCATCTCCTGAGGACGGACTGCATTTGGTCGTCCTGCGTATTTGTTTCTTCGTTGCCTTTACCTCTTCTGTGCATAGTGCCTACGTATTCCTTTTTTCCCGTATTTTTTTGTTGTTTGCCAATGCCCCATCGATTAGTAAATGCCGTCCTGTGTTCTCATTTCATTGTGTTAGTTGTATATATGACCTGGTTACTATATGCAGCATTATATTGTGTTATATTATAGAGATTTTATGGTTTTTAATTTCCTGTTCAGGTATTGTTGTGCTCCATGGTTAGTTAGCCACGGTTTGCATGTTCTGTAGATTAATTTTTCCCCTCTTTCAGTAATCAACTGTTATGTTATTTTGGTTCATGCGCTTTTTATATGCACTTATTAATGTCCTATTTGGATAATGATCTCTCGTTCCGTGGCTAATTAACTAGCTTTGATTCTTCGTTAGCCTAATCTATGCCTATTTTTTTCCTTTTTCTTTTTCCCCAGGCTCAAGTGTATAGCCACCTATTGGTCTTTGGTTGTCACTGTGCAGCTCCAGCCTTCTGCAAGAACAGCGGTAATGTGGTCTGTTAGGCTTCGCTACATTTTCAGTCTTCATTACTTTCTGGTCATGATTACTCCCACCAAGTTCTCATAGATATTTTCAGTTTCCCTGTTGACAAATGGATAAATTTGTTTCTGTGTCAGGTTGCAGCGCAATTCACACATCGATCTATTTGCAGGCGACCTGTTGGTGCATTTCCACAGCTGGTTAGTCCCTAATATTTATTGATTTTTTGACGCTATTAAGGATATTTTGGTTTCCTTCCTGCATAACTTCTCTGTGTTCTTCTATACACTGAAGAAGAAAATTCTTATGTTAGATTTACAGCACGAATGCACACCATCATATACTCTTGCTAGACAACCCTTCTTCATTATGTTTTTTAAGCTGGTTGATTTACAGTCCTAATTATTTTTATGTTGCTGTGACGAATATCTTTGAATTCCCCAATGTGTGTGTTGCTCCCTATTCTTCTGTGGGCCCATGGACAGAATTTTAGCTTTAGGATTCGCTGGAACATGTGGTTATATGATGTAGGACTCTCCATTTTAATAAACCATTGCTTTTGACTTCTCGTCGTCACCATACATCCCAAATAAACAGGAACAAACCGCACAACACCCATAACGAATCAGCCATGTCTGATGAGGAAGAACAAAATAAACATTCTTGGAGCAAGAAACTTCACAACAAAGGTACATTAATTACCATAACCCTTCCGATTCACACCCACTCCAGTTTTCATTTTCCATTGCGTTAGAATGTTTAATTCCAACATATTGCATTATGCTATTAATTTGTCATGAGCACTATTGTCTTTTGCCCTGCTGTTAACGAACTTCACTCTATTACAAAGTAGTATTAGTTGTACAGCCAACCCCACCCCCCCAAAATTTAGTCCCCCCCCCTCCCTTCTATGTGCATTTCTTGAAGTTCGGCATATAATAAAATATTCTAATAATAATAAACAACCATATCTACAAATCGTGATTACCATTGCAGGTTCCACCAGCGGCGGTGCACATCAGTAGAAAAGTTATCTTTGACCAGGTTGCACAGATGCTACATCTCCATGTACAGAAAGAAGTCGCATTCCAAATTAGACAAGACAAATATGTTGGGAAAGTTCAGGTGGCTGGTATTCCAAACAAAGACAAACCATTGAAGCATTGCAAGGACTTCTATAGTGATTTTTCCCCCACACCGAACTAGGCAATTGAGGAAGCCTACAATGAAGCTCTGGAATTTCTTGTAAGAAGAAGAATCATAGGCATCGAAGACTATAACTACCCTGCTTCCATCAGAACCCAATCAGAGCTTTCTGATGCATCTACATCCTTAATGTTCTCTGAAGAAGCTGATACAAATCTTGAATCTGCACTGCAAGTCACAACTCAAATATTTAAGGTGATGCTTTCAATGGTTGATACTATCTGCTGCGAAAGCTCAAGTATCCTACCAATATCAGTCAATTAGGGTTCAACCAGTGCAGCCAACATAGATCAAACCAAAGTGATCTATCAAGGCGAATCCAACCCAGTGAACCAATACAGATACAGAAGCTAGCAAGTTCTTTGGTGCACCTACGAAACCAGCTAGCATCATATGCGTATGAACCTTGCCTGCTGAAGAGACAAATAAAATGTAGAAAACCAAGACCACTCCCTTTCTTAAGCTATGTATGGTATACTCTTATGCTGTATACCATCTCTGCATTATATTTTGATCGATGGTTATCCCATCATGTTATTATCCCTTGCTTAACACATTACATAACTATGCTTCGAGGGGGCTGGGAAAAACATGTGTACAAAACCGAGGTCACCGACTATTGCGGTGGTGGCAGAAGTGGGCCACCGCAATTTGCTGTGGTCTCGGTATTTTCACTTTTCACGTTGGTTTTGAATTGAAAATGGCTTTGCTAGGTTGTGTTCATGCCCAAAGGTCTAATAGGAACTAGGCCAACCTATTCTTAGGCAATACCAAGAGATTCTCTTACTCTTTCCTCCACTTGTGTTTGTATACGACTAGTATTCTACTTGATAATTGATTTAGGTCCAATATATACATACACATATATGTACAACAACATGACTAGGAGTGATGCATGACCTGATCAAGTTAATTAAGTTCATTTAAGGTTCTTAATTAATATCGTAACACCCGAGGTGTTACAGTCTCATAGATCGCAAGCTGAATGAGTTTTTGGCTCTTACTCAGGGGAACCGCAATGTGCTGCAGTATGCCCAGGCTTTCAATCAGTTGGCACGATATGCGGGTTATCATGTTGATACTGACGCCAAGAAGCAAGACCGCTTTCACCGGGGCCTTAGCTCAAAGCTAAGGGATAAGCTCTCCCTTATCAAGGCAGACAACTATAATGATCTGGTGAATATGGCCATTACCAAGGAAGATAGCATAAATGCTCACAAAGCTGAGAAAAAGAGGAAGGCCCCAGTTGGCCAATCTAGCTTTCCACCGCCCAAGTTCCGTTTGGTGCAGAAGAGTCCTGCTCAGTCTCTTCAAAGGGCCCCTCAGCCAGGGTCTTGGATTATCAGGCCTCCACAGCAGCAGAATCAGGGATATCGTGCTCCAGCTCAGGGACAGCAGCCGCCTCGTCCCAGTAATGCTCCCTGCTATAACTGCGGAAGGCCAGGCCACTTTGCTAGAGATTGCAAATTGCCCAAGCAGGGTGGAAATAATGCCCAAAGGCTGACGACTACTCCAGGCAAAAAGCGAGTGGCAGTTGTCAGGCAGGGCAGACTCAACTTCACTACTATGGATGACCTCCCTGCTAGTGCTCCAGTGATGTCGGGTATTTTCTCTATCCGCAATATACCTACATACATTTTATTTGATTCTGGAGCATCACATAGTTTCATGAGTAATAGAGTTGCTGCCAAACACAATTTCCCTTTTGTACATACTACTCAACAATATATCATATCTACCCCTGGTGGTAGAATAGGGTCGCATCAAATTGTGAGGAATGTGCCTCTCAAGTTGGGTAGTAAAGTATATGAGACTAATTTCATTCTCTTGGAGAATCAAGGGATAGATATTATTTTGGGTATGAATTGGATGAAAAATCATGGGGTCAATTTAGATATTTCTTCCCGTTATGTGGAAATTAATTCTCCAACCCATGGGGCATCAACACTATATTTGCCTCGTCAAGAACTCAGCAATTCTTATGCATTCTCTGCAATTGAAACCCCTTTGGAGAAGATTCCGGTTGTATGTGAATACCCGGACGTATTTCCTGATGAATTACCAGGAATGCCACCTGACCGGGACATTGAATTCGTGATTGAATTACAACCCGGTACAGCTCCGATCTCCAAAATGTCTTATAAAATGGCACCCAAAGAATTAGCAGAGCTAAAAGTTCAACTTCAAGATTTGCTAGACAAGGACTATATTCGTCCTAGCTCTTCACCATGGGGCTGCCCCGCTCTGTTTGTGAAGAAAAAGGATAAAACTCTGAGGTTATGTGTTGATTACCGACCTCTCAATGCGGTGACTATCAAAAATAAATATCCTCTTCCCTGCATTGATGCCCTTTTTGATCAGTTGTCCGGAGCAAAGGTATTTTCAAAGATTGATCTTCGCTCTGGGTATCATCAAATCAAGGTTAGGCCAAGTGATATACCGAAGACGGCGTTCTCAACTCGCTATGGGCTCTATGAGTACTTAGTGATGTCTTTCGGTCTCACAAATGCTCCGGCATATTTCATGTATCTCATGAACTCGGTCTTTATGCCTGAGCTAGACAAATTTGTGGTTGTATTTATTGATGACATTCTGATCTATTCCAAAAATGAGGCAGAACATGCTCAGCACCTCCGCATTGTTCTCCAACGCCTCCGAGATCATCAGCTTTATGCAAAGTTTAGTAAATGTGAATTCTGGCTGTCCAGTGTAAAATTTTTGGGGCACACTGTTTCAGCTGAGGGAATTGCTGTCGATCCAGGAAAAGTGCAAGAAGTACTGCATTAGAAGCCTCCTAAATCAGTCTACCAAATTCGGAGTTTTCTGGGTTTTGTAATGTCCCGACCCCGGGTCCGGGCCCGCTTACGCCTGGCAGCTCTCTAGGACCTCAAGAATTACCTCACAGACCAACACGAGTCTTTTCTGCGCACTTTGTCCTCACTCATGTGCACCCGGGAAGGACTTCCCGGTCGGTCACCCATCCCGAAATTGCTCCAGGCCAAGCACGCTTAACCTTAGAGTTCTTTCGAGATGAGCTCCCGGAAAAGAAGTTGCAACTTGTTGGTATGAGTATTCTATCAATCCTATTAAGCCTTGGGCCAGGATGTCACATCCTCCCCCTCTTAGAAGACCGACGTCCTCGTCGGTCAACCCCAAGCCAGGAACTTCCTCTCTTGGCCACGTCCGTGTGCCCAGTGCCAGCGCATGTGCCATGCTGTGTGACCACTCTGGGCCCACACCAGCCATGCGCACTATGCCTGCGCAACTGCCACCCCACGCGCCCATGAAACCGCGAGAGTCGGCTCTGATACTAATTGTAACGTCCTGACCCCCTGGGTCCGGGCCCGCTTACGCCTGGCAGCTCTCTAGGACCTCAAGAATTCCCTCATAGACCAACACAAGTCTTTTCTGCGCACTTTGTCCTCACTCATGCGCACCCGGAAAGAACTTCCCGGTCGGTCACCCATCCCGAAATTGCTCCAGGCCAAGCACGCTTAACCTCGGGGTTCTTTCGAGATGCGCTTCCGGAAAAGAAGTTGCAACTTGTTGATATGAGTATTCTATCAACCCTATTAAGCCTTGGGCCAGGATGTCACAGGTTTAGCCGGATATTATCGCCGCTTCATTTCGGATTTCTCCAAAATTGCCAAACCTATGACTGAACTCCTCAAGAAAGGAGAGAAATTTGTGTGGAGTGAAAAATATGAGCAAGCCTTCCACACATTGAGGAAGCTTCTGACCTCCGCACCGGTTCTAGCTCAACCGGACACATCCAAATCTTTTGATGTTTATTGTGATGCATCTGGCACTGGTCTTGGTTGTGTGCTTATGCAAGAAGATCGAGTCATTGTTTATGCTTCTCGAGCTCTAAGGCCTCATGAGATAAATTATCCCACTCATGATTTGGAATTAGCTGCTGTAGTTCATGCCTTAAAGATTTGGAGGCATTATCTTATGGGCACGCATTGCAATATTTACACTGACCATAAGAGCCTCAAATATATCTTCACCCAAGATGATCTGAATATGCGTCAAAGAAGATGGTTAGAGCTAATCAAGGATTATGATCTTGAGGTACATTACCATCCAGGAAAAGTCAATGTGGTGGCGGACGCATTAAGCCGCAAGGCTCAATGTAATTGTCTCACCACAACGTCTTTCAATGAAACTCTTTGCCATGAAATGTCCAAATTGAATTTGGAAATTATTCCTCAAGGCTCATTAAGTCACATGGTGGTAGAATCCACATTAAGGGAAAGAATTATTATGGCACAATCAAAAGATAAGGGCATTGATCATATCAAGCAAGGGCTAGCTCAAGGGTTGCCCAAATATAAATGTTTCCGGCAAGATTGGAAGGGTATTCTTTGGTTTGAGCAACGGCTTGTGGTGCCTAAAGACCATGAGTTGAGAAAACAAATTCTTGATGAGGCTCATCTATCCAAATTCTCTATTCATCCGTGTAGCAATAAAATGACCATGATTTGAAGGAGAATTTTTGGTGGACAAGAATGAAAAAAGAGATTGCTAAATATGTGTCCGAATGCGATACATGTCAAAGGGTGAAGGCAAGCCATCTCAAGGTGGCCGGAACATTACAACCTCTGCCTATTCCATCTTGGAAATGGGATGATATAAGTATGGATTTCATAGTCGGCTTACCTCGCACAAGTCACAAACATGACTCTATTTGGGTTATTATGGACAGACTCACTAAAACAGCCCATTTCATTCTAGTTAGCACTGAATATCGAGTCAAGAGGTATGCCGAAATTTACATCGACCGAATTGTTTGTCTTCATGGAATTCCAAGGACAATTATTTCTGATCGGGGCACTCAATTTGTTGCTCGCTTTTGGGAACAATTGCATACTTCCCTAGGCACCAAATTGATCCGTAGCTCCGCTTATCATCCTCAAACTGATGGGCAGACTGAAAGGATAAATCAAATACTGGAGGATATGCTTAGAGCTTGTGTCATACATTATGACAAAAATTGGGAGAAATGCTTGTCTTTGGCGGAATTTTTCTATAATAATAGCTATCAAGCAAGCCTAAAAATGGCACCGTTTGAAGCCTTGTATGGGCGGCGGTGTCGTACACCTTTGAATTGGTCTGAACCCGGTGAAAGGAATTTCTTTGGACCGGACTTGGTCCAAGAGGCTGAAGATAAGGTAAAAATCATTCAGAAAAATCTTCAGGCGGCACAATCTCGCTAAAAGAGCTATTATGACAAAAGAAGAAAGCCTTTGGCCTTTGAAGTGGGTGATCATGTTTATATTCGGGTTTCACCGACAAAAGGCGTTCAAAGATTTGGTGTAAAGGAAAAATTAGCTCCTCGCTACATTGGACCTTTCCCAATTTTGGAAGTCTGTGGACCCGTGGCATATAAGGTGCAGCTCCCAATTAATCTCTTCGCCGTGCATAATGTATTTCATGTCTCTCAACTTAAGAAATGTCTTCGAGTTCTGGAAGAATCTATCTCATATGAAGAAATACCTTTTGAACCTGATCTCACCTATGAGGTTCGTCCTATCAAAATTATCGATCAAAAGGATAGAACTACAAGGCGAAAGGTTATCAAATTTTATAAAGTTCAGTGGAGTAATCATACTGAAGACGAAGCTACTTGGGAAGAAGAATCATATCTGAGATCTAAATATCCGGATTTTATGAGCTCCATTCCAGGTAATTTCGTTTTCCGCACTAAATTCTTTGCACCGGAATCTCGGGGCGAGATTCTTTTAAGGGGGGAGGGCTGTGACACCTCGGTGTCACTAACGTAATTAAGACCCTTAATTAATTTAATTAAACTCATTGTGACATGCATCATTTCATAATTGTGGTGTTTGTGCTAATTGTGTGCATATGTTGACTTAGTCAACCCAAAATAGTCAGAATAGTCAAAATATAAGAATTATACCAAAATGTCACAAATAATGTCCACTACATGTATATGAACTCAAATGAGTATGAAAAGTTCAAACAAAAATTCGAAATTTGATTTTGAACTCGTTCGATCGTCATTTCATGTGTCGCGGGTATTGCTTTTTACCTTTTTCGAGAGGCTAATATCTTTAAATTTTGCCTACACACTTGAAATTTCACCAATATAAAAGTTGGAGTACAAAGTACCCTCTTTACAATGGTGGTGATGTGGATCAAGGAAAACTTGGTTTGGTCATTCAAAATCTTGACCAAAATCGGGTAAAAACTCTGAATTTTCAACACTTAGGCGATTTCGGCTAAGTCTGAAAACGTGATTTTTGCCCATATTCGTCGCCCCGTAACTTTCAAACCGTGGCCCAAAAGTAGTGACACTCTTTGTAAGAGTTGTAGACTAATGTAACAGCTACAACTTTTGTATTGGGCGATCTCGATATTTGTATGTAAATCTTAGAGAAAAAGGTCATCGAAGTCGGGTAAAAATCATTCGATTCAGACTGAGGATTTTCAGTTCGTCAGTTAACAGTTTTTTTTTTGGCCGGATTCTCCTCGATTTATCTCTCAAACCATTGATCAAATACTATAACTCCCTTTATAGAAGTTGTAGCCTGGTGTACCATCTTTAACTTTCGTATTGGTCGAAACAACTTTTTATGTACAAAAAGTGGAGTTTAAGGCCAACGAAGTTGGACCCGTGAGCTGCCCAAAACTCTGAAATTTCGGGAATTTGAATTTTTGGCTGAGATTTAGAGACTTGCAACTTCCAAACCGTTGAGCAAATGGTATAGGCTCCTTTGTAGGAATTGTAGTCCTATGAATCCTCTACAAAGTTGGTATTCATTGCTCCTTGAGTTTCTACACGGAATCGTGAGAAAAATCGAATAAAGCCGCTGCGTCGCTCGGCCACGAAACTGAACCGAAAAGCTTCAGTTCGGCGACGTTCCCAGGAGCTCGGCCTCGGTACCGTCGACGCCAAACACCGGCCTCCAGCTGTCCCGCCACGCGTTCGAGCCTCACTTGTGCCTCTTGGACGTGCCAAGCGAGCTCGCTGAGCTGTCCAACACGCTGGCGAGATAAGGATCCGCGTCCACCGAGGACAGTAAAGGAACCGAACTTCACCGGCCAAAATTCATTCCACCTGCCCCGCCATTCCTCGATTCCTCGCCCCTAGCACTTCACCACATCGCCCTCTCCGCCCTCCAGAGCCTAGCCATCTCCGCCATCGCTCAGACGCAAGAAATTCCGAGAAATCGAGCCACCATTGCTAGAACTCGGCCGAATCCAATCCTTCCGAAATCGTAGCTCCACGTTCGTTCTCCATCCAATCCAATCGTCAAGACGCAATCCCCATGGCCCATTGATCATCCCCGACCTCTTTCCCATCTTCTTTTGGCCACCAGGACCCCCCAGCCGCAAGCGCCGCCGCCGGCCGGCCACTGCTCGTGCGGGGGGACCAAGGCGTTGCGCCGGCCGGGCTTCTGAGCGGCGCAGCAGGGCCAGGAGGGCCGGGCGACGCCCCAGTGCCCGTGCGCCTCGGCCTGGGAGGCCAGCAGGCCACCCTTCCAGTCACGCCGGCGACCAGAAGTCTGAACCGAGCCTGCTGTTCGTGTACAGACTGGAGGTAGAAGAAGCCGGACCAAAAGGTGAGAAGTTAGATCTTCCAGGGGGTTATCCACAAATGTTTGGAGTTATGTACTGAAGTGGGAATCTTGCAGGGGGTTTTTTGCAAGAATCCGAGGATCTATATGTGAAGAAAGGACCTGTCCGCGATTATTTTTCTTTTCCTGAGGACCCGGATGTAAATCCCGAATTCACTATTTAAGTGTTCTTTCCTTTTTATCTCGGCTGAGATTCAATAAATCATCAAAAATCATAGAAAAATCGAAAAATCATAAACTTGGACTTTTTGGAATCCTCAAGAAATTCTCTTTCCAGTGGTGTATCATATGCATGTATAATCTGTGTGAATCTCAATGTATTTTTGAATGTATGAAGATGTGCTTAAGAGGATGTTTATTGCTTTATAAATCATAGGAATATGCTAAAAATACAAAACTACTTTTGATGGATCTGTTATGATTAGTAGAGTTGATTTGAGTATCTGTTGGCCACAGTTTATTCATGATTTTGGTAGATTTGGAATTAAGTTTTTTCTAGCTAGTTAAGAATGGTTAAATCACCAAATATTCTATATGACTCAGAAAAATCTAACAAATTCACATAAAATGACTCTGGTAGAATAGTAGTTGCAGTAAAAATTTCAGCTATAGAAAATTTTTGTAGAATTTATTATGATTTTCTAATTGGTGTTAAATGTGGGCTGTTAAGAAAAATAGAAAATAAATAGGTAAAATGCTGAAAAATTCCTGAAAAATATGTTTAACTGTCAAGAACACAGAAACATATTTACCCTAATTTTGTTTTATGAAAATATATTTTTTAGGCTTTATTTGGTAAGAACTAGTTAGGAAATGCTTAATTAATAAATAGTTTTCTTGTGGTAAAAATAATTCTGCAAACATGTAAAGCACCTAGGAGTGCTGAATGTTAGATTTAGCAATTGAAACTCCATTGTATTACTAGTGGTTATTTGTGGATGTTTTATTTAATTTATGTAGTAACTTAAGTGGTTATAACATATTAAAAAGGGTTAATAAGATTTCTTTATATATTATTTCAGAATTGAGTTAAGTTTAATTAGCAACTAAAAGCAACCCACCTCGCTTTATTTGTGAGCTTCTTAATTGTTTATATCCCGTAAATGATTGCTCCGTGATGTATTAGTGAGTTGTTGCAGTTATTCTGTGATTGTTTCTCGTGCATTGCTGCATCTCATGCATCCGCATTTCCTGTAGAGTGAACCCTTGTTGACGGAGTGTACGAGATTGAGGTCGAGCACGAGGACGAACAAGCTGCTGCCGAGCTGAACCTTGCTGCTGCACAAAACCCGAACCAAAGTTCGGAAGGACCAAGGGCCAGCGGTGATCAGGAAGGCAAGCCCCGGAGCATAACCCGCTGTTAATTCTAACCCTCTTTAATTTGTGCCTTACTTTGTGCATTTAAGTTTTGAGGAGTTGAATGAAACCCTAGTTGCATGATCCCTAGGTACCTATGTCCTAATACTAGTATGTGTAGGTCGTTTAGATTGCCATGCTTAATTAGGATCGGTAGAAGTCGAGTGATTGCCTTGTCACTCGCGAGAAATAGGTTTTACTTTATTATCAGTTGATGAGATTCGGCAAGTGGGGCTTGTGCGGCATTTATGTTTGGTTGAACACCCCGCTTGCACAGAAATTGTTGGCTAAGGCATTGATTGTGTGGCGATGTTGGTCAAGCTTTTGAAGGTACTAATCGTATGCCGGGAAATGTGGTAAACTGGTAAACCTAGTACTTGATTCAAACTGACGTCTGACGGGTCTTTCCTACTCCTTTGGGCGAGGGGGATGATGGCGAGTGTAGCAGTGGCCGCGGCACAGGTTTGCCTCGGGCACCTGGGGTCCGTTGGGGCGTGCACTCGGGTGGAGTGGGCCCTGATGGCAGATGGCAGGGAGAGATGGGAACGGTTGCCTCGTGAGGTCCGGGGTGTCTCTCACGGGTCGTACGATTAGGTTGTCCCATGCATGGTTAAAATCAACTCGAGTTGTCCGTCCTTCGCGGTTACATGAAGCTGCTTGATCTCTCGTTGCGCATCAATGTCCTTGGGCCAAATGGGGGAAAGTGTTGTTAGATGAGAAATGTTGATGATTTACTAATCAATTGTTTTTCGACACTGCATGTTATTGGATAGTTTGGCAAATCTAGAAATGGTTAGTCTCACTTTAAAACTTGGCTAAAATATTGAAATTAGGAATCAACTTGTAGACGCTTTTGGCAAAACAAACCCCAGAGCCAAAAAGCCTTGCATGTCTAGTATTTAACCTTGTCGGGTAAGTCTTGCTGAGTAATTAGTACTCAGCCTTGCTTGTGGCTATCTTTTTCAGATTATGTGGATGGCTATGATCCTGTTGCTGCTTTGACTTGGCCTGGTGTGCTCCCTGGTGGTTGGACAGTCGAGTGGGGGCCGTCTGAGTCCGACTCAGGCCGCGGAAACTGAATATCATATGTGGGCTCCATATTATGTTGTGTGTGTCGACGCTTAGACTTCCGCTGTATTATAACTCTGGTTTGTAATAACTAAAACATATGCACTGTATTTGTATACTTATCTATGTGAACCCCGTGTTGTAAAATTTGTGATGAGTTGTACTGCCTAAGCCCATCATCGAGTGGGACTGCTGCTATTTCGTTTCGGTCGAGAGAACAAGGTGGTTTAATCGGGAAGGTATCCGACGGATTGCACGATTAGCTCGGTTTAAGGGCGTGGAGCACTGCTGTGATAGTGGGCCCATGCTTTTAAACCGGATTAATTGGGGCGGTCTGCCACAGAAACAAACACGCATTGGTGTCTTATTAGAGCGAAGAAACGCAGCTGTCGCGCAGTGAGATCGACGGATAGACTGGCCGGCCACCGCGAGTAGCGAGTTCAGATAAAAAGGAGTGGAAACAGATTGACGCAGCCACAGAGAAAAAGTGCCACACCCAAGATGCAGGTGGACAGTGAAGGAATCAGAATCCAGGCCGAGGATCACATACGCACTCGATGCCAGGAGTCATCTGTTGACAATTGGATTGTGTGCTTACCCCCTCGACTCCTCGAGTGTCTCCGGCGCATACGCTTTTGAGACTAACGACTTTCCAGGCGGCGCCCTGCCTTTTCGTGTTCTAGATAACAAGAGCCACCTGCTTTAAAACTAATTTGTCCTAATCTTTTCTTTCACATAGGATCTGTATTTTTTAATTACAATTATAAGTCCATTCAGATCTATCCTAAATAAAAGAAATGAACTTTTACCGATATCTGAAAGTTTTTTTTTTGCGAAAGACACGCACGCACACTCACCCTATGAATACACGCACGTAAACCCTACCCCTATGAGCACCTCCAAGAGACTGGGACGGCTGTTCCCATCTTGAGATTGACGAAGTCACTACATGCGTCTCACTATCGACGGGCACGTCGCATACCACAGAAAGAATAGTAGCGTCGGTTAAATCCTGAAATAAATCCAAAAAATGTGACACCCGTGCCGAGTTGGAGACTTGGCAGGTTCCACCTAGGGGTGGAAACGAGCCGAGCCGAAGTAGGCTCGGCTCGGCTCGTGCAAGCTTGGTCCAAAGTAGGCTCGGCTCGGCTCGGCTTGGTCCAAAAAACGAACTAATCTTGAGGCTCGGCTCGGCTCGTTTACAAGGTCGAGCCAACTCGAGCCGGCTTGCGAGCCTGCATGCTAAAAAAAGCCTCTAAGAGAAATGGAGTACTTGATAATGTGACAATGTACAAATATTAATATAAAAACATGATAGTCAATTCTAAGAGCATAAATGATAAAAAAATATTGCTATTTTATGATAGAAACAACCCTAATTTGCAAAATAAAAGTTAGATAACAAGTCATTACATCTTCCATAAGAAGAAAATATCACACCTAATTCTTTAATATCTATCCCTAATTGACAAGTCACAACTCTCCAACTATCCAACTATCAACTTGCCTATATACATCATCTAAATATAATATAAAATTAATATTTAGAGTCCTAACACCAAGCTTGTTGAGCTTGTGAGCTGCTCACGAGCCGGCTCGGGCTCGGCTCAGTTCACTAACGAGTCAAAACGTTGGCTCGGGCTCGGCTCGTTTTGAATTCGAGCCGAGCCAGAGCCGAGCTCATGAGCCCGAGCTTTTTTTGCCACCGTTAGTTCCACCACAAGAAACCTAATCAACTAAGCTACTCTTAGTTTCACATCTGAAAGTTTTATTTAGATTGTTGACAGCATAAGATTGCCTTTATTAGCACATTTCTTATTAAAGCTATTTTTTGCATATATATTTAAAAGTTGAGAGGGTATAATTTTTTGTGTAAAACATGGTACAACCGTAGACACCCACAAACACGCATGCAACGCTACCCAATAAGCACTCTGAAAGGCCGCCAAATCAAGCAATCTTATTAACATGAACATTTTTCAACACAAAGAACCTAACTAACTAACAGATGCTGAGCTCATCAATTCTTTTGTTTGATACATTATATTTTTATGGATATCTCCAACGTTGAAAGATTGCATATAGAACAAATGTAGATACACTTATATTCAGAAGTATAGAGATCGAAATAAAAGATAGATTAGCTTGTGCGCATTGTAATCTCCCTAGTGAAGGAGAAAGGAACACATGCCGCTCTGCACTTTGCCTTTGCATTCGCAGCCTCGCAGGCACTTATGCTCGGACCCAACGTGTTAGCACTTCCTTAATATAAAAAAAAACATCCGCTGATCGATCAAGCCTTTAGCGGAGTAGGTCGTCACCGGAAGCTTCAGCGGATCACATACTGCGTAAAGCATTAACCAAATCTGGTCAAGAGCTGCCAAGTGTACTGAGAGGGAGACGGAAATGCGCATTCACCTATCACCACTACTAAAGTACTAGTAGTTCAGAGGTCGTAAAACAGCTAGGCGCTAGATTCATCAAAGCTCCAAAAGGCATCTAAAAGAACTAGACGAATATCCCTTTTTATCCTATTGCAGGTATAGTAATGTTCTTCCACTCCTTCCTGTCAACTTGCACGTAGTATGAGAGTAGTTAGTAAGAATCCGAACAATTGCAGAAAAGAAACATGTGAAGAGCTCGTTGAAAGTGAAGGAAGTTATATATACGTATCTTTACCCTAACTGGCTAACCATATATACGATGTTCCAACAACCGCCGTTGAGTGATATGCAGGCCCCCCACCCGTCTGTCTCCAGCTCGATCGAAAAGCCTCGATTACATTCACCAGAAAACGGCACTAGCTTATCCGATGGCTCTCGCTGGACCATTTTTGTGGATAAATTTTAGTTACAACCAATCCTCGCATTAGAAGCCACGGGAACCATCTCCGGCCACCACCCAGCAGCGTGTTAATCACCCAGCTAACCAGCGTGTTAGGCCCTGTTTAGTTCACGCACTATGTATAACGTTTTGCATAACGCACGTTTTCCAATGCACTTTTTTCTCTGTAAATACTATGCATAACGCAAAAACACTATACATCACGCTGCATCTAAACACCCCCTGAATCAGCTAGATAGCCAGGCTACACCCGAGGTTGCTGATCAAGTACGTCTCAAGCCAAAGCCTTGACCGAACAAATACACACACACGTCCACGACGTGTCGCGACGCACACCACCCGCTCGATCGGCTCGACCCGACCCGACCCGACTCGACCGGCAATGATGCCGACGACGACTCGTAGATGTCGAGCAACCAGCAGGCGATTCGTTGGGCCATCGGTCGCGCCGGCTGCTGCGACGGCGTACGCTTTAGCCACAAGCATACGTGTCGGGGCCGTCAGCTCGGCCCAAAGTTTCGGCCGCACAGATGTGATCGGTGCGTTAGGCTGCGGCTGCTCGTCCGCGTGCGCGCCGGCCGCCGGTTGGTATAGTCGTGCCAAAGGTAGATGGTGGCGCGCCAGCTGGCCATCGTAGCAGCCGCATGCATGCACAGGATGGATGGAGCTGGGTTCTTCCCGCACGTCTCTGTAGCAAAAATACCTGGGACACGTACGTCTGTCCCACTCACCCCTCGCAGCCAGGCTCTCTCACATCTGTGGCGTGGGCCGGACCTGTCGGTGGTTGAGTCGTGCCGCGGAGGCAACAAAGGATCGGTACCAAAAAGGCAAAAACCAAAAAATAAAATTGTCCCAGGAATCAAATTAAAGGATCAAGCTGATGCACCGCGTGACGTGGCGGGGTACCGACGGTGTGCCTGCTTGGCAGGCGGTCGCTCGTGCAGGAAATGTCAAACGCTGCCGTGAACAGTTTCTGATGGTTCTTGAAAGGCGGGAAAAAAAACGCAGAGGGGATGAGATCGACCCAGCGTCAATGGGTTGGTTGGTAGCTGATGTACGTGCGCGAAGCTAATAAGAGGCGACAGGGATCGTCGGGACGGTGGAGCGCCGCCAGACGTCGGCGACGTCGATCCTTTGCCTGTTCGCCGCCGCGCGCTCCACCCACCTACTCCCGTGCGCGCGCAGCTTATTTATAGAGCCCGCGCGCGGACGAGCTGAGCAGGGCGCGGAGTGTGCTGGGGCGAGCAACAGAACCGAGCTGCACTTGCAAGTAGACAACAAAAGCCCTGCACGTTGTACTACTAGTGCCTTACTCTAGCTGTCTATCGTCCAGATAACACGCGAGCTTAGCTTACCAGATCTAGAGTTTCACTTCTCGATCACTCCTCGCTTGTCAGAGGTGAGCGACCGGGCACTCGAACAAACGAGAGTGTGGTGGACGATCGATCGATCTCGATCGCCAGAAGCCCAGAATGGAGGTGAAGGTGCTGAGCTCCAAGCTCGTGAGGCCGTCCTACCCGGCGGGGACGCCGCGGCCGGACACGACGGAGCACGTGCCGTCGTCGGTGTTCGACAAGGCCACGTACCACATCCAGATGGCCATCATCTACGCCTTCTCGCCGCCGGGGCCCTCCCCGGAGGACATCGAGCGGAGCCTCGCCGCGGTGCTGGGCGTGTACCGCCTCTTCGCGGGGCAGGTCGGCCCGGGCCCCGACGGCGCGCCAGGGGTGGTGCTCAACGACCACGGCGCGCGCCTCGTGGAGGCGTCCGTGGACGCGCGCCTCGCCGACATCGCGCCCACCAAGCCGTCCCCCGCCGTGCTGCGGCTGCACCCGGGCCTGGAGGGCGACATCGCCGAGGTGGTGCAGGTGCAGCTCACGCGGTTGGCCTGCGGCTCCCTCGCCGTGGGATTCACCGCCAACCACGCCGTCGCGGACGGCCACGCCACCAGCGACTTCCTCGTCGCGTGGGGCCGCGCCGCGCGCGGGCTCCCGATCGGCCACCCGCCGCCGGTGCACCACCCGGACCTGTTCCCGCCGCGGGACCCTCCGCGCGTCGAGTTCGAGCACCGCGGCGTCGAGTACTACCGCCCCGCGCCGTCGGAGGCGGCGGCGGCGGGCCAGGGCCACGGCCACGGCGAGGCCCAGCACAACAGCATCGTGATCCACAAGGCCCACTTCACCAAGGACTTCGTGGCGGGGCTCCGCGCCAAGGCGTCGGAGGGCCGCGGCCGCCCGTTCAGCCGGTTCGAGACCATCCTCGCCCACGTGTGGCGCACCATGACGCGCGCCCGGGGCCTCGGAAACCCGCTCCAGACCTCCACCATCCGCATCTCCGTGGACGGCCGGCCCCGCCTGGCGGCGCCGGCGGGGTACTTCGGCAACCTGGTGCTGTGGGCGTTCCCGCGCGCCACGGTGGGGGACCTCCTGGAGCGGCCGCTGCGGCACGCGGCGCAGGCGATCCACGACGCGGTGGCGCGGGTGGACGGCGCCTACTTCCGGTCGTTCGTGGACTTCGCGAGCTCCGGCGCGGTGGAGAAGGAGGGGCTGGCGCCGACGGCCGTGCTCAAGGACGTGCTGTGCCCGGACCTGGAGGTGGACAGCTGGCTGACGTTCCCGTTCTACGAGCTGGACTTCGGCGCCGGCTGCCCGAGCTACTTCATGCCGTCCTACTTCCCCACGGAGGGCATGCTGTTCCTGGTGCCGTCCTACCTCGGCGACGGCAGCGTCGACGCTTTCGTCCCCGTCTTCGAGCACAACCTCGAGGCCTTCAAGCAGTGCTGCTACTCCATGGAGTAGCTTCTTCTATCGCCGAGCTGCCTCGCATAATTTACTACTACGCTGCTTTTGCATACTTGCATGCATGCAAGCGTTGATTACGTACCACCGTGCTACACCATATTGCCATACGTATATTTCCCCATCCCCAAACGTGCATGCATATGCACATGCAGAAAAGTACAGTACTTCTAGGTTAGTAGTTGTGGTGGGTGGCTTTACTTAATTTGCTTTGATCTCCAAAACCTAAGTTATCTTCTCACTTCGTCGTGCACGACGACAGCGCCAGCTGTGCTCTTGAACCTTTTGTGATACGAGCAGTGTACGTATGCCTTATCAATTGTTTGCTGGTGTAGAACAGATTCCTTTGAAACCTTTTGATTTCTGTGAGGACCATTCATCTTGCGTGTACCAGGCCATGTCGTGGATACATCTGTTAGGTTGATCTCCTGCCCTTGACCGCGTCCTGATCGGGGACGCCCAGCCCAATAGAAGGCTGGTGGGCCCCTGTCGCGCAGCGCCATATAAGAGGAGGTGGAGGCCAGTGGTTAGGGTTATGAGTTTAGATGCTACAGTAGCCACCACTGTTCCCACTCCTCCCCTACCGATCGAGGGACGCGCTGAAGCGATGGGAAGCGCCACCGTGCCGCCGCCGTCGTCACCGTCCCATCATCTACGTCACCAGCGCCGCAACCGCCGGATCTCCTGCAAGCCTGACGGTCACCCCTCTCTCTCTGTTTTCCTTTTCTCTCTCCCTGTTAATGCATACAAGATCTTATCAATGTTGATCATCACAAAGCAAGTGAAACACCCACTGATTTGTGCACTGGTGATCCTCGGATTCTATCAACATCTGCTCCACTGCGGACCGAAAATGTTATTCGACGCGCGCGCGCCGCGAACGCCTAGCGGCGAGCGGACACGTGTCGCTCACGGAATGGCTCACGCCTTATCCACTCGGCTCAGCAACGCTCGGAGGGAGGCGGGTGGGGAGGAAGGCGCGCGGCGGCAGGTGGGCGGTGCGGCCCCGCGGCGAGGGCCGGTGGGCGCTGGGCGGTGGACGGCGCCGGCGAGCCTCCCCTCTTTCTTCTCCAACTCCGGCGGCTATAGATCGAAGGGGCCGGCTGGGGGGAGGCAGGCAGGCCAGGCGGTGGGGATGGGGGCCGGGCGGCTTAGGGTCCTGGCAGTGGTAAAGGTGGCCGGGCCAGGTCGGGGCGGGGGAGCTCGCCGGAGTTCGCGCGGGGAAGACGAAGAAGAAGACCGGGGAAGAGGAAGACGAAGTCGGGAGGAAGCAGAAGAAAAACCGTTCGCTGGGACCGGTGGCGGCGAGCGCTCGCCTAATAAAGGCGTCGACTGCGGACTGCGGTATCATTAGCCGCGTTCCGTTTTTGTTTCTGGTGCGGTCCAGATGCGAATGCGAGCGAGGGGCCAGGCAAGGTAGGAATCTCGAGTAGCCGGAGTTGGTGCCGGGTGGTGTTGACTTTTTGCCTGGCGTGGCCGTGGGACAAGACATCCGGCGCGTGTTGGCTTCCGATCACTTCCAAGGCATGGGGCCGGCGGCCTGTGGATCGGTTCCGACCGTCTCTCGGTTAGAAACGAAGCCCGCGTGTGTAGATCCCTTCACTGCATCTTCGTGCGTGTGTCATCGTAACACACAAGTTGGGATCTAGTAGAGACGATGTACTACGTGCTATTAGCAACTGATTGCTGTATTACATGTAGACTGGACAGTTGTAGGAAGAGATCGATCAGGTGTAGTACTATATGCTGTACTTGGCGGCCAGCATAAACAAAGATTGCAATGCCCTACCATACATCACATAGAGACGGTTCTTGGAGGAATAACAGATACGGCAACCACTGACCAATCTTGCAGGGAATGAAGAGCAGGAGAGTAGGGTGTTTGAGCTAGGTCTACCCAGAACATGCCTGTCAAAGAACGACTGAACGAGAACTAGGCAAACCATCGCTGCCAGCTGAGCTGCCTACATCATATCGTAGAGTATTTTTTTTGCCATGGATCGGATGTGTGATAATCGAGCGCAAGTCTGCGTGCAATGTATCGGAACAGAGACGCTCTAGCTGCAGGGGAAAGGCAAAGGCGATCGTCGAAAACGAGGCGCGAACCCTGCTGGGACGTTGCGACAGGGCCAAGTTAGCAGCGTCGAGTCACGTCCTGTCGCCTCGATAAATCTCACTAGCCCGCGCCATCCATGATGATGAGGTGGCGCGGCGGCAATGCATGCCACACAAACACACGGACGCAAAGTCAGAGGGGTTTTTTCTATTGTCTTTTCTTTTCTTTTTTCTGGCTGTGTCTCTCTTTCCTCCGGTGGCACAAGGCACACAAAAGCAGCCGCGGATTGGACTTTTCCCTGGGTTGGTGTAAAGCACGAACAACAAAAGGGCAGGAGAGAGAGAGAGAGATGAGATGACTTATCTTTCCTGTTGTGGCCGGATCGGACACCGCCTGATGAATCGACAGTTTCCTACCGGGATCCGGGAAGGGGATGGCACATCCATCTATCTATCGCATATATGTACCGACATGTCATGTCTGCTGCGGCAAAGCCACCTACGACTTTGGACGCCGCCGGCCGGCTCCCAATCACGCATCGATCTCTCTCGTCCTGCTCACGTGCGTGCGTGTGTATAGACCTGCTGCAGCTCCAGCGTGCCGTACGTGATGCTAGCTAGATGTACATCCAACACTGCATGCATGCTAAGACCAGATTAGCAGTAAGCCAGTAACAGTTTAACAGATCACCGGTACGGCAGCACCGCAGCACCCCACATCAGGCATCTCTTTGAAGGAGGGGCGACGCGGTGAATCCTAGCAATGGCGACAGGCCACTGTACAGATCGGGAGATCGGCGAGAACCGCAGGACAGTGGGACGACGTCAGCTGTTTATTTCCTTTCACGGAGCGGAAGGAACAGCCGCCAGCGGCCGGGCGGGCAGTACGTGAGATCGGGATCAGGCCGAGTTGCCCCGTCGCTTCCGCATAGGTTCTTTGTCAACCCCCGCCTTCGTCTCCGACAAGGCTCCGCTCCTCTCTTCGTTCAAACCTGGTCCCATTCCGGCCGCCACACGCGCGCTACCTGCTCGATCGGCCTCTCGCGCGGCGGAATGGCCGGCCGGCCGGCTTCCCTTCCCAGAGCAGGAGATGATCCGTCAGCTATTCGCAGGTCAATTGCTTGCCGAGGAGACTAGACTAGCAGGAGTTGTGGCCGATCAAAACCTGGTTAATTAGGTTAGGTGTACACATGCAAATGTCCTTCATTTTTTGCTAGCGTGCCATGGACGATGACACATTGACACACTGGACTGGAGACGCAGATTGATCCGAACCAAGAGGGCAACTTGCTCGAGATAAATAGACTCGACAACGCAAATATTTGCGACTGGATATATTTCAAGTAGACGAAGAGTAGTAAGTAGGGCCTTTGCTACTGGGCTATTACTACACACGCAAATATTTGCGGCCCCTTTTTCAGTAAGCAAGGGCCTTAAAAAGCCCATGTGCACTTGAGAGGCCTTCTTCTATTGGGATTGGGCCTTCAGCCTTGCAGGCGTACGTACGCTTCCCTTTTCTTTGGCAGCCTACGTATAGTACATCAGTTAGCAGCCAGGCATCATCATTTTCAGCAATTTCCCGGACTAAACTGTTTCTGGGTCCCTGAAAAAAACCAATACTCCCTTTCAAAAAAAACCAATAGTTCTACTCCCAAAGCACACGGGCGCGACCACCCCAGGCGCCTTCCACCCCGTGTCGCTGCAGAACTGCCCGGTCAAGATCGTCACCAAGATTCTGACCACATGCCTTTAGAGACAGATCGGTAAGCTCATCGACGTCGACCAAACCGGCTTCCTTCGGGGACGATCCATATCGGAGAATTTTGTTTACGCCACAGAGCTTGTCTAGTGCTACCATCGCCGGAAGCAACCCACTCTAGTGCTGAAACTCGACTTCGCCAAGGCATTTGACTCAGTGAATTGGGACAGCTTACTCAACATCCTGGCAGTTAGAGGGTTTCCCCAACTCTGCTGCACATGGATAAAAATGCTACTGGAGACCTCCCGCTCGGCTGTGATGGTGAATGTATGCCCTGGTCCTTGGATCACATGTCGCCGCGGCCTGCGGCAGGGGGACGCCCTCTCACCATACCTATTCCTGCTGGTGGCCGATGTCTTGCAAAGGCTGATCAAGGATGGAGGCCGGATTCGGCACCCCCTCACGGAGGATTGCTGCACCGTTCTCCAATATGCGGACGATACACTGCTCCTCATCCGGGCCGAGCTCCAGGACGTCCAACATCTCAAAGTGGCGTTGGATCAGTTTGCAGCTGCTACGGGGCTCACGATCAACTTCAGCAAGAGCACCCTCGTGCCTATGCACGTGTCGCCGGACCTTCTGCCGCAGCTCACCAGTATCCTGTGCTGCCGCCAAGAATGCTTTCCCCAAGTATACCTGGGACTGCCGCTGTCCAACCTCAAGCTGCCTCTATCAGCATTCGCGCCTCTCATAGCCAAGGTAGACAAGTATCTTGCAGGTTGGAAATCGATGCTGCTCAGTGCTGCAGGCAGGGTAGTATTGGTGAATTCAGTGCTCGATGGCCTTCCAACATACATTATGGGGGCACTGCGGCTGCGAACTAGGATTATTGATCAACTGGACGCGAGGCGGAGGGCCTTCCTGTGGACGGGCTCTGGCACGGCCAAAGGGGCTCAGCGCCTCGTCGCCTGGACTACGGCTTGCTTGGCCAAGGAAGATGGCGGCCTGGGTGTCCGACAGCTGCAGGTCCAAAACTCCTGCCTGCTACTGAAACTCCTACACCGGTTGCAAAGTCCAGATGGGTCGGCGTGGGCGACATGGGTGAGAACTCGCGTCAACACTGCAACATTGCAAGGTGACGTCCAGGGTGCCCACTGGGATGGATTGCGCGCCCTCCTTCCGGCCTACCAAGCAATCATCAAGGTCAGAGCTGGCAATGGTGCCTCCACAGCGTTCTGGACAGACCACTGGCTGGGGGATCACACCACGGCCATGCGTTTCCCGGCTCTGTTCAGCCACACCACGGCGCCGATGGCCACAGTCTGAGAGGTTCTGCTGCAAGGTCTCCACTCCCTGCTCCGCCCAAGGCTTAGCCGCCAAGCTCTGGGCGAGCTGTGTGATCTCCAGCAGGAGCTGGAACAAGTGGAACTAACTGCCGAACCGGATTGTCGCTCCTGCTGCTTCGAGGATGATGACGGCCGCCTCCACACTGCACAAATATATCGCTCCTCCACCTACAGCGCCGATGAACAGGAGGGCTTCAGGTTTGTATGGAAGAGCTATGCCCCGCCGAAAGTCAAGTTCTTCGGTTGGCTTCTTCTCCGTGGACGAATTCAATGCAAGGTGAACCTCCACCGCAAACACATCACCGTGGACGCCACCTGCGAACTCTGCCGATCAGCTGATGAAGACGCCGACCACCTACTCTTCCGCTGCCCCATGATACAACCTTTCTGGCGGCACCTCGACTGGGAACCGTCCGCTCTGCCTACAGTGGACACACTCGCCCACTCCGACGGCCCGCCGCCTCTCCGATCACCTCTCAGCTCCACTGCCCTCCTCCTGTGCTGCTGGTAGATTTGGAAGCACCGCCATGACACCGTCTTCCGCGGGGATAGACCCAGCACTCGTCGCCTCCTTCTCAGCTGCAAGCAAGAGAGCCGCTTATGGCAAAGTCGCCTGCCACCACGAAGCAAGCACCTCGTAGATCAATGGTGTACTGCCTTCTCCATGTAATCTAAATCCTCCCCCTATCACCTATGTAACCTAGCCGCCGAGGCAAACTTTGTACTTGGTGCTCTGCACCATCCATTCCCGAGCCTGGCTCGGCATCAGTGGAAAATGATCAGGTGGGGATGATCATCCCCCCTGTCCCTTCAAAAAAAAACCAGTACTTCTAGAAGCTATCCTTGACAGTATGTTAAGCTTAGGCAAACAATGAAAATCCACATCAATCAATAGGACCGTGACCTTTCGGATTGATAGGAGAGGAAGACCACGACAACAAAATGGTTCTCCTCTCAAACCTGATGAACCAGACTGGGATCACGGGAGAGTCCACGTTCAATGAACCGCTGGTTCTCAGAGTCTAACCCGCCCCGAGTACTATTAGGGCATAGGAGTATTGTTTTCAATTTTTCATATGCGCAACAGGTCTTTATTTGATGAGGACGACTTTCCAATGTAGCATGCCATGTGCCATCCCCACAGGCCACACGGCGCGGGATGCTCGCTCACTTAAAATGAACATCAGCTCTCCGTCCAACTCCAAGTCACTTAAAATAAGTTCAAAGTGTTTGGTTGAAGGACTTATAATAAGTCTCTATGGTCTTATATGGCTTTTATACCCCTGCGCAAAGGAGAGAGAGAGTGGGAGGAGAGAGAATAGGGAGGGGTAGTAGCTGAAAAGGGGGTGTTTTGAGGTGGGGACCATCTAAATAAGTCTCTATAAGCACATTTGGAGGGGCTTATGGACTTATAATAAGCACCCTGAATAAACCCCAAAATAAGCATGGGTGTTTGGATGAAAAGGTACTTATTTGGGGCTTATTTGAGGGGCTTATAATAAACACCTTCAAACCAAACACCCACTTAGAGTAGCATTATCACTGAACGGCCATTTTTTTCCGGCATCCCGAAGAGAGTTAGTTTGGTTATACTTCTATTTGTTCGTTCTATGCAGGTGTGAGATGTGCACGAGCACCACGCGCCGTTCCTGCCGTTTGAGTTGGCACTCCACTTCACACGCATCTTTCCATCGATGAAGGGCCTGTTTAGTTGGGTAGGTAAGATTGCGAACTTTACTGTAGCAATTTTAAACCTAAGATTAGGAGGACTAAACATGATCTAATTATAAAACTAATTACACGGATGGACGGAAAATCGCGAGACGAATCTATTAAGCCTAATTAATCCGTCATTAGAGATTGTTTACTGTAGCACGACGTTGTCTAATCATGGCCTAATTAGGCTCATTAGATTCGTCTCGCAAAGTTACCGGGGGTTATGGAATGGGTTTTGTCATTAACACACGTTTGCTACTTCATGCATGTAAGTTTTCCTTTGATAAATAGTGAAAAATTTGGTGTGACAAGGAACTAAACAGGCCCAATCATCTCTGTAGCCCTACATATTTCCTTCCAGTAATCCAGTGCAGTGCTGTGTGGTGCCAATAACAAAGGCCTCAAGGCCCACTCAAGCACGCGCAATGGGCTATGGGCCCTGCCTAAAATCTCCTTATCGTGGCCATTCCGTCTTTAGGAATTACTAGTCCTTGTCACCTGTCCCCTCATTAAAAAGAAAAAAAGAAATTACTCCATGTTATATAAATATAACAGTTTCAGATGCTGGCCTTTGTCCCTCGTGACACTGATTCCGAGGGAACACGTCAAAAGGCACGACACCGAGCTGACGAGGAGAGGAAGGGGGAGCTACAATACTTGTCGTCCTCGATTTTTATCACGAATTTGGCAATTCGTCTTATTAAAACATTGTATATATATCATTTATTTGGTCTGTGATTTATGTTATCATTATATATATTTTAAGTGCGACTTATCTTTTCTGTATTTGTATAAATTTTTTAATAAGACCAAAAATCAAATATTTTAGAAAAAAACAATAACGACAAATATTTTGATACGGAGGGAATATTTAGCTACTCATAGTGCTTTTATTTTCTTGCAGTCAAAATAAAATGCATAGAACACACTGTTAGTGACGAGCGAATGGTCCTATATTAGTAAGAAAGAAATCCCTAAAAAAATATACTACTTCGTATGAATCCATATACCTCAAACAAAATAATGCTAGCTCAGCAATGTACATGCAAAACATGCAAATCCAGCAATGGCTACGCGACCGGCGTAAGGTCTCGAGGAATTTTTCACCGAGACGAGCCAGACGGTCATTTAGAGTGCTAGTGGCTAGTGGCCAGTGGCTTGAGCCGTGCATGCGGTAACGTTTCTGCTAGTACTTGCTACGAGAATATATAGCAGCCGTACTCTAACCTATCCTACTCCTAATGTTTTTCAATTGCGATCAAAATAAAATGCATAAAACACACGGTCAGTGACCAGCGAATGGTCCTATATTAGTAAGAAGAAATCTCTAGAAAAATATATCACTTCGTACGAATAACTGTAAGTCCTTAAGAAAACAATGTGTCTTGAATCGTCAATGTCGTCCCCGGCGCAACAAAGTCACCCTAGCTTAGCAATGGGCAGGCAAAACAATACAATCCAGCAATATGGCTACGCAATCGCCTCAAGGTCTCGAGGACTTTTCACCGAGAGGAGCCATGCGGTCATTTAGAATCCTATCGGCCAGGGGATAGTGTCTAGTGCCTTCTCAACATCACGTGGTAACGTTCCTACTAGTACCTGCTAGCAGCCATACTCCAACCCATCCTACTCCTACTGTTTTCTTTTTTGCGGTCAAAATAAAATGCATAAAACCCACGATCAATGACGAGCAAATAATCCTATATTACAAGGAAGAAATCCCTTGAAAAATATACTCCTTCGTACGAATAACCGCAAGTCCTCAAGAAAGCAATGTGTCTCGAATCGTCGACATCGTCCTTGGCGCAATAAAGTCATGCTAGCTCAGCAATGGACATGAAACACATGTGAATCTAGTAGTGGCTACGTGATCGGCTCAAGATCTCGAGGAGGAGCCAAGGAGGTCATTTAGAGTCCTAGTGGCTAGCGGCTAGTGGCTACTGGCTAGAGCCATGCCCTCTCACCGTCACGCGGTAACATTCTTACTAGTACTTGCTGCGAGAATAGACGGCCCCGTTTGGTTTTACCGCGCTAATACTGTTCACAACTTTGACCATAAATTAAAGATATTAAATAAAGGTATTTTACAAAACTAACTCCAGAACCCCTATACTAGGAATCCTGAAGAATCTAATGAGACCTTTGACCGCATGATTAGAGGATGATTAGAGGATGGCTACTGTAGCATCACTGTAGCCAATCATCGATTAATTAGCCTCATTAGATTCGTCTCGAAAAGTTACGCTCATCCGTGAAGAGATTTTGCAAATAGACTTCATAGACTTCATTTAGTACTCAATGCAAGAAAGATTCCCTCCTAGCAATGGTAGACGCTAGAAAACCAAACAAAGCCTTCAACCTATCCTAACCTAGCCATACTCCAACCTATACTAACCTAGTGTTTTTTTACAGTTAAAATAAAATACATAAAACACACGATGAGTGACGAGCGATTGGTCCGATATTAGTAAGAAAGAAATCTCTAAAAAATACTCCGTATAATGCTTCGAACAAATAACCGAAATTCTCAAGAAAGCAACGCGTCTCGAAACGTCGACGTCGTCGTCCCAGCGCAACAAAGTCACGCTAGCTCAGAGCGTGGACATGCAAAACGTGCGACTCGGCAAAGGCTCAAGGGCTCGAGGACCTTTTGTCCTTTTCACGGAGAGGAGAAAGCCAGGTCATTGGAGTCCTAGCGGGCTAGTGGACGTGGATAGCAGCGGCTAGAGCCATGTCGTGTCACGCGCGGTAACGTTTCTCCTAGTGCCAGCTACGAATAGCTACCACCTAGCGGGCGTACTCTCGCCTTCCGCCTCTCGGTCTCTCGCTCTCTCGGCAGATGGGGACAGACAGATCGAGAGAAGGTGCCATGCTACACGCAAACGGCGCAAATCCTCGGCGATGTGGGACCGGATCGTGCGAGCCAGCCGCCTACGACGGCGATCTCGTGGACTGGAAAGTCTGGAACGCGTTGCGCCAGTGCCGGCCGGGTCGCGAACACGTGCCCGTATCGCTGCCCTGTTGGAGGCGTGGCGTGGACCGTGGAGCTTTGCGTCAGGGCTACATGCATGCACGGCAGGTCAGTACTGGGAGTAGGATCGGGATAGGCCGGCGTGGGGCCCACGACGATGGCGTGCGGGCTCTGACACCTGACACGCGACGCCTCTCCTCGCCCCTTGGCCGGCCCCAAGAGCCGCACGCTCGGCGCACCGCCGGCCACGCGCTGCTGGAGTGCTGGTGCCGACTGCCGATTTGCCGAACGAACGAGTTTATCTCCTGTTCCGTGGCGATTAAGGGGATGTTTGGAGGCGGCTGCTAATGCTAGTGCTAATTACTGTTTATAATTTTGATCACTAATTAGGGGTATTAAATAAAGGCAGTTTATAAAACTAGCTCCACAGACCCTGCGCTAATTCGCGAGACGAATCTAATGAGACCTTTGACCGTATGAACAGAAAATGGTTACTGTAGCGTCACTGTAGCTAATCATGGATTAATTAGGGTCATTAGATTCGTCTCGAAAAGTTACACCCATCTGTGAAGAGGTTGTTGCAAATCGACTTTATTTAGCACTCCATGCATGCAAGATTCCCTTTAATGCTAGTGCTAGTGCTAGGTATCCAAACAGTCCATAACACATGATGCACGCTGAACACCTCGTCCGCGACCACTACGGGGGGAGACGGGCGAGACGACTTTAGAGGTTGCCCATGTTGACATGCCGGTCCCCTTCAGCCCCGATCGGATGAGGAAGCAAGCCTGTTCGGTTGGCTTATCAGCCACCAGCCAGCAGTATTTTTCTCTCACAACAAATCAGCACCAGCCACCAGCCAACCAGCAGTATTTTTCTCTCACAACAAATCAGTACCAGCCACCAGCCGCCAGCCAACCAAACGGGCTGAAAGCAAGCAGCTACCGGATCAAGTCAGGGAGACGTTCACGTTCCCGTCTCGCTTTTCCCCGCGCCGCGCCGGGAATCTGACCGGCTGACGCCCCCATCTCCGATGTCCTCATGTCCGATCCCCCTCCCGCTTTCTGGGCGCGGCGGTGAGTTGTCGCCGCGTCAGAGGCCTCTTCCTCTCTCCCTTCCCGGCAGCCTTTGCCTTTCCCCGATGCGATCCGCCCCCCCTCGCCGGCGGTTATCCGAAAGCGACCGGTCCCCGCGCCGCAACAGTCGCGGCGGGCATGCACGGAGCAGCCGGAGGTGGTGGCGGCAGCCACATCGCAGCGCCAGGTGGTTCTGCCGGGGTTGCTCGGTGCGGCGGCCATGCATGGCAGCGGGGACTGTTGCCTGAACACGAGAGGACGACGCAGGCATAGTCCTATCACACAACACGCACCCAACAGCATGAACGAGTTGAAGGAATCTTGGCGTATACTCTTTTATTTGGGCGTATACTAATTGTATACTAAAATCAATAATAATAGCACGGGCCTAATTGCTGATTAGTGCTAGATGGGCAGGAACTCTAGCTCATCTAACTACGCGTGCTTCCTCCACGCTGTGGGAAATGTGGCTCCAATTTGTTGCGGTTTGAAAACAAAGGGCGCACCTCCAGCGGCGGTGCGATGCATCGAGGAGAGAGGAGACCACGCCTGCCAAAAAAAATTGATCCCTGCAACAAAAGTATGTGGGCCCCACATAAAAGACAAAAAAAAAATCATCTACGGCTAGGGGTGAAAGTGGAGAGGATAATTTCCGCATCCGATCCGATCCGAATCCGATTTTTGCGGATATGGAGAAGAGTTTTTGATATCCGTGTGGATATGGATAATCCGAATCCGATTGTATACGAATGTGGATTAGGATATGGTTTCAGTGAAATCCGATGGATATGGATTATCCGATAATTGAATGCGGATTATCCGAACCTTATAATAGGATATCCGACTACTCTGCAAGCCCAACATGGCCAGCAACCCAAATAATTAGACACTCATGTGATTTTTTGGCCCATAGAGGCCAGCAACCTTATAATATATACATGTATATATTACGTACATGTGCATTATGAATGCGTGGCGGCTGATCGGACACTGATAATGAGGTTGAGGAATAATAATTAGTGAATTCCTATCGCCGACAATAATTATATATGGCTTGAGATAAACTTTTACTATCTAAACTAAAATATATATCTGACTATAGCTTTTGTTGAGAAATTATTGATCACAATGAAAATCTACTCGTGGACATGTATTATCCGACTATATTAATCCGTGTCCGCTCCGACTCCGCTTCGACTCCGCACCATTTCCGACATCCTAGAAAATCCGCATCCGAATCCGTATCTATGTAATATCCAATCCGCTCCATATCCGACAAAGATAAATAGATAAGAATATAGAGAAGGAACTATCCGACCCGATCCAATCCGCTTTCATCCCTATCTACGGCTCTTGCCTGGTGCAGCAAGCCTGTTCTGATCTGACCGGAGGAGCAGTCACCGATTTTTTTTACATGCATTCTATTCTCTCTCTCTCTCTTGCCAGGGTGCGATGCATACTTTTGCATCGGATCTTTCTCTCTCTTGCCATGCATCCTATTATTCTCCAGTGATGTTGCATCGCTTTTACAGTGCCACGTTGGCTCATGCATCGCTTCCTGGAGAAGCCCTAAAATCGTAGTCCAACTGCATGAAGCACGCCTTTATATATTATAAAGATATACATATACATATGTATCATAGTACAGCACGATAGGGAAGGGAGTAAGGATAAGATTTTTATTTTTCTGTAAACCATATAAAAAAAGATAGCGCTTTGTGTCCCCATTCTCCAATCAGGAACTCGTGGCTGTACTATCAGAACATCCTATCCCATCAGATATACTAGTAAAGTTCAATTTCTCTCACGTTGCGAATTCCTTTGATGTATTATTGTATCATTTCTCACTCTATTTTGGTTGCATCTTGCTGCCCCTTTTTTTTTAAAAAAAACTATGTATGGCTATTTATCAGGTATTAGCATAATAAAATCATAATGACATGTCAGTATGCCACGTTGTCTCAAAAGAAATGCACGATCAAATGTTTCATGGAAGATGATCGCCCGCTTACTCGAGCAGATCAGAATATCCGATCACACTGTGCTACTGCTACCTCACATTGTTAGTTTTTGCCGGAGTACTGTACGTTGGATTGCATTGCATATTAAATTTCTCCCGATGCGTTACACGAGACGAGATTATCATTACACAAAAGGACACTGATATATCTTTTGACATCGAAGCGCATTTCCCGTTAGCGTCTGTAGTACTATATAAATTCATGCAAAAAATGGTTACATTATTTTTTTGTACTCCTCTCAAGCTCTAATTAGCAAAAAAAATGGTTGCATTATTAATTAACACCCAGGTTGCAGTGACCAATGAACAACCTAACCTGACATGCTAATTGCCAGTTACCAAGTAGCTTTTCCACGGCAATATGAAAACGTTCGATTCTTGAAAACGACGAGCTCACATTATTGTGATTGGCGGCTTTTTAATCAGCCTGATAAAATACTTCTTAGAGCAGCTCCATCAGCTTCCTTTTCCCCTTTCCCTTTAATCTGGTTAAAGGGAAATCCCCTTTCACATTTCTAAAATATTGGGGACATGTATTGCAGCAGATCCCTTTTCCCTTTCCCTTTTATTTATTTTTCAATTTTTTTCCCTTGGGCCTTCGCTATTGGGCCGAAATTGGGCTGACGAGGTTCCTGTCCGACGCTGCGACGCGAGACGCCCCAGCTCGACATGGATGCGCCGGCGGTGCCCCAGGCCGACGCGCCGGCGGTTCCCTTGCCCGCCGCGCCGAGCGCCGCCGCTGCCCGACTCGCCGCCGGTGGCCGACGCGCCTTCCTTCCCCCGCGCCTCCCTTCCGGCCGTGCACTCCCGTCCGCCGTCGAGATGGTCGCGCCGCCCCTGGAGATGCTCGCGCCGTCCGGCGGCCAGAGGGCCGTGGTCGCGCCCCATGGCCGCGCCCAGCAGCTGCCCCCCATGGCCGCAACCCCCATGACAGCAACGACGAACCCCCGTTGGCCTCCCAACCTCCCCACCACCGGCTTGTCAAAACCGGCAAGGAAGAAGCCGGGGCCGAAGAAGAAGATGTGGGGATCCTGCGCTCTTGTTCAAGTAGCTCCTACTCCAACACCAGAAGCCCATCCTGCTCCAACATCGGCAAGCATGGCAAGTCACAGCTCTGCCAATGAAGTAGAAACCCATGATGCTTGCAGTGTGTTTGATGAAATGACTGCAAGGTAAAATTTTCTTTTTTTGCATTTTCAGTGGACTTGTTGTATTAGAGTATGAATGTAGTGCTTAATTTTGATGAACCTACTCAATTTTCAGTGGCCTTGATGTATTAGAGTATGAATGTAGTGCTCAATTATCTTATTTGTGCCTATCTTTGTAGTGTCCAATCATTTTCCAATATGATGGATGAGAGTGTTCCCATAGACAATTTCTCAATCAGGCAGTCTTTCCCAAGTTTGGATGATGAACTCATGGAAACTACTCCTTCAACAAAGAAAAGAGGTCAAAGGGCAGCTAATTACTCAACTGATGAAGATGTGGCCTTGATTATGGCGTGGGAGAGTGTGTCCCTTGATGCTGTTGTAGGTGTTGACCAGAATAGTAACACTTATTGGAGCCGCATCGCAGAGCACTTCCACCGCAATGTGAAGGAACCAAGCATGCGAACAATTGGATCGCTTCAACATAGGTGGTCTACAATTCAAGATTGCTGCAACAGATGGGCGGGTTGCACCGTGCAGATTGCACGCCAGCATCCTAGTGGAGTGCCAATTCAGGAACTTGTGAGTGACTTGTGCATAAGCTTGACATCAAAATATTTTTTCTTCATGTTCTTTAGTTTTATGAACTAGTGACTAACTTGCTCATGTTTGCTTTCACAGATTAACTACACACAAGAGCTATATAAGCAGAAGGATAGAGAGAAGCATAGACCCTTCATTATGTTACACTGCTGGGCATTACTTCAACATAATGAGAAGTGGATAAACAGAGACAATGAATGTCCGCCAAAGAAGACGCGGTCTAGCAACTCTTGCTCGTGAGACTTCGATGCTTATGAAGAGGGCAATGAAGGGGATGAGGAGGAGAGGACAAGTCCAATTTCAGGTTCAAGCAACAGGCCACCAGGAAGGAAGCAGGAGAAAGAGAAGCTGAGGAAACAAGCTCATGGCTGTTACAAAGAAGCGATCCAAGAGATGATTGAAACGAAGAAAAAACTTGCTGTTGACAAGGATGTGCGGTGGATGGATATCAAAGCCATTGAGGAGCGCAAGGTGGCCGCCGAGGAGCGTAAGGTAGCCGCTGAGGAGCGCAAGGCGGCCGCTGAGGAGCGCAAGGTGGCTGCTGAGGAGGAGAGGCTGAGGATGAAGAGTGAGAAGGCCCTTGCAAAAAAGAAGGAGCAGGACCAGAAGATCATGTTCATGGATACCACAACCCTTGATGATACACAAAGAGCATACGTGGAGGCTATGCGTGCCCAAATCCTAATAGAAATGTTAGGTGCTCGTGGGAGTGGGGGTACAAGTATTTGATGCTCTATGCTGCTCATGTAACTCTGAAATGTGCTCATGTAACTCTGAAAGGCTGCTCATGTAACTCTGAAAGTAACTTGTCATATTTATGCTAAAACATGTGTTATGTTCAGTTAAGTTCAGCTGTTAACTCTGAAAGTTCAGCTGTTAAGTTAAGTTCAGCTGTTAACTCTGAAAGTAACTCTGAAATGTTTTCTGAATTTTATGTTCTGAAAACACTATTTTATTTCAGTTTCTGAACATGTCTATATGTTCAGTTAAGTTCAGCTGTTAAGTTCAGCTTCTGAAATGATAGTTTAAGGTTTTCAGTCCTGTACATAGAGGGATTTCAGTTCAGGTCAGACTGTATTCAGTAGTATATGTTCAGTAGTATTTCAGGTCAGACTGTATTCAGCTGTTAAGTTCAGTAGAAATAAACCAACATTGAACAGTAACAAAACCTAACTTCACTGATCCACCAGAAGAATGGGATAAAAAAGGGCAAACTACTTCCAGCCTTCCAGGATGGCACAACAACTGCAGCATCAGACTTAAATTACAGACACCGAAATGCCCAGATGGCAAGCAGAGTATCAGTTGAAACTGATCGACTGGAGGTCACAGAAACTGGGTTTCAGTTCACAGAAACTGAATCAATGTAGAGATGGAAAGAAATAGAGGGATACACAATGCTTCTAAAAAATGGTCTTTCTATAAATACATAGTACAGCACAACATCTCTTGCATTCCAGCTCTTGCCACAATCTGGACATGCTCATTGCCTCACTTTCTTCTATTGTCCATGAATCTGCCACAAATGCTCAACAAGGTCATCACGAAGTTGGTTGTGTCCCTCGCGGTCTTCGATCTTTCGATGCATTGCAAGGAATTTTTTGATCCGCTCTTTGTCTTGCTCAAGTTCCACAAGTGTTCCCACGTGGTCATACACGAAGTCTTCGGCCTGACCCCTCTCATCTTCTATTATCATGTTGTGCAGAATGACACATGCTGTCATGATACACCACAAGGTTTCCTTGTCCCAAAACCGAGCAGGTCCACGCACAATTGCAAACCGAGATTGCAAGACACCAAATGCCCTCTCAACACTCTTCCTCTCAGCTTCTTGTGCCTTGGCAAAGTGAGCTGTCTTGTTACTGCTTGGGTTTCTTATTGTCTTGACAAAGGTGGACCATGAGGGATAGATGCCATCTGCAAGATAGTATCCCATCGTGTACTGGTGACCATTGACTTCAAAGTTCACAGGTGGGGCTTTCCCAGCTGCTAGCCTTGCAAACAGAGGAGATCATTGGAGGACGTTGATGTCGTTGTGAGAGCCGGGCAACCCAAAGAATGCATGCCAAATCCATAGATCACGTGATGCAACTTCTTCTAGGATGATTGTTGGATCATGACAATGCCCGGTGAATTGCCCATGCCATGCCGCAGGACAATTCTTCCATTACCAGTGCATACAGTCTATGCATTCAAGCATCCCCGGAAACCCCCTTTCTTCACCCATTTGCATAAGCCTTGCAGTGTCCTCTGCATTCGGTGCTCGCAAGTATTGCTCCCCAAAAATCTCAATCACAGCTTTCACAAACATCTTCAAACTCTGAATGATGGTGCTCTCTGCAATGTAAAGCGTCTCATCAAGAGAATCAGCTGGGACCCCATATGCAAGCATACGCAGCGCCGCAGTGATCTTCTTCAAAGCACTATGGCCAAGGTCACCAGCTGCATTCCTCCTTTGCTGAAAGTATGGACAATGTGCTTCAACAGCATTTGCAATGCGCAAGAACAACTCCTTTGACATTCTGAACCGTCGCCTGAATGTGACCGGACCAAAGACAGGATTTTCTGCAAAGTAGTCGTCATACAACTTTGCATCTCCTTGCTGCTTGTTCCGATGGACCAACTCATGCCCTGGCACAGAACCGCCCCACTTGGGTCGCTCATTTTCTGCAAGATCCGCGAGCATAATTGTCGCCACATCAAAGTCATCGTCTGAGGATGAGTCATCTTCAAAATACAATCTCACGAGCAACGAATCCATCTACACAAAAGGACACAAACAACCAAAGAATTGACATTTGATTCACTGAAGTTTAAATAAACAGCACGAGCTCATGGAAATACCTTGCAGTGATATGATCGAACAGCTTGTGAGCATCAATGGAGGATGAGGTCAGGCAATGGAGCAGGGCAAGATGGCTGCTTGGCGTGGCAGGCTAGGTGCAGTGTCGTTATGAGGGAGGTTGGGCGGCGGCGTTCTTGCGTTCTTGCCGGACACCGGACAGGAGCAGGGGCGGCGGCTTGCCGGGCGTGGAGAGGAGAAAGAGGGGCAGGCGGCGGCGCGGCACGCCTCGCGCGGGAGCGGCGCGCGGCTCGCACTGGCGCGGGAGCGGCGCGCGGCACGCACTGGCGGGAGGGTTGGGTGGCTGGCGGCGCTCCCTCGGCGGCGCAAGGCCCACTCCAGCGCGTGCTGTTGTCGGCGGCGGCGCAACGCTCGACGACGGGAGGCGGCGTCGAGGCCGAACGACAGGAAAGGGGAGAGGGGATGGCTCCCCTTTCTTTAGGGGATTGGGGAGAATATTAAGGGGATTGAGAAAAAATTATAGGGAAAGGGGATTAAAAAGGAAATCTGTTGGAGGATGATTTTTGCATTTCAATTCCCTTTAATCTGAAATATAAGGAAAGGGAATTCATATTCTCAATCTGTTGGAGTTGCTCTTAATAAAAAGCAGTTTGCAGGGGGCTGAGTGGGCGCCATCCGAGCTTCAGTTTAATTGGAGTCTTCGTTTTAAAAACAACAACCACAGCGCTTTGTAAAATGTACTAGATTTGTAGTTTATGTACCCTGGCTATAGCACGCGTAGGGACTAGAGAGAAAAGATAACATGGTGTGTCGCCATTGATTCTCGACGACCAGAACTCGAGACTTGAGGGAGAGATCACTGCACAGGATCGGCCACTGACTCAAGCAGATCGGAATATCCGGCCAGATATGCTAAAATTTGACATTGTGGAAGTGCACGAATTGGTTTTTGGTAGAATATGTGTGCCTTTGGCTCTGAAAGACTGAAACCGTACGTCGGTTGCAGCTTCCTGGCCTTTTAAAAGCTTTCGGTTGCTTTCCACGAGACGATAGGAGGTTAAAACTGACGCCAGATAGCATATCATATTGTACACGCGTATAATAAGGCACTATCATTCAGAATTTTATAGAATTAACCAGATGCCACGAAACATATGTGCAAACAGAAAGAAAACGCGCAACGTGCTAGCACAAATATCTCAAGATTTCCAAAGGGAGGACAGAACTGGTGTCGTATTAGTTGCATGAAGTCCACAATTTACCAGCTAACACAAACAAGTCAGGCATGATTATTATTCCTGATTGTGGATACAGCGGTTAATTTTTGATACCGTGTTCCTGTCAGTAATAATCCGAATGCAAAAAAGGACATGGCATTCCTCTACACTTTCCTTGTGCTACACAGCCGGTTATCTCACCACCAAAATTCCTTCAAAAGGAACACCAAAAGATGTGTTATTCATTGGCAACGTGCTGCAGAATCCTGCTGCTTGGAACAGCTTTTGCTCGATCTGTGGAAGCCGGAGAACAAGGTGGGGGCAAAAGGCAAACGCGCACGACCTTATTAGCGAAGGCAAAAGAAGCGTGTGCTCTGCTCAGCTCGAGTCCAGACCTCCAGTCCAGTGCCCACTAGCCCGCTGCGCCACGCCATCGCGCCAGTACACAACGCAGCCCAGCCGGTGAAAAGGCCGCCTCTTCCTTCACGCATAATCCACCCCGCATCCACGTTCCCAACGCCCCCGGTGCCCAAAAACGCGCAGCGAACGCCAGAGCTGCGTCAGCGCGTCACGCGACGCGACCACAGGGGAAAACCGGACCCAACGGGAAGCGGTGGAAAGCGGAAGCGAACGGAGGAGCCTCGAAACGTGGTCAAATCCGCCGCGCGGAAGCGGGAACCCCCCGTTTCGTCGCGAACTCGCCCGGAAATCGGACGGCGCTGGCCTGGGCGCCTCAGCCGTTCCGCGGCAGGCGGCGGCAGCGCGGTGTGGCCTGGCCGTGTGGCTGCTTGCTGGCCTGTGCTGGCCGCAGCCGAGAGCGAGGAGCGCAGCAGAGCCCGGGCGCCCCCACCGCGGCGCGGAAGAAGGCAGGAGAGATTCGCACGGCTCGCTCGCGCACACACGCAAAACAACGCCCGCATAAATGCGGTTTTGGAGGCGTGCGGGCGGGGCGTGAACTGTCCTCCCGGAGCAGCAGAGGGGGGAGGAGGACGGGACGACCACGACGAACGCCGACGCGCACAAAACAACCGCCTGCCCCCCTGCTGCGTCGCGACCCCGAGCGCTTGCTGCTTTTTTGACCGCGTCTGTCTGCCTCGCCCTCGGCTACGGCTCTACCCCTAGTCCCCCACCCTCATCACTCTCTCTCCCCCCCTCCCTCTGATCCAGCGCCACTACTACAATACTCTTCTGCTCGCTAGCGCCCGCACCACCACAACTTCCACGCGCACCACGCCACCGCCGCT
>CM014271.1:17330398-17357989 GCA_004135705.1 Alloteropsis semialata | reverse complement strand
TAAATACACGGATGGACGGGAAATCGCGAGACGAATCTATTAAACCTAATTAATCCATCATTAGAGATTGTTTATTGTAGCACAACGTTGTCTAATCATGGCCTAATTAGGCTCATTAGATTCGTCTCGCAAAGTTACCGAGGGTTATGGAATGGGTTTTATCATTAACACACGTTTAATACTCCATGCATGTAAAATTTCTTTTGATGAATAGTGAAGTTTCAAAGTTTCAAAAGTTTCAGTGAGAACTAAACAGGCCCTCAGCTATAATACTAGTATACTGCAGTTCGAATTAGTGGGCCGCTGGGGCCTGGGGCGCTGGTGCTGGGTGTGGGGTGGTGGCCTGTTGGGTGCCCGCTGGCCTGGTGCTGACCGGGCCTTCTTATCCACACACCCACACGCGGCGCGGGGCCACACGCCGACGCGGCTACCAATTGCCGGCCCGCCCGGCATATTCCGCTCCCCACGTTCCGTTCCAACAGGTCCGCGTCATTCCTCGCTTTCTTTACTCCCGCCCCGCTCCGTCGGCTCGTCGCGGTCGCGCCCGCCGCCTGCGCCGCGGGATCCGCGCTTCTGGGCCCCGCGGGCGCTCCGGCGTGGCTGGAGCCTCGTTGCTCGCCTGCTCCTGACCGGATGCGATGCGGCAGTGTGACTGTGGGAGCGCTGTGCGCGAGCGCAACGGTACCACACGTCCGCACGTGAGGGCGCACACGCAGCTCCGTGGTTTCGCATCTGCCTTGCCCACATCAACGAGAGCGCCAGTGGCCTTAGCCAATGGTTACCGGGCCCAAAGAAAATCAGGCCTTTAGTTTAGCAAATTAAGCATGTGATCAAGCTGGCGTATCTCGTCTATGAGAATTTATTAAGCTCGGCTTGATTGGCCTGTTGAAATTTGCTTCAACCCTCTACCGTTTGACTGGTGGTCTTGTATTGGGCTAGCTCTACTTCAAATGCAGGTTAACAGTGCTTAGAATATTCAAAGGTAACTACTTTTTTACCAGTGAAAAATTCTAAATTCAACTATCTTTACCTGAACTACACACAACCTTTTCAAAAGCTACCTACACACAAACTAACAGATGCTGATCACGTCTTGGGTGCCATAAAAGTAAAAACCCTTTGGTGTCATTGCAATTCCCTCGAATCCTTAATTTTCCACTTGCTAGTGACATAGGTGGCCCATATATAGCTAAGACATCAACGGAAACTATGAAGTTGTCCCATCGTATAAGTAAGGGGGTGCTTGGTTGCACGCCAACCCGTGGCTCGCCACAACATGTGGCACTCAATTCTATTGCCACAACATGTGACGAAACTCGCTGCATAAAAGCTCTATCGTTTTCTGTGGCGAGTTGACATTTCTGACGAACCAAAGGGCTACCAACGGTCACATAGCTGCCACAGTTGTGGTGTGGTAAATGATGGCGTGCAACCAAGCACTCTAAATACCAAGTTTTGAAATCACGACAAATAAAAAAGTGACCGTTACTCTTTTTCTTACGCCACACTCGTGTTGTTGTCAAACCCAACGAATAGTACAACTTTTCAAAAAAGAAAAAACGGCACAATACTGCTCCTTTACACCTTTCCAGACTGTACTATTAATGGCATTGTTTCCAACATATGATCATATTGCCGGATTTGGCTCTGGTTGAGTCCAATTAGCTTCTCCCACCTTATTATGTCAGTAATCCAAATCCAAGTATCCAATCAACAAGATCAGGGAAAGCGTGATCCTATCTTAAGCCATGCTCACATGACACAATATGGCAGGCCGCCTGCCGGGCCAGCCAAGCTTTGTTTTCACCAGCCCTGGCCTGGGCCGGCCCCGCAAGCAGAAGTCGCGATCCCAGGTGGCGCGGCCGCACGCAGCAGGCGCTATATAAGCAGTGGCCGTCTACCGGCAGGCAGCCGGGGGCAGTCACCGCAAAACGAAATCTCTCCACAGCCGTTTCGTTCGCTTTCCAATTTCCTTTCTCATTCTGCTCCTTAAAAAATCGGCCACGGTTATTTATTTCTCTAGCTCCGCCGCGCTTTCGCAATCCGCGAGCGTGGGGCGGAGATCGAGACCTAGAGCGGCGGGCGGGGCTGACGCGAATGGGGGTGGAGGAGGCCGCGGAGAGCTGCGGCAGCCACGCCGCGGCGGCGGCGGCGGCCGCTGCGTCCGGCGGAGGGGCGGCGGCGGGGCCCGCGACGTCCTACTCTTCCGCCGGCGCGGCGGCGCAGGCGCGGAAGCAGCAGCAGCAGCAGCGCCACAAGCTCGAGGTGTACACGGAGGTGCTCCGCCGCCTCCACGAGTCCCTGCCCGAGGCCCGGGCGCCCGGCTTCGACGACGAGCTCTGGAGCCACTTCAACCGCCTCCCCGCCCGGTGCGTTGTGCGTCCCGGCGCCCGCCCGCCCGCGCGCGCGCTGGTCCTTCCTCCGAGCTCCCACCGGGGCGTGGCGCGAATGCAATTCGCTCCCTCACCAGTGGTTTTAGCTGCTGCTGGCGCCTGGCGGCGGTCTGGACTGACCCCCGATCCCTTCTGGTTCCTGCAGTTACGCCATGGATGTGAACGTGGAGAGGGCGGAGGATGTGCTCACGCACAAGCGGCTGCTGGAGCAGGCGAGGGATCCGGCGCAGCGCCCGGCTTTCGCGGTGCGGGCCGTGCAGGTGATTATTTTCGAATGCAATTCTCGACGCCACTTAAGTAGTTACAGTAGACAAAGTCAAGCGCATGTTTTCCTCTTTTGTTTATTCGTAATATGATTTCCCTGTCCCTTGATTGGTTGTGACCGATTCCTGCAATGGAGAATTCCTCTCCTCTTATTGCTCAGGTGACACTGCATAAGCCAATTGAGTATACCCATAGTGTCCATTGCCTCCGAAACAGAAACGAGCACTGTTTCACTTGATTACCTTTTGAATTGGACTATTCTTCCGTTGAGATGAGCTCATTCCTTCACCATGCTCCTTTTGCTTGCAAAATCCTTCTGAGCTCTGCATTGCCAAAAGCACAGAGAAATATCATGGTGTTGCATTGCATCGATGCCTTGCTGTATAGCATCTGATAAGTGTTGATTTGGTTTGCTACATTCAAATGGCAACAAGATGAGTAGCCAGATGTTGACTATGTTTTAAGCTGAAGCTTATCAGTTTTTTTTAAAGGGCTTGTCGGGATTTTGTTCCATTTGAATGCCTCAAATTTATGTTTATCCAATCGTTGTCACATGTTGACAGCTCCAGCGAACGTCTCCTTCCTTTATTAATGTTCAATATCCTCATTGATTTTTTCAATGATTTTTTTTTAAAATTTCCTCATGGTGCTACTTGACCATTTGCAACATCATCTATAGCTCCACGTATTGCCTGATAATAATTTGTGTACTACTTATTTCTGTGTTCCTGTGAGTTGTGACTGCTGGCTTGCATTTTCTTTTTCTGGTGTTGTATTCATACAAACATTGATGCTAAACTTCCTCTGAAAATTTGCTTGATCGTGCCTATAGCTCAATGCCTATGCATTTTGCATTTTTAACCAATTAAGCATACCTACAAATTGAGAGTTTAAGACATTCCACAAATGGCAGTGTCAGTGCCCTTTTTTAATTGATAGTATGTTAATATCTGAATATCAACTCTTTTTAAGTTTTTACTAACTGCTAAATTTGCAATCATGTATAAAGACCTTCAACTGTTGTTGGTCATTGCCCTTATTGGAGAGTCTTGATTTATTAGGTATCTCCAATTCTTGATGGGAATCAGACTGATGCTGATTCGAACACTGCAGGGGAGGAAGTTGCTTCAAGACTGTTGAACAGACAGCAAAGGTACATGTTTTTTCTCATCTGTCTAATATTTTGGATGATTAGCAAACAGCTATTATCTTGCCTTGTTGTTATGCACTACAAAAGATATAAATCTACAATTGATTCGTTTTTGTGTGTTTTTTGTTTAACGTTTATGACTTGTTTCCAGCATACACCCTCCTCCTGCTTTTGGTTCTTCAACAAATGTTGAGGCCCTTGCTCTTGAAGCTAGCAAGTCTCAAGGCCAAGATCATGATAGCACCTCTGATAATGGTCGATCTCTGTACAGGTACTCTTTTCTTTTCTAATTCTAGTTTCCCTGTATTTTATCTTATAGTACCTGGGATGTTTTATCCCCTCCACCTCACCCCTTCCCTGCCAGGCAGGTGCAAATTTGTTTCCTAGCCAGTATACCACGCGAGAATAGGCAATGAGTGATCTCTTTACAGGAAGTGTACCTTTGCCTAGTAATTTATCTTAGTTAAACCATATTTTCATTTTGGATCTCTGTCTAATTTGGGCGTTAGTGTTGTGTATGGCGTAATAAAAATTCGTTCCAATTGCATTCTTTTCCTTTGGAAGAACTTGTTTCTCAAAGAAAAAAACCATGACCCCTGGGAGTGACTTCCCACGTGCATTCTCTAAGAGTTGAGAAAAGGCCGAATGGAAGGTCTTACCCACAGGGGACTCAATGATGCCCTTTTTATTCCGCAAGACCAGGTTTGAGCCCTGGCCGCGGTCATTCTCATCTGAAGCACTTGTTGTTCTGCAAAATATAATAATTTTCTTCTGTCATTTCAGGCCCATGCATGAAATCACCTTTTCTACCATTGACAAGCCAAAGCTTCTCAGTGAGGTAAACATAACATTTGGGTTTCTTATAGGGTTGAATTTTATCTTCAGAAGTCTTGTACATATCTATCTTTCTCCTTCTGTATACATTCCACATTTTCACAGATATCTCACAATCACATTTTGAATTAATACTGGTTAATAGAATTAGTCATCTTATCTATTTGCTTAGTGATACCAAATTTTCTGATATTCACAGCTGACATCTCTGCTTGGTGAACTTGGTCTAAACATTCAAGAAGCACATGCATTTTCAACAAATGATGGTTACTCACTCGACGTCTTTGTTGTTGTTGGTTGGCATGATGAGGTATTTGCTATCTTAAGTTTTTCTGGTTACCATTTGCCCGTGACCTGGAAGTGTTGTGTTGCTTTTTAATATACTTTCAAAGTCAGTGTTACCGGGACACGCGTGTCCCAAAATTTTTTGGCGTGTCGACACGTATCGGCGCGTCGACGCGTATCGGACACGATGCGACTCGTATCTGACACGCAGCAGCCGTGTCAAGGCGCTCAGGGAGGCCAAGGCGTCGCCGACGCCCAGCTAGAAGAGAGGAAAAGCAAAGGGAATGAGCAACCGGAGACGAACAGAGGAGCAAGAAGGGTTACCGGAGCTAGCAGGCGGCGACCTCCGCCTTTCCCATCCTCGACGGCACCGGCGCCGGCGAGATCTGGCCCTCGGGGCTCCGCGCCGCTTGGGGGAGGGAGCCCGCCGTGGAGACTGGGCAAGCAGGCGCCGCCATGCCGGGTTGGGGAGGGCAGCGGCCGCCTCAGCACCGCCGCGGGCGGCCTCGTCGCGGTGCAGTCGGATGGGGAGAGGAAGATTGGGGGGCGGAAGGGAGGAGCGGCGGCGCTGCTGCGAGAGGAAGGCGACGAGCAGGCGCGAGCAGCGACGGGCGAGCAGCGACGAAGTAGGGTTACGGGAGGATGGGCTAAAAGGAGACTGAGGTAGTTATGGGCTCGTTGGTGGGCTGGGCTTACCTTCTCCTTGCTGTTTCCCCCTCTTTTCTTTTTGCTTTTCTCGTTTTTTTTTCTCCCATACGCAGGAATCCCTGAATCCTGTTTTTTGAGATTTGCCGAATCCGACACCCGCACCCGAGTTGGATACCGACACCCGCACCCGTGTCCCGGTAACACAATCAAAGATACAGTCAGAGAGCAAGAATTCCTAGAATTGTGCTTGTGAAGTTAAAAATAATTAGTTGGCCAGTTGATGATTTGTACCCATCAGGAAACATGTTGGTTCTAATATTCCTCGCTTAGTTAGATGGACTTGGCAAACAAAAGATATCCACACGATACTACGATAGTTTACATTGCAGTTTATCATTTTTCATTAATGAAATCTAAGACAATAAAAACTAAGAAGTCTTAGAAATCATGAAGGTTTACCTTGGTTACTAATTTTGTGCATGAGAACTTGTGACTTGTATCATGGATCATGCAACATATTTTAATCAAATAATGTTGGTAACATATATCAACGACCTTTTGAAAATTTAGAGCAAGAGTGTGCCTGTGATTTGCACATTCGGTTTTGTTATTATCTCTGCCTCTAACCATTTATTTACCTTCTTGTTTATTTAGGAAACAGAGGACTTAGTAGAAGCAGTGCAGAAGGAAATTGGCAGGATTGAAGAGGTAAAACACAGAGTTATTCTGATTTAGTTGATTCCTTATTGTAACGGTATTTTGTTTATCCTAATTTTCAACTTTGGCTTGTATTTGACAGACTCAATCATGGTCTTCATCTCATTCGTGGTCTACCCCAGTTGAAAATATGCAGATTGCTGAGAATTCATCAGCTGATCGTGTTGAGATACCAACAGATGGTGCTAGTGAATGGGAAATTGATGTAAATCTACTCAAGTTTGGGAATAAAGTAGCATCAGGATCATATGGTGATCTGTGAGTGTTTGTCACTAGTTATCATGAAAATCCCTTTTGAGCTTTGATTTATTTTCACTTAACTATCTATTTCTCTTTCCAGTTACCGGGGTACATATTGCAGTCAAGATGTTGCTATTAAAGTGCTGAAACCAGAGAGAATAAATGCGGACATGCAGCGAGAATTTGCTCAGGAAGTATATATTATGAGGTGGGTTATGCTATACGCTCAACTCTGTTTCACTTTATATTACATGATGGTTTGTAATGTTAATATTCTTACATGATGGTTTGTAATGTTAATATTCTGGCATGTTAATGGAATCTACCCTTAAGGTCTCTGAGATTGGGCCTGGCATGTTAAACCTTATATGACTTACCTTATTTCTTCTACTATGATTACTATCCTACAGTCACTTATCTTTGAAAGCCATCTCTTAAGTTGAGATGCCTTTGCTGCCTTTTACCTGCCAACATCTTATGTTATCAGTCCTTTATCTGCATATTGACTGATCTTTCTATAGAACGAGCCATATTTAACCTTCGAATGCATGATATAACTGGATGATAAATACCTCATGATAAAAATCACTCTCTAGACACACACTGCTTTTTTTATGTACTCTTGCTGAGTATGTTTTTGGACTTTAGGAAGGTCCGTCACAAGAATGTTGTGCAATTTATTGGTGCTTGCACTAAACCCCCAAATCTATGTATAGTCACAGGTATGTGAATGTCTGAAGAAAATGTTCTTTTCAAGCTTTCCATTTTCTTGTTGTGAAATCATAATAATGAGCTAACCATCATATTTTCCTCTCTTCCAGAATATATGTCAGGTGGGAGTGTGTATGATTACCTCCATAAACATAAAGGTGTTTTCAAACTTCCTACTTTAGTTGGAGTTGCAATGGATGTGTCAAAAGGCATGAGCTACTTACACCAGAATAATATCATTCACCGCGATTTGAAAACTGCCAATCTTCTGATGGATGAAAATGGGGTAAGTAATGTAAATATCTAATCAAGCTACTCAGAATGTGGAGCAGCTCCTGTTTCATGTGCATTTCATTTCAGTCATATTAGCTTCCTTCTATACATTTGGACATGCAAAATACATGTATTGTTTGTGACCAGTTAGTTCCTTTTGCCATAACTGGCTTCATGCTGGTTTGTGGCCAGAATGGGTTTCTACTGTACTCAATTATGGACTGGATAGATTTGTGTGGCTTACTTGTTTTTGTTTCATTTTGCAGACTGTTAAAGTTGCTGATTTTGGTGTTGCACGTGTTAAAGCTCAATCTGGAGTTATGACTGCAGAAACAGGTACTTACCGGTGGATGGCCCCAGAGGTAATTCTTTCTTATTAGCCTTGTTACATTCATCATTTACCATTGCCAGTGTTTATATTAAAGAAATGTGGTCACGGAGAACCCACACTAAGGCCATCTCCATGGTTCGTGCTTAAGATGTGAATAAAATCATTGTATTCCCTTATATCTGAGAGAAGTGGGAATTCCTACAAAAGAGTGAGTTGCAACAGGTCCAATTTTAGCAGTATACTCCCTACCCATCAAATAATTATCCAAACATCAAATAATTATCCAAACATAGAAATGATATATAAAATCTAGACCAACTTAGGGGGATCTAGGTAACTTGAACTTGGACCCTAATTCACCTCTACGAGAACTTGAACTTGGACCCAAATTCACCACAACGAGAACTTGAACTTGGGTGGTCTGGGCATACAAATATACAACTGGAGATCTTATGTAGTAAGATAATCAGTGATGGAAGAAATTTGAAGGCTTTCATGCTGTTGTATGTTATAACCTTTTCTTTTATGCTTACTGTATTTTCCAAAAAATCATCTATAACAGTATGTTATACTGTATACCTTCCAAATGATCACAGGCTTTAACAGCAATGAACTCAAGAAATAGTGCTTTACTTTTTACTAGTTTGTCCAAAAGTGATATATCGCCTAACAAAATCTTGCATGTTGCAGGTCATAGAACACAAACCCTATGACCACAAGGCTGATGTTTTTAGTTTTGGAATATTGATGTGGGAACTACTGACTGGGAAGGTACTAGAATTAATCTTCTGTTACTTTATTCGTTCATTGTGCTAGTTTATTCTTTTTGAAATGAGTTGTTATTTGGTACTGCTTGCAGATTCCTTATGAGTACTTGACTCCACTGCAAGCAGCTGTTGGTGTGGTGCAGAAGGTAATAATTGTCTGCTTTTTTTTTCTTAATGCTGTCTAATTTGTTCAGATTCCTTGTAAGCACATTTTTTTTGGGCACATTGTAAGCACATATTACCATGATGGAATTGTCACATGTTTTGGAATCCACATTTATTCCATGAAGTCATGCATATGTTTGGTATGTAAACAATTTAAGAAACATATTTTCGTAGAGTTTGCTTAAACTCGATGGGTGAATGGCAATAGATTCTCTTACACAAGGGTTTTCTTTGCCACAAATCTAAAACTTTAACCTCCTCTGCACTGTAAAGAGAGAGGAAATATAATTGCAGTACTGAAACCTCCTCTTCTAATATACTATGTTCCACTCACAGGGATTACGGCCAACAATTCCAAAACATACACATGCAAAGCTTTCTGAACTTCTTCAGAAATGCTGGCAGCAGGACCCCGCTCAAAGACCAGACTTCTCTGAAATATTAGAAACTCTCCAGAGAATAGCAGAGGAGGTTTGTGTGGTGTGAAGACTTTATTGTATCTTATATGAATGGGACTACGGGAGCTTATGCTGTTGTCAATCCTTATTACAGGTCGGAGAGGAGCATGAGGGGAAACACAAGGACAAAATACTGGGAGGTTTCTTTTCAGCTCTGAGGGGGCGGGGTCACTGAGATGCTTTTGAAATGTACATGCTTCCAGTCCATTTTGAAGGATCCTCGCTACAACCAGCGCCAGTTCTTCCCACTCCAGCGCCAGACCTGCTGCAGTTTGACTAAAGTGGCGATTTCTAGCAGCAGCCATCGTGTACCGCCTTTCTGCTTGTGACTCCCGAGTTCCATTGCTTGGTGTAGCACAGTAGGAGAGGATGTTTGTGGACTGTACATTACCAGTCTAATTTCTCTAACAGAGTGTAATATTGCTGTATATGAAAATAAAGCCAGATTCAGGCGGTGGCATTATTCTTTTAAGATCCTAGTATAATTTAGTTTATTTTACGTGCTGGTCATTCTTTTCTGGGCGTGCCATGGTGTGGGTAGTGTCTGAAACGACGCGGCAAGCTTGAGATGGAAGGCACCGACTTGTGAGGATAATTTTTTGGGTTATTCTTCAGTGGAAAAGAAGGTGTGAAATTCATCGACAGTGTTGGGCAGATACTAGGCTTCTGAAAAGTTGCCATACTTGCACCATCAACGGTGCTTTTCTGGTTCTCTTTTGGAAGGGCCAAGAAACGAATAAAGTGCCGGCTCAGCTGATATGAGATCTCACTGTTTCTTCGCTTTGTCCATTCTGTTTGTCACGTGCAACTCCGGAAGCAAATGCGGTTCGTTGACACTTCACTTCCGAGATCTGTAGAAGGTTCCCGCTTGAATTTTCAGGGGGAAAAAAGTTTCGATGCTTCACTATCGAGGCGAGAGATGGTGTCATGTTATGTTGTTCTTTACTATTCGTTTGCTTTCTGAGAAGGAAAAGGTTGCTGTATCCTAATGCTGAACAAGGCACCTGCATGTGCAATTCTACTCTGAACAAAAATGAGTAAAACTTGCCAGCTCTCACGTGCCCAGATTTTGTCAGGCAAAATGACGCTAGCAATAAGTGGGTGTTTGGTTTGGAGGTGCTTATTATAAGCCCCCCAAATAAGCCTCAAATAAGTACCTTTTTATCCAAACACCTATGCTTATTTTGGGGCTTATTTGGGATGCTTATTATAAGCCCATAAGCCTCTCCAAGGATGCTTATAGGGACTTATTTGGATCCAAAACACCCCCTTCCCAACTACTACCCCTCTTCACTCTCTCTCCAACTCTCTTTCTCCTTTGGGCACGGATATAAAAGTCATATAAGACCATGAAGACTTATTATAAGTCCTTCAACCAAACATTCTTTTAGGTTTATTATAAGTATGTACTTATGAGATGCTTATGAACTTATTATAAGCACCTCAAACCAGGGCCAATGTCTCAAGCAGCACGTAAAAAATGCAGTAAGTGCCGTGGAGTTCGGAGTTACTCGTTCCAAAGGGGAAATAAATACGGTAAGGAAATCAAAGCTCGCAGAAGCAAATCCCATGGCGCAGGGTAATTCTAAAGTGAAGCCCATCATACGGCCTAGCTTTCTCTTAAGCCCAAATGCCCAATAGCACCCAGCTCGCACCCCCGGCACTGTAGTACTACACCGGGCTCAAGTAGGTCCGGACCCACATGTTGGGTCCCACAACTCTTTCTCGACTCCATTCCCTAAAAAAAAAAAGAAATAATGAAAACCAATTTCTCACTCTGCGCTCCTCACTCCATCTAGCCGCCGCCGCCGCCGTCGCCGGCGGTCAAATCAGCCGCAGGTTACTTCACAACTTCTCCACCTCCACCAATTTCCTGTCATTTACTGCTCCGGCATGCCTCGTCGCGCCCGTCCATGCGGGTTTCCGGGGCCCACTTGCCCGTCTCCGGCCTCTCCGACTCCGATAACGATTTGTCCTCCGCCGCTCCGGTTCTCGTGCCCCCTCCTCACACCTCAGCCCACGATTCCTCACCTCCAGGCTCCAGCGAGCTCTCCAGTTTCCTCATGCTTTCGCGCTACCCCTTGGCGGCTGGGACGCCGTCAGGGAGGTTTTCGAACAACCTCGTCGCTGGCGTGCCTCGGGGTCCGCTTCTCGCGCCACTGCCAGAGCGCGCTCCTCTCTGTTTGATTGCGAGTTCGTGACGCGCTGATCCCGCATTCCCGCTGCTGCCCACCGCGGACCCGCTGTCTCGTCCACTGGCGCTCGGGTGCACGGGCGTGGCGCCGGCGACTGCTCCCACAAGCGAGTTGTACTCTACTGATAGTTACTGCTACTCCACTCGATCTTCACATGGTGCCACATCTATCCCTTCCGCACTTCCCCGGGAAACCTTATTCCAAACCTGTATGTGTGTCAATGTGGCGGCGGTAAATTGTGGAAGTTAGTACCTGTTGTGTCTTTTTGGAATGGAAATGGCTTTTATGCTCACTAGTTCCATGGGAACCCTTTGAAAGGCGCTTTGTGTTCTTCTTTGGCGAGTCGGTCATCGGGATTCGGGCATGGTGTGGCTTGTTTCCTTCGTGGATCAGGAAACATTAATAGCGTGATTGGTTGTCTTCCGAGCGGAGCCTGGCTCGCCCTGCAGAACCAGGCCAGCCGAGGCCAGGCCCAGCACATGCAAATCGCTGGTGATTGGATGCTAGCATCCATGCAGCCTGGCCTGAGAAGATTTTGTTTGGTTACCTGGCTCGCATGTCTTTCAACCGTGTAAAATCACGTCCGAGCGCTTCCACCTGCACCGCGCCAGCCAGGCCCGGCGGAAACGACTGAAGTTTTCGTTTCCCCGGAGCCTGGCTGAGGGCTCTGATTTGCAGCTGGAGAGCCAGGCTCATTGGTAAGATCAGGCAACCAATCATCTGAAAGTTGCATCGGCAGAGCCTGGTTGGCCATTCGTACAGGCAACCAATCACCCCATAAGGTTTGTGTTTGTGACTTTGCAATTTCAGGGCTGATCCTGGTACACTGCAGCACTGTAATCCATTGAGCTTTCTAACTAACACAGTGAGCCTCCTCTGCAGGGACTATGGCCTATACAAAAGTACACAATACTCGTGCAAAGCTTGCAGAGTTTCTGAAGAATCTCGAAAAAAAAAGAGATTAAACTTTCTGAACAATTGTTGGCTGCAAGACCCAGCTCAAAGGAATAGACTTCTATCAAATGTTAGAAACTCTTCAGAGTATAGCAGGCCTGTGGGGAAGGTTCTAAGGCCAGTTCACTTAAAGGGATTGATATTATATCTTCTTGTGAGCCAATGGACAGGTTGAGTGAACATGAGGGAAAGCACAATGAGGAAAATACTATTCTGGAGGGAGGAAACAGAAGCTGCAGATGCGAATACTTTAATAGTTCAATCAATTGGATGTGTCTGATGTTCTATGAATGATTAGAATCGTTCCTTGGCATCATAGGCCCCAAGCCAGTAAACTATGAGTTAGACCTGCAGCAGTTGACTTAAGTGGCCATTTGTAGCTGCAGCCTTGCCCACCGGCTATTACGATAATTTTCCTTTTGCCATCAAAGTAGGGCAAAACGGTGCATTGGCTTTGTCAAAGGAGGGGAAATGGTGCAAAATTGAGGAAAGGAGGGCAAACTCACAATGGGTAAACCAAGTGAGGGCAACCATGCAAATGCCCATATGTGTAATATAGGAACAAAGTTGTTGTAAATTGTCAATATTTCTAGCAGGTTGTAATCCTTTCGCCGCTCAAATAATAGACCAAATTCTGGGCATGCTATAATACTTCCAGAGTCCATTGATCATCTTTTAACTTTTCGAGGAATGTTTTGATCATCTACCTACGTGCTGTCTACAAATTTGAGCACCCTACGTTTCTGGGCATGCTCTTGGTTGCACAGTTTGTAATGCTCATGTTATGTTGTTCTTTACTATTCGTTTGCTTTCTGAGAAGGAAAAGATTGCTATACCCGAACGCTGAACAAGGCACCTGCATGTGCAACTCTACTCTGAACAAAGATGAGTAAAACTTGCCAGCTCTCATGTGCCCAGATTTTGTTCCTTAAGTTCTGTGAGAATGGAGGTGCTTAATATGTTCTTGTATTTACATGAAAAGACAATCATCCATCCTGGTGGATCTGTTGTTGTAGTCTTAAAGGTATGCTCTTGATGCTGTGGCTATGCAGCTGAGCGTTCAGTGACTTTAGCTCTTTTCTCATCTATCTTCCTGTTGCATTGTTTATCATGTGTAATTCCAGGATTTAGCTACACCTCTCAACACATTACTTCTGAGGTGTATAAATGCTACCGGAGTTTCAGATAAAGCTTCTTGTAGATGATGATGCAGCACATGATATATTGATTGCTCTAATCTTGTTTGTAGCCAATACTTTATTTAATACTCTCACTATAATTTGTCATTTGATGTTTTAGGGGTGAAAATGTGCTCTCAATCTATGTCACAAAATTTAAGAAGAAACTTAACATCTTCCAAAAGCAAAAGGGGACCCAGTCTCATTTAATGTGTACTGCAATGAACTCCTTTGGCTTATCGTTCCTGAAAAGGAGGGGGGGTGCTAAAACTTGATGTTACTGAACATATTCAGAAGAGATCATACCATAGCTTAAAAGTTAACTGCTGTCCACTCAGGTTTTGTTTGCTTTCACTTTTGCTTCTCTTTTTTTCCTTCTTTCCTCCTTTGTCTATCTCATTTTGGTCTATTCTCTTCCTCCATTAGTTTCCTTTCTTGTTTCCCACTCTAAGCATCTTCTCTTTGCTTGATGAGAGAGGCAGGGAACCTAGTATATCTGAGAACGAGGGAGTAATACATTTAATTTCACATCATTTCAGCATTGGGTAACCTATGTTCATGGCATCATGTTAGGGCTTGGTACTGGAGCACCTATTGTGCAGGTGTATCATGAGAAATCTATTGTCTTACCTGATGTCTCAAGGGTGCTCGCATGCCTCTATGAGAAGGATGTGAAGTTTGAGACTCACACAGCCTCTTACAAGAGCCTACTCAGGCTGCAGGTACTTGGAGTCTCCAATTCTAGTTTTTCTTTTTCTTTTTGGCAAGAAAAAGCTGTTTTGAAGATTTAAGCAGTTAATCTCGTCATTGCATTTTTTTCCCTCCGCTCTGCAGGCATCGTCACATGCCCCAGTGCCATTCTATGATGGGCCTACATTTCTAGAAGGTAATACTTCATATTTGTCAAAATCACATACTGTTCCACATCAGACCTTCATTCCTTGAAGCTTATCTTTTTGGCCACTGGATAATATTGAAGTTGTGATAAAATTTCGACCAATCTCTGAACTTACTGGTATTTATTATTCTTGACCCTTCTTGTTCACAAAAAAGATAGGAATTTCACCATCTTTCATTTTGGCATGGTATGCTATGAATCTAGCTAGCTAGTATTCCTGCTTGTTCAAAGTGAGTGCCAATCAGTTCTCTAAAATCATGCATGTTGGCAGCAAATTGACCAGTAAACTAAGCACTGGAGTAACTAGCATTTGGTGATTCATAATCCATAAAAGCTCTACTAAAAAGATTTATAGCAAACTAGATCCATGTGTGACAGATGGCTGCAAATCCGAGAGGGCATAGGAATTGGAGTATAGTTGTGTATGAACTTGATATATTCATATAAGCTATAGATTATATGGATCGATCAAAAATTTCTTTCTCTAAACATTTCAACTTTCGACATTTGGTCATTTGCTGTGAATAGCAACTGAACGACAATAGCTTGATACACTTTGATGGTGTAGAAAAATTGGCGGATTTGCATTAACATAGCCCTACATTTGCACAGAAATCTATTACATTCAAGGAGTTGATCTTTTCTCTAGTCTGAGATGCAGTTGGATGCAATAGAATTAAAACAAAATACTAGCCAGCTAAAGTGTAAAACATGTAAAGTTGTGCCACCAACTATAATTTGCCAGAATTATTTTGATATCATTTCTTTGTCACAACAAAATGCAAAAAAAACTATCTTCCTTTTTCGAGTGATGTGGACATTAGGGTATTGCTCTTAGGTTTTGGAGTTATGGATATATATACATATATTTTTGGGAAATAGCTCCTGTTTATATGTTAAAATAAGAAAGAACGAATGAAAGAACCAAAAGAAAGAAACGAAGCTGCTCATGACAGATGCTCTAGCCATTCTTCCATAAGGGAAAATAGTATCTTTTTGCTCTATGCATAAGCAAGGCAAAATCATGTTCGGACTTTGCTTTTACTGCTGCCACTGTTGGATGCTGATTTCTGAAGATGCAGTTATTGATAGTCTTAGATTACCATTATGGTTTTCTTTTCATAAATGAAACTCTTTGGCATCCTAGGACATGATCATGTTTTTCAGTGAGAATGTCTTAGTTCTCAAGAATGCTGTAAAATGTTGTAGTCTTCTTTGTTAAAGCCAGAAGGAAAATTTTAGAAGTATTCTCCATTTTGGAGTGCAATTAATACAACAGCGCTTTGGATTAACATACAGTTTTTGTCTACAAACTAATAGATGGGAGGGAATGAATTCAAAATGAACTGCTACTAATAGTAAAGTTCTTATTAGGCGATAGTGGTGCACACAATGTCATATTGATAGATTTCTTGTCAACATAAGGTTGATTCAGAAATTTATCAATTATATTCAATTAAATTTCAGCTACTCATTATTATTTTAATTCTTTATAGTACATTCTTTGAGTAATATGCATCACTCATCTTGTGTTACTGAAGATCAGCCTTAATAAAAATTGTAAACAATGTGCTTCACTTAGGACTGATGTTTCTGCCTTCTATGTTCAGAATCTAGAGAAATCTGCCGTTATGTAGCAGAAAAGTATGAAGATCATGGATACCCATTCCTCCTTGGGAAGGATGCCCTGGAGAGGGCTTCGGTTGAGCAATGGCTCCACAATGAGGAGCATGCTTTCAACCCCCCGAGCCAGGCCTTGTTCTGCCATCTGGCCTTTCCCCTGGATGAAGAAGATGATGCTGATGATATTTACATGCATGCAAGGAAGCTAGAAGAGGTTCTGGAAGTTTATGAGCAAAGGCTCAGCGACAGTGAATTCCTTGCTGGAAACAAGTTCACCCTCGCCGACCTTGTTCACCTGCCAAACTCCCACTATATCAAAGCATCTAACAAGTTTCTCTACTTGTATGATTCGAGGAAAAATGTAAAGAGATGGTGGGATACTATTTCTGCTCGGGATTCTTGGAAGAAAGTACTGAGCTATATGGAGAGGGTGGAGGAGCAGAACAAACAAGAGGAACTCAAGAAGCAGCAGCAGCAGCAGCAGCAGAAAGAGCATCCTAGAATCTCCCGCCACCCGATTCGGATAGACTCGCAGAAGAAGATCAGCACAGAACCTCGGACGATATTGGTTGCTCCTCCTGATACCGTGTTATCATCTCCCAGATTTCCTAAAAAAGAGGAGCCTCCTCCTACTGCCACTGGTCATACTAAAACCAGTTCAATATCAGCCAAAGAAGAGCCTGACCAACCCAGTGCAACTGATTTCTACAAGAGTGACATCAGAGCCACTGGTGTTGATTCTCAGTACAAGGAATCAGTTCAATTTTCTGGTCATACTCTGCCAAAACTTGAACCTACAGATACTTCTGCTGGCAAGCTTCATACTACTGATGTTCATCGTAGGCTGCAGACTGAGCAGTGGCATACTGCTACAACTGGATTAAATGACCTAAAGCAAGATACTACTGAAGATCGTCATAGTGCAACTTCAGCAATCCAAGAAAAACATACTAATGTTGAAGAAACCGCTGGAATATCTCGGGATGCTTCTTTTAGCCCAAAGCAAATGATTGCTCAAGATGATCAAGACACCTTCAAAGAAACAAAGATAGGTGGCTCCGCATTGTTTAGGGATCAACAGTCAGATACTCGGCAAGCTGCATCTACTTTACCAGAGCAAGAAGTAAACCAAGATGGTCGCAGTGTGGCTCCACCATCCCAAACAAGCTACCCAAGTTCGACTCCATCCAAAGCAAGATATCAAATTGCTAAAGATGCTAGCAAGGTACCAAGAGAGACTGCTCCAACACCTAAGAAGAAAGCAGCCCATGATGATAATGAAACCTATGAAGAATCAAAGACTGCTGATGAAGTAGCATCAACTGAGCAGCCTTTAAATGCCTGGAGAGCACCTATTTCTCCACGAAGACAAGAGGTCGAGGATTCTTCTACGGCAAATACATCATTCCAAAAGAGATATCCTGATGAAGAAGAAGACATGCAAGTTGCCGACACTGCTTCTACGTCATGGCAAATTGCACCTGACAGTGGTAAAGCTACCTCTGAAGAAACAAAACTTGCCGACTCTACAACAGCAAGTGCAAAACCTTTGTACACACAGCGATCTTCCCTTCCTCATCCAAGGCAAGCAGAAGTTGAAGATGCTCAGGACAAAGGCAGACAAACAAGATACCCAAGTTCATTTCCTCTTCCAAGGCAAGCAGAAATTGAAGATGCTCAGGACAAAGGCAGACAAAGTAGAGTAACCATTCCTGAATCACACAAAATGGTAGCAAGAGATGCTCAATACGCACATGAAGAAAGGAGGAAGACTTCTACACCTAGAGAGCAATCTTCAGATCTTCTGCAAGCTATTCCTCAATCAAGGCCGGCAGAACCAAAAGATGTCCATAGTGCAACTAGTGAGACAACACTGTTTCCAGAAATTCTTGACACTGAAAGATCTAAGGGCACCTTTGAAGAAACCAAAGATCCTGACTCTACATTACCAAGAGCACAATCTTTGGGTGCACGAGATTCTCAACGCACCAATGGAGAATCTAGAACATCAGGTGCTGATCAAAGGAAGAATGTTTCAAGGCAACTCCAGCCAGATGCTCAAGATCCATTTCAGCTATCAAAATTATCACCTATTGATCAGAAAAGATGGGGCTCATTATCATCACAGGAAAGAGATGCAAAAGATGCTCAGGCCACCACGAGTGAGCGAAAATCAGTCTCAGCTGAGAAGCATAGGGAGATGATCAAAAGTGAACCACGGACCCCTGCTAAGGTGGAAGGAGTATCCTCTATTTACCAGAATCAGCCTCCAGTTGCACTAGATAACCAGGTACAAGCTCAAATCATTGAAGCTGATGAAAAAACAAATGGTTCTACACCAAAGCATCAACAACCTTCTGATGTTCTGTATACTTTGGATGAGAAATTAAATACTACAGCACCGGCCAATGCAAAAACTAGTTATGACACCGGTGCAGAAGATCCATACAGAAAAGATACTACCGATGACCAGAAATTTGCACCACCTCTATTGAGCAAAGAACCAACTTCGCAAGTACAACCTACCTCTGAATCATTACAAGAAGCAGCTTCCCGTGGAGATTTGTCTACCAAACCATCCACCATTGAGCAATGGCAACGTGCATCTGTCCCATTAAATGATGTAACACCAATAAGTCAACAAGCAACTCCCAGTGCTGAGCGTCTCAATCAGGTGGCCAAAGAATCTGGTGAGCAAAGAGTGGAACTTCCAATACCAACAGAAGCAAAAACATCTGGTGTTCAAAGTGCTTCACCATCATTCCCAGGAGCTTCCACTGCTGATGATAAGTTTGCTAAGCAATCAATTATTGATGAAAGAGTTGGAGAACCAACAAAAATGCAAGCATCAACTCCAGAATCTGCTCCAGCACATACCAAGAGAGCAACTCCTGATGGTCATGAAATTGGTGATTCAGAGCTTTTCAGCAAACATGATGGACAAATACCAGAGGCTGCAAAAACTAAACATGATCAAGCCACACTCCAGGAAGTTGTTCATGATCCCAATTTGCCAACTCATGATGTGGCTAAAGATACCTTGAAAGAAACAAAGGTTGCTGACTTTACACCATCTAGTGCAAAACCTATGTATACTCAACAATCTGCTCCTACTCCAAGGCATGCAGAAGTGGAAGATACCAGGGACAAAGGGACAAAAAGTAGACAGACTATTCCTGACCGACAAAAACTGGTGGAAAGAGGGGCAGGTACAACTGGAGAGCAAGTTTCAGAACATCTGAAAGCAATTCCTCCATCAAGACAGGCACCGGCTGAAGATGCTCTTGGTGTAACTGGTGATATAACACAGTCTCCAGATATTCTTTACACATCCAAGAAATCTGGAGGCACCTATGAAGAAGCTAAAGGCCCTGGCTCAAGGTTATCCAAAGCACAATCTTTGGGTGCTCAAGATGCCCAGGGCGCCACTCGAGAATCTACAACACCAACTGCTGGTCAAAGGAAGAACGTTTTAACAAAACCTCAAGCAGATGTTCAAGATGGGTTCAAAGAGTCCAAATTATCAGCTCCCAGTTGGAATGGTTTGGGTTCATTATCTTCAGAGGGTAAAGACATAATAAAAAGTGAAACCACCATTGCTGGAGAAAAATCATTCTCAACGGAGCAGCTTCGGGAGACAAGCAAGAGTGAATCCACAACACCCAAGGAACACCGCATTGATTCTCAGGACTCTGTTAACGCGGAGAAGACATCCTCTATTTACGAGAAGAAGCCTCTGGTGGCACAAGACAGTCAGAGGCAAGCTCAAGCTATCCCAGTTGGTGAGAAAGCAGATGGTTCTACTCCAAAGCATCAAAAAGCTTCTGATGCTCCGATTATTTTTGATGAGAAATTAAATGCTTCAGAACCAGCTAGAGCAAAAATTCATGATGACTTCAATGCAGAACAGCCATATAGAGAAGACACTGCCGATGACCAGAAAGTGGCACCTCCTCATTTGAGCAGAGAACTAACATCCCAGGTCCAACCACCCTCCGAACCATCACAAGATGCAGCTCTTCATGAAGATTTGTCTAGCAAACCATCCACCATTGGTCAATGGCAACGTGCATCTGCTCCATTACATGATATGGCTACTAGATCTGGTGATGATGAGGTAGCCATGTCTACCATTAATCAGAAGCTGACACCAATGGGACAGCAAGCATCTGGTGAGCAAAGAGTGGAACCACCTGTACCAATAGAAGCAGAAACATCTGGTGTTCAGCGTGCTTCAACATCATTTCCAGGAGCTTCCGTGGATGATCATGCCACTATTGGTGATAAGTACGCCAAGCAGTCGATTATTGATGAAAGAGTTGGAAAACCCTTACAAATACGAAAATCAAGTGCAGAGGCTCATCCTGCTTCAGAACCTACTAGGACGGCAACTCCTGGAGGTCATGCGAGTGGTGGTTTAGGGCTTGTCAGCGCACTTGATGGCCAGATATCAGAAGCAACAAAAGCTAGAGACGATCCAGCCAGAGTCCATGAAGATGTTGATGATGTCAATTTGTCAACTCATGATGTGGGTAAAGATACCTTCAAGGGAGCAAAGGTTGCTGACTCTACATCATCTAGTGCCAAACCTATGTACACTCAGCAACCTGCTCTTATGCCATCAAGGCAAACACAAGTTGAAGAAGCCAGGGACAAAAACATGCAAAGTAGAGAAACCATTCCTGAGCAACAAAAAATGGTGGAAAGAAAGACAGGCATATCTGGAGAGCAATCACCAGATCATCAGAAAGCAATTCCTCCATTAAGACAGGCAGCAGCAGCTGAGGATGCTCCAGCTGGTGATACAATACAGCCTTCATACATTCCTGACAGTTCCAAGAAATCCAGAGGCACCTTTGGAGAAGCTATACGCCCTGTCTCTACATTACCCAAAGCAAAAGCTTTGGATGCTCAAGATTCTCAGCTCACCAAAGGAGAATCTACAATGCCAACTGCTGACAAAAGGAAGGTTTGGAAAGATACAAAAGATGATGAAACCATTATGACTGAAGAAAAGTCATTTTCAGCTGAGCGGCTTAGGGAGATGTTCAAGGAAAGCGAATCTACAACACCCAAGACACAGCTTACTGATTCTCAAGGCAATAGTATGGTGGACAAAACATCCCCAATTTACCATAAGGGGCCTCTTGCTGCACAAGAGAGCCAGGAGGAAGCTCAAATCACACAAGCTGTTGAGAAAGTAGATAGTTCTAAACCAGATAATCAAAAATCTTCTGGTGCTCCATACACTTACGATAAGAAATTAAGTGCTTCTGCACCAGCCAGGGCAGATATCCGTGATGATCACAGTGCAGAAGAGCCATATAAAAATTACACTGTCGATGATCAGAAAGTGGCTCCATCTCTATCAAGCAAAGAACCAGCATCCCAAGTGCAACCTCTCTCAGAACCATTACAAAGAGCAGTCCCTGATGGATATTCGCCTAGCAAATCATTCACCATTGAGCCCCTTGATCAATGGCAACGTGCATCTGCTCCATTACATGGTGTAAGTACTGATTCTGGTGATGCTGAGGTGGCCATGGATTCTAACAATGATCAAAAGTCAGTACCTACGAGTCAAGAAGCAACTCTCAGTTCACCTGTACCAGTTGGAGCAGAAACATCTGATGTTAGACATACTGCGCCGCCACTCCCAGAAGCTGCCAGAGCTGATGATGCCACTATCGATGATAAATTTGCCAAGCAACCCAATATTGATGAAAGAGTGGGAGCACCAAAACTAATGCAAGAACCCATTACAGCTGCTCCGGATGGTCATGAAGCTGGTGGTTTAAAGCTTGTCAGGACACCTGAGGGCCAAAGATTAGAGGCTGCAAAAGCTACACAAGATTCAGCTACAGTCCATGAAGATGTTCATGATGCAGCTATTGATGAAAAGACGGCAACATATCAGGCACAGCCACCTGCATCAACTCAAGCACAGCCAACTGTGGAGACTTCACATCATTCCGATTCATCCCCATATGCACATACTGGTGACTCGGGAAAAACTGAATTGGTGAAACCAATTGTAACTGATCAAGAAGCAGCGGCGCATATAGCTAGCCCAACATCAATGCATACCCAACATGCTGGCACCTCACCAACTGAAGTAGCTGATTCTCAACAAAAATCCGCTCCATCAGGTAACTGATTTTTTCTTTATGTGCTGTCTAAAATTGCTAGCTGGCCTAGATAATATTAGGACCATGGAACATTATTTCTCAAAACTAACAGTTTGCTTTATGCATTTTAGATAAAGGATCAGCTCGTGCTGCACATCGTCTTTCCCCTGTTGAACCAATAAAGGCAGATAGTAATGTTTCTGCAGCTGATTATACTAATGTGCCACAAATGATCTTTCAGCAACAAGCCATACCATCTCCACCAAGTACAATAGGAATTCCAGCCTCAGATACCCAGGGTGTTATAGGAAAAATCCAGGAGGTAACTCCTGAAAACCGCCGCAGTGATGATTCAGGAAAACCATTTGTTCCAAGTCAAAAACAAGTTTCACATGCATCACAAACAATCCCTGGTCAAGTAGAAATGACATTCTCACCAGACACTACAGTTTCTCCAACCTCAGATACCCAACTTGCCTCGAAAGGGGCTCAAGAAGTCAGTCCTAATGAACAACAGGCTGTGGAGTCGATTACTCCATTGTTTTCAAGTGGAAAACAAGGTTCTCATGTCGGATATGCTTCTGGACTAGGTGAAGTTGGTCCTGCTGACAAGAAATTTGTACCATCAGGTAATTAGTTTCTCTTTTAACATGAGAGAAAAAATATACTTTACATTTTACAGAAAAAATACACCCTGCCACTGCTGACATTTCTTCCTCTGTTCTAGATCAAAAATTACCTCGTTCTGCAGAACAGCCTACCTCCGGTAAACCAAGGAAAGAACAAACTGTTGTTCCCACTGCTGAACAAATCAAGGAACAGCCAACTATCATTGGTCAACAAGACACACCATACACACGAGACGCTCTGACATCAAAAGATGAGGATGATACTACACCTACCCATGGCGATGTTCACCCTACTGTCAGCATTGAATCAGACAGAGGACTTTTATCAGTTAAAGGGGAAGAACCAACATCCACAACTCAAGCACCACCACCTCGTGTGGCTAAAGACCCCCTAGACACTGGAGATATATCTACTGATGCCTTTGGAAATGTTCAGTCCTTGAAACCATCAACAACTCTAGACGAGAAATTTGCCTCATCTGGTAATTAGTGTCTTTTAACATTAGAGAACAATATTGTCAATTACATTCCTTTAGAAATAAAACCCTGCCCTCACATTTCTTCCTCTGTTTTACCTCATTCTGCAGAACAGCCTAGCTCCTCTGGTAAACCATGGAAAGAACAAAGTGTTTTTCCCACTGCTGATAAAATCAAGGAACACCCAACAATCATCAGTCAACGAGACACACCAGACACAAGAGAAGCTCTGACATCTGAAGATGCGCTTGATACTACACCTACCCATGGCGATATTCACCCTACTGGTAGCATTGAACCAGACAGAAGACCTTTATCTGTTAAAGGGGAAGAACCAACATCAACAACTCAATCACCACCATCTCGTGTGGCTAAAGACTCCCTAGACACTGAAGATATATATACTGATGCCTTGGGAAGTGTTCAGTCCTTGAAACCACCAACAAATCCAGATGAGAAATTTGCCCCATCTGGTAATTAGTTTGTCTTTTGAAATTAGAGAAAATATTGTCAATTACATTCTGCAGAAAAGGATACCCTGCCACTACTGAAATTTCTTTCTCTATTTTAGATCAAGAATTACCTCATTCTACAGAACAGCCTACCTCTTCCGGTAAATCAAGGAAAGAACAATCTGTTGTTCCCACTGCTGAAAAAATCAAGGAACACCCAACAATCATCGGTCAACAAGATACACCAGACACAAGAGAGGCTCTGACATCTGAAGATGAGCTTGATACTACACCTACCCATGGTGATGTTCACCCTACTGGTAGCATTGAACCAGACAGAAGACCTTTATCAGTTCAAGGGGAAGAACCAACATCTGCAACTCAAGCACCACCACCTCGTGTGGCTGAAGAGTTCCTAGACGCTGGAGATATATCTACTGATGCCTTTGGAAATGTTCCGTCCTTGAAACCATCAACAACTCCAGACGAGAAATTTGCCCTATCTGGTAATTAGTTTCTCTTTTAAGTTTTAATATTAGAGAAAAATACTGTAAATTACTCCCTCCCGATTGCTAAAAGAAGTCGTTTAGGACATTGGCACGGTCTCCAAAACATAAATTTGACTGATAATTTTTACTATAAAATATTTATAAAATATATTTAAAGAGTACTTTTCTGAAACTATATTTCAATACGAATCTACTCATATCATTTTTATATTTCTAAACTTAACACATAAAAAAATATTTGTAGTCAAAGTTTAAAAAGTTTGACTTTGGACAATCTCAAAACGACTTCCTTTAGAGATACGGAGGGAGTACATGCTGTAGGGAAAAAAAACCTGCCACTACTGACATTTCTTCCTCTGTTTTAGATCAAGAATTACCCCATTCTGCAGAACAGCCTACCTCCTCCGGTAAACCAAGGAAAGAACAAAGTGTTGTTTCCACTGCCGAAAAATTCAAGGAACACCCAACAATCATCGGTCAACAAGACACACCAGACACAAGAGAAGCTCTGACATCTGAACACGCACTTGATACTACACCTACCCATGGCGATGTTCACCCTACTGGTAGCATTGAACGAGACAGAAGACCTTTATCAGCTCAAGGCGAAGAATCAACATCTGCAACTCAAGCACCACCACCTAATATGGCTAAAGACTCCCTAGACACTGAAGATATATCTACTGATGCCTTGGGAAATGTTTACTCCTTGAAACCATCAACAACTCTGGATACTCGTGGTATCACACCTAGTGACTTAGGGGTTGCTGAACAGAAATCTTCCCCATCAGGTAATTATAGCCATATATTGCACTATGTACAAGTCTAGGCCTACAAAACTTACTATTATTAAATATTTAAGTCAAGATTCTGCTGATCCTGCAGAACCAGCCTTCTCTCTTGGTCCAAGGGACGAAGAGATTAGAGATTCAACTTCTTCAGCACTACTAATTTCCTCTACCGACCCAAGTAAAGGAGATTCCATTGTTGCTGTACCTGATCAAGCCAAGGACTCGCAAACATCTCCCAGTCGACAGGAGATATTGTCCACCCAACATCCTTCAGGGAAGGTGCAGGAAAATATACCAGGTGAGCACTCGGGCAAAGAAAAGCCTTTGAGACCATCCGCTGCTGTTAAACAAGGCAAACCCTGTTAAGCGACCCCAGCATCAGCTCCAGGCATACAACATGGTAGTGTATCAAATGAAGTAACCCTTGATGAACAAAAGTTTACTCTGTCAGGTGTCAGCTGATTAAGTTCTCTCAATTATGCAGTTTGGACAAATGATGCACATTGTAGTAGGACATAGTTAATTAAGTTAAACATGAATATCCTTAAAACCAACAATTTTATTCCACTTCTAAGTTCATTTGCGATGTTTCAGGTCAAGATTCTGCTTATCATGCACAGCCTCCTTTCTCTGTTGAGCCAAGGAGCAATGAGATTGGAGATTTAGCTCCTTCCACACAACTAAATTCTACCACTGAGCCGAGAAATGGAGATGTCATTGTCGCTGCACCTCATCAAGCCAAGGATTCCCAAACAACTCCTGGCCGACAAGTCAAATTATCTGCACCATCCTCTTATACCCAGCATCCTTTAGGGACACTTCAGGAAGACGTACCTGCTGACAACTCTGGTGAGGTGAAGTCCTCCAAGCCACCCTCTCTTGTTCGAGAAGGCAAGACTGCCGCTGCAGTCCCAGGATCAGCTCCAGACAGACAACATGGTGCTGCACCAGATCAAGTAGCAGTGGATGAGCAAAAGTTTGCTCTGTCAGGTAATGTGTTTTTTTTCACAATATGGAGTCTTCACCGACATCTTAATGTGCACATTCTAGTAGCCTGTATAGTTAACTAATTTGCAACACCCAATAGGAACGCCTTAGAACCAACTATTCATTCTGCCACTAATGAGGCGGTTTCTTGCGTTTCAGGCCAAGGTTCTGCCCCTTCAACATTCCCAGCACCAGCTCCAGGTACACAATATGGTACAGAGCTACGTAAAGCAGATGTTGATGGACAAAAGTTTCCTTCATCGGGTAATGAAGTTCTTTCCAGTATGGACTGTAGACAAGCAGTGCACATTCTAGTAGCCATACCCTTCAAACCATGCTGCCACTAATAAGGTTTCTCTTACATGTCAGATCAAGATTCTGTCCATTCTGTACAGCCATCTTTCTCTACTGAACGAATGAAAGAAGACACTCTTGCTTCTGCAACAGATCAAAACAGCACACAGGAAAAAATAATTGATCAAAATGACACGACACCTGCTCCAGACAAAGCAAAAACTCCCTTCTCGGGTAGTCCTGATGTTTCAAGGGAAACTCAGAAAAGTACTGATGATGATCACATCGATCAGAAACTTCCAGACCAGGGGCGAGTTTCTCCTTATAGAGATGTTTCTGAGCCACCTGAAGGACCTACCCCTGAAGTGCAAAGTGATATTGTTGATAAGGAGACAACACTTGGATCTAGCCAAGCAGAAACTTCAAACACTAGACCTGATTCGACACCAATCGGCAGTAATGGTCATCTTAGCAGCAGCGATGTGCCAGCAGCAAGTTCCTTGCCAGAAACACAGGATCTACAGGGCTCTGCATATGCCCAGAGTATACACGCTGATTCCTCAGGAAATATCGAGTCACCAGGACACCTCTCAACTGATCAAGTGATGGCACCGATAATGAGCCCATCTGTACCTTCTGTTGCTCCGCTAGGTACCATTCCAGGTGAGAAATCTCTGATTAGCAAAAATTAGTCCCATGTATTTAATTTCATTGGTATGGATAATTTATTTTTCTTGCTGAACCATTTTAAATCACTTATGACTTCTAATTATAGGCGAAACAGTTTACTATATAATTCTTCCACTTCTTCCATATGTATAGTTTTCTTTAGCATTCAAGTTGTGGGCAAAATCATTTGCGAAATTACGCTACACTATAGACAGTCATCGTGTAACAGACTCCTAAGTGGTGATACCCTTTCTCATCGAACGATTTGAACCCACACCATATCATAGAGCTTAAGTTTTTGAAATTGATACTATTGGTGAAATCGCTATCTTCAAATTACAGGTACAGATTCAGTCCAGCCACCACAGCAAGCTTCTATGGCATCTACAGTGGACCTAGAATCCATTCCAGACACCCAGCATGGTATTCCACAAGGCGAAGCAACCCCAGCTGAACAGAAATTCGCTATATCTGGTAATAGTCGTTGGTTAGATGGTCTCAGTAGCACTCATGTCCTGACCTAAATTTGCGAACGGGGCCTCGACCTGACAGTGGCGAACGCAGAAAACAA
>CM014271.1:17308110-17330297 GCA_004135705.1 Alloteropsis semialata | reverse complement strand
GGGAGCAAATTTCAGGCTAAGGTTAATCCCCTCGTCTGTCACCACACCAAAGCACAAGTCAAGGTCCGGCCCAGGTCGCAGCTCCTACCTGGGGTAGTTGCAAATGGTTGCCAGCCTAGCGGTAGTCTCACAATGGGTTACAGGCCCCTGCAAAAGGGTAGGGCTGAGGTTCAGGGGTTTTCTCGACCTGCATGAGAAGGTCCTTCTCTTAACAATAACCCCGGGTCTTTCTTAACCCCCGCTGGTCAAGTTTTTCTTTAAAAAGGGTCCAATTTCTTCCTTGACAAGAAATAGCTCTGAGCATATTCTGAGGTCAATTCCTTATTTCAGATCAAGAGCCGGCACATACTCCAGAACCACCTTCCTCTGATGAACCAAGGAAAGAAGAGGCAAATGCTCCAGGTGTTCAACCAAATGTACCACAAAGTCCAGAAACAACAGTTCGGCATCAACTCAAGGCAGAGGCGCCATTACCAGATGCAACAGAAGCTTCATGGAAAGATCAGCAACCCACTCATGCTGTGCTTCCTGAACAAACCACTCATACTGTACTTCCTTCTAACTTAAGTGGCAGACCTACTCCTGTGGGCAGTACTGTTGTTGATAAGGAGGCAACACTTTTGTCAAGCCAAGAACAAACTTCAGCCGCTGAGCCTGACTCAACGCCAATCAGTGGTGATGTGTCACCCACAAGTTCTCTACAGAATCAGTACGCACAGCCTCCTGTAACAACTCAAGCACCAACTACACAATCTCTACAAGGTTCTACACCAAGACAAGCCTCAACTGATCAAGCGATAGCACCTGTGACAAGCTCAGCAGTTCCACAAAGTACTGAACCAGGTGAGGAAATCCCTTCTGATCAGAAATTCATTCCACCATGTAATTAGTCTCTAATTGGTAGAAACTGTTGACGCTCCATGCTGAATTATTTTATATCAGCCATGGCTTCCAAAACTTTGTACTTTAGAACTCTTCATTATGCATGTATATATATTTTGGTTTCGCGTCACATTGTGGTCAAATGCATAGTTCTGCTGTTAATAAGGTTATCCATAACATCACAGGTCAAGGTTCTGCTCAATCTACGCAACCACCTTTCTCTGCTGAGCCAACAGAAAACAACACTGGTGTTACCGCACCTGATCAAACCAAGGACATGGAGACAATATCTCATCAACAAGCCATAACACCTGCTCCAGACGCAATTAAAACTACATTCCCAGGAACTGATCAAGAAGTGGCGACGTCTATAACTAGCCCAACATCAATTTATCCCCAACTTGCTGGCACCTTACCAGCTGAAGTAGCCCATTCTAAGCAGAAACCCACTCCGTCAGGTGACTGATTTATTTTTGACAATATGGAGTCTTTACCAACGGTGCACATTCAAGTAGCCTTGTAGCATGTAGTTCATTAATTTGCAACAGCCAACAGGAGCGCCTTTGAACCAACTATTCATTCTGCCACTAATGAGGTGGTTTCTTGCATTTCAGGCCAAGGTTCTCCCCATTCAGCATTCCCAGCACCAGTTCCAGGTACACAATATGGTACAGAATTACATAAAGCAGATGTTGATGGACCAAAGTTTTCTCCATCGGTTAATGAAGGTATTTCTAGTATGGACTGTGAAAAAACAATGCACATTCTAGTAGCCATAGCTACCATCCTGCCATTAATAAGGTTTCTCTTACATTTCAGATCAAGATTCTATCCAATCTGTACAGCCATCTTTCTCTACTGAACCAGGAAAAGAAGACACTGTTGTTTCTGCAACAGATCAAACCAGCAGACTGGAAAAAATAATTGATCACAATGACGAGACACCTGCTCCAGACAAAGCAAAAACATCCTTCTTGGGTACTCCTGATGCTTCAAGTGAGACTCAGAAAATTACTGCCGGTGATCATATTGATGAGAAACTTACAGGCCAGGGGCGAATTTCTCCTTATAGAGATTCTTCTATGTCACCTGAAGGACCTACCCCTGCAGAGCACAGTGATGTTGATAAGGAGGCAACAGTTGGATCGAGGCCAACAGGTGGTGGTGCTCGTCTTAGCAGCGGCGATGTGCCAGCAGCAAGTGCTTTGCCAGAAACACAGGATCTACAGGGCTCTGCATCTGGCCAGAATGTACCCGCTGGTTCCTTAGGAAAAGTCGAGTCACCAGGACACCTCTCAACTGATCAAGCCATGAAATCTAGAATAAGCCCAGCTGTACCTTCAGATGCTCCCCAAGGTGAGGAAATCTGTAATAAGCCCAGATGTACTTTCAGTCCATGATCAATTTTTCATTGCTATGTACAATTATTTTGCCTTGCTGAACCGTTTTAAATCACTCCTGAGTTTCTATTATATATAGGTAAAACAGTTTATAATTCTTCCATAATCCATACGTTATTCTTTAGCCATTTGCGAAATCACATTAAACTATATATAGTCATCATGTAAGACTAAGAGACTCACTGTTCTGACTCCTAGGTGTTGCTACCTGTCCCATTTATTTGAACCCACACCATCTGTGCCATAGAGCTTTAGTTTTTGAAATTGAAACCACTGTCTTCAATTTACAGGTACAATTTCAGTCCAGCCGCCACAGCAAGCTTCTATGGCATCTACACTTTCAGACACCCAGCATGGTATCCTACAAGGCGAAGCTACCCCAGCTGAACAAAAAATTGCTATATCTGGTAATACTGTCGTTGTTTTCTCTTTAGAATTAACTAAAGTTCACCTTCTTCCTGGCCAAGAGATAGTTCTGGCTATTTTTATGTGAATTTTCTTTGTTTCAGATCAAGAGCCGACACATACTCTGGAACCACCTTCCTCTGCTAATGAACCAAGGAAAGAAGAGGCAAATGCTGCTGAAGGTGACCAACCAAATGTACAACAAGGTCTAGAAACAATGGTTCAACATCAAGTAAAGGCAGCATCACCAGATCCAAGAGAAGCTTCACGGAAAGATCCACAACCATCTCGTGATGATGATCATATCATCAATTCAGCAAACCCCTTTGTTGTCAGCGAAGGAAAAGCCTCTCATGCTTTGCATGCTTCTGAAGGACCTAGTTCTAAAGTGAGCAGTGCTGTAGTTGATAAGAAGATGACACTTCCATCTATTCAAGCACAAACTTCAAGCACTGGCCTTGAATCAACACCAATCATTGGTGATAGTCGCCTTAGCAATGTTGATGTGCCGGCCACAAGTTCTTTACCTAATGAAGAGGTACGCACCCCTGCAGCAACTCAAGTACCAACTCCTCGGGCTCCGCTAGACTCTGCATCCACCCAGAATGTACCTGCTGATTCCTTGGGAGAGAGCAGCTCAGCAGCACTTTCAGAGGCTCCACAAGGTAGTGAACCAGGTAATGAAATCCCTGCTAACTAAAATTTCGCCCGTGAATAGGTTGTGTGGACAATTGATGCACCTTACCGAATTCATCTTAGATCAGTCACAAATTCTTACAGTAGACCAGGAAAAGAAAACATACCAAAGAAGCACCATCTTGCTGGTCTAGAAATAAAGGCTTAAAAGAGATATTTCTGCCACATCTTAGGTCGTTTCTTTCATTTCAGATCAAGTGTCTGCTCATGCTTCAGAACAACTTTTGTCTGCTGAACCAAGAAATGAAGCCTCTCATGCTGGTCGTGCTTCTGAATCACATGAAGGGACTACTCCTGAAGTGCGTAGTCCTGTTGTTGATGCAAAGACAGCACCTCCATCCAGGCAAGTACAAACTGCAACCACTGGACCTGAGTCATCACCAGTCAGTGGTGATGTGCTGGACAGAAGTTCTCTACGGAACAAAGAGGCACAACATTCTGCAGGAACTCAAGCTCCAACTGTTCAGGCTCAAGGTTCTGCATCCACCAAGAATGAACCTGCCGATTCCTTAGGAGATATCAAGTCACCAATACAGTTGCCAACTGATGAAGTTGTGGCACCTATAACAAGCTTCGCAAAACCTTCAACTTCTTCACAAGCCACTGAACCAGGTAAAGCAAAGTTCATGAAAATCAATTTCTCATTTGTATGGATACAGTTCATCTTGCTCAACCACTTTAGATCAGTCATACTATGATAGGTAAAGCATTGTAGTTTCTATAGCGATTTATTCGTTTAGTATTAACCAAAATCATTGGTAAATTATTTTGAGAAATCAGGTTAAATTATAGTGATAATGTAAAAGTTGCAGGACAAGTTTTTGATGCCGTAACAATGTCAGATACAAAGCGTTAATATATAATTTGAGGACAAGTTTTCAATGTCGTAACCACTTATGAGACCACCGTCTTCTAATTGTAGGTACAAATTCAGTTCAGACTTCAGAAGAAGCCTCATTTGATTATTCGAGTGGTGAGAAACCCACCACGACTCCTAGTGATCAAGCTAAAACCCTACCAAATGTTGATTTCCCAACCAGTGTGGTTAGGCAATCTGAGAGTGCAGAACCCAACGGAATGGACTCGCAAGAGAACTTCAAAGGGGCAGCAAATCCCAAGATGCAGCAGCAAAATGCACAGTTCGACAGTCAGTCATTTAAAGATGACAACAACGAAGCTGATGAGACAGTACGGGCTAACATATCGACAACATTTGAGGATTTCCCAAAACAACCTTCATGGCCTAAGGGGAGGATGGAATTAAGTTACGAACCGGATAACCAACAACAGACTGACCAAGCTATTGAGGGCAATAGGAACCAAGCTGAGCAAACTAAAGCACACGACACTGAAACTGGTGGGCCAGAAGGCATGCAGGCCTCAGAAAATACCAATCAGAAGCTCAACAACATATCTCAAGAGGAAACTTTTGATCATTCAAGAAAAGAGGCCTCAGGAGTTCAGAGGTTAGGCCAGAACACAAAAGATGCTCCCAACTCAACTGAGGAGGCACCAGGCGATGTCCAAGCAATTAATAAATCCAAGGAAAGCTTAAGGTCCTCTGAAGAAGCCAAGGTGCAGCTACAGTCTGAAGACAAGACCAGTGAAACTGTGGCACCAAGCTCAGAAACAGGGCAACCTGGAGAAGGAGACCTTCCAGCAAATAGCTATCAGAACAACAGTAGCCAATCTCAGGCAGAAGCTTCAGATAAATCTGACGAACAATCTTCTGGTAATCAGAACAAGGACAGGGACTCCAGCAGGTCGGATGACTCAACGGATCCCACCAAGCCTAGCGACATGGAAGATTAAGTCCCGGTAAACTGCTGTGCTATGGCACATCGACCAAAGCATTACGTTGGAAGTAACGACTGAATAAAGGCCAAGCAAGATCAGTTGTTTTGGAAATTATTATTTTTTTTTGCTTATCCGTTATGAACTAATAAGGTGAACTCTGCTGCCACTGTATTCTACTTTACATGCATGATCTTGTGTTGCGCCTGTCACAAGTGCATTTTTACCCTGATTCTTTGAACAATGAGAATGCGACGATGTATTCTTTTATGTCAGAACTTCTGTTTTCAATATTCCAATAATCAGTCAGTGTATTCACAGTGGTTCTCTGCAATTGGTTCTACTTGCGTAGCTGTCAGTTGAAAACAATGATGCTTTTAAGTATTTTATCATGCTGTGAAGTATAGTTGTCCATTTTTGTCATTCTGTAGAACAAATTTCGAAAGTTTGCTTTGGCTAGAAATGTTGTGGCCATCTCGTACGAGGTTTCTTGAAAGGGGCCTCTTGAAATAGTAGCATCACATGACTCACATGTACTACATCTACATCGCATTGAATTTGCTTTGGCTGGGCATCATGCCCCGTTTGGTTTTCCAGCGCTAGATACTGTTCACAACTTTGACCACTAATTAAAGGTATTAAATAAAGGTATTTTATAAACTAACTCTAGAACCCCTGCACTAGAAACCCTGAAGAATCTAATGAGGCCTTTGACCGCATGATTAGATGATGGTTACTGTAGCATCACTATAGCCAGTCATCGATTAATTAGGCTCATTAGATTCGTCTCGAAAAGTTACGCTCATCCGTGAAGAGGTTTTGCAAATAGACTTCATTTAATACTCCATACAAGAAAATTTTTTCCTAGCAATGCTAGATGCTAGAAAACCAAACAAAGAAGGCCTCTGTTTTGAATCTCGCCAGACCAAAAGAAAAAGGAACCAATAATTGAGTGTCGCCAGGTCTGGTCTGGTCCTTCAGTTTGTCGGCCTGACCTCATCACTTCAACGGCCAAGGCCCCGTGCCGGCGTGCCACACCACACCCCCACCAAAACTTCATTGCGCTTTGCGCGCACGCAGAAAGGGTGACAGTGTCAGACGACAGACGGGTGCCGGGCCCGGGCAGCAGCCATGGCGGACGCGGGGGTGACGGGGGTGGTGGCGAAGCTGGGCGAGCTGGCGGCGGCGGAGGCGACGGCGCTGCTGCGCGTCGACACCGAGATCCGGGCGCTGCGGCGGAAGCTGGCCTACCTGCAGGCGCTGGTCCGCGGGGCCGACCGCCAGCGCCGCGGCCGCGCCAGCGAGCTGCTCCTGCTCTGGCTGCGCGAGACCAGGGAGGTCGCCTTCGAGGTCGAGGACGCCGTCGACGAGTTCCACCTCCGCGTCGAGGCTTTCCACCTCCGCCGCCGCCGGGGCTGCTGGTGGGGGTTGGGCTGGCACCGCGACGCCGTCAGTTTCGTCCAGGGCATCGTCACGCAGGTGAATCTCGCTAAGCCCTCGCTGCTGATCGACTACAAAAGTGCGGATCATCATTTACCAGCGCGGAGTGCTTGTAAAGCAGCCACAGTTTTGCAGAAAATCGATGCCCCGACCTGAGAGAGAGTGTTATAGCATCGTTTTGCATGCTGCAGAGGGCGATCCCCCTAACATCCGTGCTCAAACAATAGAAAATAATTTCTCAACTAACCCCTTTGCCTTGCCGTCGCACTTGTACAACAACAGGAGAATCTCTCTTTGTTTATTGCATAAGAGAAAGTGGGGCCCACAAATAACAGCTTGCACATTGCAGCCTGAAATCGAAAATCAAGCATCAGCTGTGATGTGCCATTTGAAGCATCGGTTACATGTGCGTTGGGTTTGGGATAGGGATATGGGATGGGGTATGACTGAGTTTGGGTTCAGGATATGAGATTGTATTCCATTTCCTATGTTTGGCATATGCTAGGTTTTGGATTGGGATACGGCCACTAATGACCAAAATACCCCTGTTAAAATAAAACAAATCCCTGTCCGGAATAAACAAGACTTGTTTTAATAGCATTCCAAAATTTCAGCTGCACCGTCCATCTTCTTCCCTCATCTCAACAGTACTGTAGCTGCGGGAGTAAAAGAAAAGGCGAAGATGGAAAAAAAGGAAAAAGAAACCAATAGCTAAAGAGGCAAGCAAGCAGTACATCCACCCAACAAAGATTAGTCAGGCAGCATCTAGCGAGACTGCCATTCACCATGGCCGAATCTGTATTCTTGTTTAGATGATGGGGTATGGTGTGTTCTTCTAGAAATCCATCGCTGCACAAAAAGGTGCAAAAGAAAAATATTTATAGTCTATAAAGGGAAGTATATGCTTCCGATCTATATGAACACTGAGGGGGGTGTTTCTTGCTGTCCATTGTATGTCCAGATCACATTGCCCCTGCCACAGCTTCATTTAGAACTTTAGTTTATGTTCTGAAATTGACACTAACGTGGTCAGGACCAAACATTCTTATGTGTAGCTTTATTGATACAATGTCTTCCCTAATTTCTATGGTCAGACATATGTGCTTCTTCATTTCTTGTACATACTTCCCATTGGATGTAAGCCACTGTTGTTTCATGTGCCTGTTTCCTGAGATTCTTGCTCAATAGTTCAGCTCTTCTTTGCGAATCAGTACAGAATTAAACAAGTTTTTTGGGCAAACAATTGTGATCTAGGTATGTCTCTTTTTGGTTGTTTATTTGAAAGCCAGGCATTTGCTGGTTTGGTTTGGTTTAGCAAATTGTACGAGTTCTTAGTTTGGGTGCCAATGGCCGCATGTCTCCATGCTGATGGTGTGCAAATTAACATGTCTACGTTATGCAGATTTTTGTACGTCATGGGCTGTCAACTCAGATATCTAAAATCAATGAACGGATCGATGAACTTAATCAGAACAAGGAAACATATCAAATTGAAAGTTCTCCTTCAGAAATTTGGAGTCCATCATCTGTTGAAGCGGATCCAGAGTGGTACATCGCTATCTCTTTCTCATTTCTTATCATTTTGTTCTTTAATCTGACCTCTTTTACTCTTACCCAGCATTCTTGTCTTACTGTACAGAGTTCCTTCTCATTTTAAAGTGGCCACTGTTCCCTTTTTACTTTTCGCTGTTCCTTTTTGTTATCTCTGTGTGTGTGCACACCTCACTGGTAAATATAGATAGAGTTGCAAATGATCTTATGTTCCCATCTTTTACGAATGAGAAAACATCATTTGGTCCTACAATCTGCTAGTTCTAGTGTCCAACTATTTGGTACTTCATTTCAACAAGTATAAATCATGGCATCAAGTTTAAGTCACCAAACTGTGAAAGCATATGTCCTGTCCTAGTTTTGTAATTAGGTTTGACCACTTTTATAAACATTATATTGTGAACACATGTTGGTCTCTTGGTAGATTTTGATATCATTAGTTCATAGTATCTTGTCTCTAAAGTGTTGGAACTTCGAATGTAATGGTGACTGCTGTGAATGGGAGTAGTATTTGAAGAGTGAGTATTGAGTTGCATTCACCAACCATTTCAACCCAAAAGCTTAAGCTGATAGAGAAAAGCGGGCAATTCACTTGTACTTCAACGGTGAGAAGTGTTGAAGAATTGGTTGTGTTTGCTACTTCACCATAATAAGGTGGGAAAAAGATCAATCACTTTGCTGTGTCTTAGATCACATGGAATGATGGATCACAATTGCATCATTTACCTTGTAATGTTTTAGCAAACTTACTGAAGTGCTGTATTCAATTTGATAGTACATTATACAGTGTGTGGTATTGCTCTGCTCTGAATAATTTTAATATATTGCTACTGAAAAACAAAACAGGTAGACAGTATAATAGTTAGTACATATATTGATACAGCCTAAAAAATTGAAACGAGGTTGACAAGTGAGTCCTAAAACTAAATTTTATATTGAAATTTACAGAGTTGTGAACTTCTTTTGTTTGATGTGCAACTATGCACGTTGGAAGCAAGCTATATGGTTGTAAACTCGTAAGTCGTAACTTCAATATTGAAAGTAGTGCTGATCGAAACATGCTGCAGGTACGAGGATAAGTATGTTATGGGCTCCAGACAAGGTGAATTTGAGACCCTTAAGAACTGTATCATGAACAAAGAGGGAAACCTTTCTCACCGGGCTGTCATCTCAATTTTGGGGGAGCGTGGTATTGGAAAGACCACACTTGCAAAAAAGCTGTACAATGACCCAGATATCATGAAACACTTTGAGGTGCATGCATGGGTCTGTCTTCCACCACATATAAGTTTCAGGGACTATGTGGAGATTATGTACATGCAGGTCAGCTCACAGGTCCCAGAAGCTCCTGGTGATGGTGAAATCACTGATAAGGAACTCAAGCTTTCACAGAACCTTCGGAACAGGATGTACTTAGTTGTTCTTGATGGTTTAATTAGCATTAGTGACTGGAACTCATTGTTCGACGTGCTGCCAGATACAAATGGCAGCCGGATCTTACTGACCACACATCTCAATGTGAAGGAAATCAATCACATTGACCCACAAATAGCTCCCATTGAGCTTCCTTATCTTGACATGAAACACGGAGAGCAATTGTTTTGTCAGCGTGTTTTTGGTGCAAAAGAACCTCCACAAATTTATTGGAGCAAGGGTTACTATGAAAAGGTTCACAATATATCAACAGGTCTACCTCTGGCCATTGCTGTGCTTGCAGGAGTATTACGATCAAAGGTGATTCCTGTGGAGTGGGATGATGTCTTTGAACAACTTGAATCCAATGGCCAGCCAAAACCAGTTAGACGCATATGGTCTTTGGCTTTTGACGACTTGCCACACTACCTTAAGTCATGTTTCCTCTACTTTGCATCCGTGTCAGAAAATTTCATTCTTTACCCAGATCGTTTGGTGCGTCTGTGGATTGCTGAAGGTTTCGTAGTGCCAAAGAAGGCAGAAACTCTGGAGGATGTGGGGTTTGACTATCTAAAAGAGCTGGTCTCGAGAGGTTTGGTCCAGGTCATGGAGAAGGATGCTGGAGGATGCATCAAGCTAGTGTCCATCCACAATCTGCTCCATGCCTTTGTGGGGTCTGAAGCACAAGAATCTTGTTTCCTTGAAATCCACCATCATGCTAATGTTGTAAATCCAAATGCAGTCCGGCGCCTTGCCATACAAAACTATGTGGATGCATATGTCAACATTCCTAATGTGTTCCCCAAACTGCGCTCTCTTCTCTGTGATTTTGCAGAAGACCAACGCAGCAGCTCAAGCTTTGGGGAGCTCCAACATCAGTCATTATGGGGCAGCCTTGCGGAGTTGTGCTCAAAAGCCTGTAGCATTTCTGAGAATGTTGGCTCAAACACATTGCATGGACTCCACTTCTTACAAGGCTCCAGATTCCTCCGAGTCATCGACCTGAATGGTCTTAAGATGCAAAAGCTGCCAGATGAGATTGGAAACATAATCCACTTGAGGTATCTTGGCATTAGGAACAGCAACTTGGAGGAGCTCCCCTCATCCATGTATAAGCTTGACAATCTCCAGACATTGGACGTAAGGAGAACAAATGTGGGGAAAACTGTGGATGAATTTTGGGAAATTGAAGCGCTACGACATGTGCTTGCTGAGAAAATGCTTTTGCCTAAGTGTTCAGTTCCCTTGAATAATTTGATGACACTCAATGGTGTGGTGCCTTCTGATTTGTGGGACGAGAAGAAGTGCCCCTTGAACAATATGATCTATCTCCGATCACTGTCTTTGTCTGGCATTTCAGCACCCCATACTACTGCACTTTCAGCTGCTCTGAGGAAAATGGAATTCCTTATATACCTAAATTTATCAGGTGAAGTCCTTCCATCTAACATGTTCACTACCTCAAGCATGCGCCGTCTGCAGGTCCTCATCCTGCAGGGTGAGCTAGAAGGAATCAATGATTTGCTGGGTGACCGCTATGTCCTACCAAACCTTGCTATTCTCCATTTGTGTAAATCAGAACTGTCACAGCGGTTTGTGGACAAACTTGCTCTACTGCCATGCCTGGCTGAGATGGAGCTCTTGTTTGTTTCATACAGTGAGACAACACTGTTCTTCAATGACGGATTCCCAAGCCTCACAAAACTGAAGCTTAAGAAAGTGTCTACCTTACAGGAGTTAGTGATAGGCAAAGGGGCGATGCCAATGCTTTCCATCTTAGCCATGTATGATTGTGACAGCTTAAAGACCCTTAAGGCCTTGAATGGCTTGGAACACCTCCAGGAAGTGGCGGTCTACAATATGCCAGAGCTTGTTGATAATATAAAGCTTGAGGATGAGAAGCTTTTCAGCAAGATCAAACGCCTGACTACCCCCACAATGGTAACAGACCGAGGAGTTTTTCCCGGTCATTTTGTCAGAAGGATGCGTGATACCGCATCAACAACACATTCCAGTGGCTTCTGAATCATGTTTCAGTGCCACGGAGGGTGTTGGTCCTGGGTGCAGGGAAAGCAGCAGACAACATTCAGGTCATCCTCGGAGTAGCATGTTTACATATCAATGCAGCAGAAGCATGCGGGCCACAGGTTCTGTTGTTCTCTTAGAAAAACTCAGACTCACCAAGACTACCTTCAACTATGGTCTATGGCACCTTCAGAAGCTTCAGATAGATCTGCATAACAGTTCTATCATCGACCAACGCATTATGTTGGAGGAACGCGCTGCTGAGTAAAGGCCAAGCAAGAGCAAGTTTTTGTGAATTCATCCGTTTCAAAAAATTGTCTTATTTTCTTTGCTTATCCTGTTATCCACAATGATCTACATGTATGTTCTCGTGCTGTGTGTGTCCAAGCACATTTTTACCCGGATTTTTTTTGAACAGTGAGAATGCAACGATGTATTCTTTTCTGTCAGCACTTCTGTTTTCAACGGTTCAATTTTCAGTGGTTCTCTGCAATTGGTAGTACTTATTTAGTTGCCAGTTATGCTTTTGATTATTTTACAATGCTGTGAAGCATGGTTGTCCATTTTGTGTATTTTACAATGCTGTGAAGCATAGTTGTCCATTTTGTGCCTGTAACTGTTAAGTGAGATGAAGGGCACATGAAAATTTTAGTGCATGTATATCACATCTGTTGTGCATGGGTCCCTATCAATTTTAGTGCATCATGTCCCTATCATTTGAGGTTTCCGAAATAGTAGCAGCATCACATGTTCTACATATTTGTGCCCCCACTACACTGAGTTTGCTTTGGCTGGGCAGCTCCCTGTCGCGACAGCACGGAGGGGAGCGCTATTCCTCGACGTGCACCCGGACGCCTCGGTCATGTCGAGCTCCGGCTCCCCCTCCGGCAGCGCCCCGTCGAACCGGCCGACGTGGTTGGCGAGCGCGAGCTCCACCACGGACATGGAGAGGTTGACACCCGGGCACATCCGGCGGCCGGTGGCGAACGGTATCAGCTGGGCCCCGGAAGTCCACCGCGCTGCCGACGTCCTGCCCCGCTTCCGCCATCTGCCTGCCGGCGGCGTCCACGATCTCGTCGAGGTTCCGGCCGATACTCTCGAACGCCCTCCTCACCTTGGCGTCGCTGCCGTCGACGGCGCTCACCCACGATAGGCACGGGATGTAGTCGCCGACGTGGAATGTGTCGAGCAGCACGTTGCTCTGCTCTCCTCCAGAAGCGCGTCCACCTTGGCGCGCTACCCGCCGCCCCCGGCGGCGCGCACGCCGAGCACGATCCGGCCTGCAACGTCCTTGGCGAAGCCTCTCAGGAGCTCGCTCTGGCGCACGACGCCGTAACCGTGACACTCCTGCTGAACCCATGGTCTCTGACGGCGCGGTAGGCCCGCCCCCTGGACCGGCTAGCTCAGGAGGTGGCGCACGGCCGCCTTGCATCTGCCGCGCCAGTAGGGGCCGTGCGGCGCGAAGGCGATGTCGGTGCAGCTGTACAGGAGGCGCCTGGGGACGGCGAGGGAAGGGCGGGTGGCGAACACGTGGTCCTGCGCCTGCATCACCTCCCGCGCCGCGTCGGCAGAGGAGACGATGACGGCCGGCACCGTGCCGAGGCGGAGGAACAGGACGGATCCGTGGGCCGCGGCGAGCGCGCGCAGCGAGCGGTGCGGGAGCCTGCCGAGCTGATGGAGGTTTCCGACGAGCGGGAGCCGCCGCGGGGACGGCGGGAGGCGACTCATTAATGCTGCGGCAGACCTAAATGCACGTTACTACAGGTTTCCACATCGGATTAGATTTCGCACGTTTATCTCCTGTTGCCGGCCGGGCTTAGGATGGCGAGGCGGCCCGGCCAGGACGCCTTTGATAGTTGTCTTGAGTGCCACCGATGAGCGGGCGTCCTGTGACAGGGAAGGAACGCGCGCCGCCGAAATTGAGCCAGAAGCAAAGCCAGAAATGGCATTTTTTTCATCTTTAGGGGAGACAAACAATAAAAAATTTTCAAATTTTAGAGTATTTAGAAATTTTCAATGGACATTTCAAGGCGTTGGGGGACCTTGCCCCCCGCCCCTGAATTGAGCCGCCCGCAGGCCATTCCGTATGCGCGCTGAAATTCAGAAAAAAAAATGATATGCTGGAAAGTGGAAACTGTAGTTGATGAACAGCTATGGTCCACGCCGCGGCGTGCTAGACAAGGGCGTGCTAGGCAGGGATATGATGGACATGGATCTTTTTTTAATCTTTTTACCGTATGATGGACATGGATTGTTTGGCTTGTGTTCCCATATATTACATTTGTATCAAAAAATGTGTCTGTCGTTGACTTTTTTCTAAATATTTGATATTTTGTCTTATTCAAAAAAAATTTAAGCAAATATCCAAAACAATAAGTCACGTCTAAAGTAAATATAATGATAAAAATGACAAACAAAATAAATGATATACACCTAATATTTTGAATAAGACGAATGATCAAAGTAATGATAAAAAATCAATAGCGACAAATATTTCAATACAAGTCACGTCTAAAGTAAATATAATGATAAAAATGACAAACAAAATAAATGATATACACCTAATATTTTGAATAAGACGAATGATCAAAGTAATGATAAAAAATCAATAGCGACAAATATTTCAATACAAGTCACTACTGGAAACGACTTTTATCTTGTGGACCAAGTATTATTCTTGACGTTACCATGAAAACTCACAGGGAAATAATGTTTCTGACGGGTTTTTCATATTTTTCCGATGGTCTTTGGTACACATGAAAAAAATGGTTTTCAGTAGTGGATGGAGTATGCGCGTACACATGCCAACAATGCAAACTTCCGGTCTCTTCTCTCACAAATCTTCCACGTTTCTAAATTCAGTAAGAAATGAATGGATCTTCCAATGACTAACAGGTTCAGAGAGAGAGAGAAACTAGTCGTGCCACTTCTGCTTGATTCGCAAGGTTCAATATACGAACCAACATGCTGTTTCACCCCCGCATTACATCGTCCACCCTAAATTGTGTGATAGCATCACATCATCCCTGGTCGCAGAAGCAAATAACAAGACGCCCCCCCCCTCTCCTCCTCCTCCTCCCCCCCTCCCCCTCCCAAAGCTGCCTGGGAAATGGTTAGTCTCTCAAAAAAGGAAGGGGGTCTTGGAGTAATCAGGTTGCAAACACAGAATGAGGCTCTTCTTCTTAAGAATTGGCACAAATTCTTTAATAAAGCAGATATCCCCTGGGTTCATTTGATTTGGGAAAGACATTACAGAAATAGCAGACTACCTAATCATGTTAAGAAGGGGTCTTTCTAGTAGAAAGATATGTTAAAACTTCTGGACTCCTATAAGGGCCTAGCAGCAGTCACCATTCAGAATGGAACTACATGCTACTTGTGGCATGATCTATGGCAAGGCAAGGTTCCCAAACAAGTCTATCTAGAGCTTTTGTCTTTTGCCCAAAATTCAGACATAACAGTTAGTCAAGCTCAATCCTTCACCTCAGTTGATCAGCTCTTTCACCTAACTCTTTCTCAGGAAGCCTTGGGGCAATTGCACCTTTTGGTATCTGACCTTGAAAACCTCAACCTAAATGGTGACAATGATTTCTGGTCATATATCTGGGATCCAACTTTTTCTCCTCTGCTCACGCTTACAGACAGTTAATTGGACACAGATCAATTCACTCGTTGTTTGGCTGGACTTGGAAGTCCTCTTGTCAGCCCAAACATAAGGTCTTCTTTTGGCTTCTTCTTAAAGATCGTCTCAGCATGAGGAACCTGCTTCGTCGCTGAAATATGGCCTTGCCTTCTTATGTGTGTGTGCTCTGCCAACACTCGGTGGAAGAAACACTTGAGCACCTGTTCTTAAATTGCCCCTTTGCACAGGACTGTTGGCAATTGATTCATTTACAGACTCAGCCAGGAGAACCCTATGCAACTTTGACGAGCTTCAAAGATCAGCTCAATGTTCCTTTCTTCATGGATGTCATCATCATCATGTGGTGGAGTATACAATGAACTGCCATAACCGATTTCAAATGGAGTTTGCTCGGGTTGTTTTCAGGGCAAAGTCGACCTTAAAACCTCTAATGTCTTTATGGATAGATACAACTCTGTAACTCTTTTTGTTTTCTTTTTTTCCTTCTTTGTATCCTGATTTGGGACTTGTACTTTTCCATGCTTTTTTATATCTATTAATATATAATCAGTAGGGGCTTGCCCCTCCTGTTTTCCTCAAAAAAGTCTCTCCCTTATATGTATTGATATATACCCCCGAGGGTCAATGCAATGAGAATAACAGATTATTAGGGTTTCATCCTGGTTCCAATATTTTCCATGGTATGAAGTTCACTTGAATGTCATGTTGTTCTCAATTTCCATTTCATATTGTATTCATCCAAGTTCAGGGACAATTTTCACAAGATTCTATACAGCAACTATACAAATGGCCATTATAGAAAATAAAGCCCTATGGTTGGTGAACATCACGGTACATCAAGTTCAGTGTTTTGCATATCAAGTATTTATTTTGAACACTCAAGTTTGAACATTTCACTTTTGGATCTCTGAACTATAACTCTGAAAAATCACACTGATGCTCATAGCTTGATAACTTCTCAAACTTTGATGCTATGAGCAAAAACCCAATCAATAGTTTGTAGCTCTTTGTATCAACTCCAACTTTTGGTAATGGTTCATCGTGGTATACAGTTCAAATTCAAGAAATTTTATCAAACAAATTGACTGGTTCAGATGGATGTTTGTGCACTGAAGGCAGACCTTCCTGTTCAGCCCTCTGCTTGACTGTTTCACCAGCTCACCACCTGCTGCCCCAGCACTCAAGCTCGCCGTCCACGCGCTTTCTAGAACTACAGCAGGAGCTGCTTGCTTCCAGAACTACATCAGGAGCTCCTGCACAATTTTGGAACAAAGTGACAGCTGCACCATCCTCATCCATCTCGTCTCGCCTAAGAACAGAGTAGAGTTGAGCGCCCATCTGGCGCTCGTTTGTCCGCAGCTTACGCCATCGCCGCCGGATTCCTTCCGCCCACGGCCTCGCCACCTCGCCATCCAGTGGCCTAACACCCAATCGTGCAGCCAAGCGCCGATAAGCCGCGTCCACTCCGAGCTTCGCCGTTGTCCTCTGCAAGACTGCAACCACGCAGCTGCACTCGAGAGTGAAAAACCAGGGCAGCGGGCCGGCGTCGTCGACGTGGATGGATGATCGTGGATCCACAGCCACGGCGCAACCTGACCCCGAGATGCCGCGCAAAGATTGATCCACGGGGCCTCCCATGGCGTGGAGCTTGACCTCCTGCTCCTCCGCTCCCATGCCGTTGCCCCACGGGCCTCCCAAGACCAATCCCATGGCACACTGCACAGCTCGTCCCCGGCGGAGCTAAAGTTCTGCTACGGTGGCCCTGCCCACCTCAACCCACCTGCACAGGCTCCACCCTCAATTCGCTTGGCTGCGCCACCGCAGGAGCTCGGGCTCGATTCGCGTTCCTGCCGCCTCGAATCGTGGCATTCTGATTCGCTCCGCATCCTCCGGATTATGGCCGCCTTTGGTCGGCGGTGCTGTTGGAGAGCGCGGGATGCGATTGGATGTGGAGAGCGGCGGAGGCTCGCCTGGCTGGACGGGGGTGGAATCGTCGGTGTTGAGGCAGAGTCGGACGTCGGGCGGGGCGGCAGAGTCACGGAGGGGCAGAACCATAGTGGTGTCAACCCTTCCCTTACGTTCTTTTTAGTAGCAGAGATTAGCATGCGCCTTTCCTTGGTTTGGTGATTGGACACAAGCAACCGGCAAAAATTCCTCATTCAAAGCAAGAAGCTAGCCCTTGCAAGTTGCAACTGGGGTTGAGGCTGTCGTCGATCTGACAAACCGTATTGATCTGACAAACCATTCGGTGGTGGCTGCTGCTTGCTGCCAGGGCTTTCTCTTCCTCTCCATCTCTTCCTTTCCTTCAAAAAAAGAAAAAGAAAAAAAGAGGTTCTTGTTCGTGGAGTTGGCTCTATGGTGACTCGTGTCGATGCTCCAATCCGATCGGGGCAGAGTTTAGTTGTGGCCCGTGTTGATGACCCAATCTGACCGAGGCAGAGTTTAGTTGTGGCTCGTGTCGATGACCCAATCCGACCGGGCGGAGTTTAGTTGAGGCTCTTGGTAGCCAGAGTTGTGAGTAGTGCGGTGCGTGTTTGAAGTCCCAATCCAACCCACCGTTGTCCATCTTTAGTTGTTTGGTCTATGGACCGAAGTTGTTTAGGGATTTTATCCCTTCAGTTGTACGGTCTTTGGCCCGAAGTTGTTGGTTTTCGGGCTCAAATTTTCTTATAAACAAGGTCAATTTTTTCGTCTAATAAAAATTCGGAAAAGCTAAAGCTTTCACCGTCCGTTCAAAAAAAAAATTGAGCTATAGGGATACAATCCTGTGCAATATTTCCTTTCCTTTTCCTGTGAACCAAAGGGATACCTAGGGGAAAAATCCTTCGAACTGCAATCCTCCAAAAAAAAATCCTTTTGCCAATCATCTTCCATTTCCAAAGGAGGCATAAAAGAGACAAAAGAGAGAGAAAAACAAGAAGAAACTTTTCAGGAATCATGGGAGAAAAACTCTTGGGCCAGCCGCCAGCCCCAGCCCTTGTCCTCATGGTCACGGTCCTACCTGTCATCTCCCGTAGACAAAATCTTGTGGGCTACATTAATGCAGCAGTTAAGGATTCGGCGTGGGCGACAAATGTGATGAGTTCATTGGGCCGCCACGAGGATATTGTCCCCAGTCCCCACCCGGTGGCCATCTTGCATGGGCCGATGTGGCGATGTCATGAACATGCGTGAAATTGTTTGGTAGGGTCAGTCCCTAGTATAACGCATGTACTACACACTACCAGTAATATGCTGCATGCCCGTTCTGCTTTTATAAATTACAAATTTTTTTATATCAACAATAACCACCATAGTTTAAAACATAGATGTAAATGATGAACATTACAATGCTCAACAAACTTCTTGGAAGAAGCTTCAGTAGAGACCAGCACAAAACTAGTGGAGTATGAGTATGAATGATTCAAGCTTCGGTAGTTTACCACCAGGAAGTTATGGATGGTGCAAGGCCTTGCAAACTGAATGCAAAAAGAGAAGTTGGAGCGCCTAATTTTGCACATTGGTTGTGGACATCACATAATAGATTCTTCATTTAAGAAAAGGAAACGGAAAGGTAAATCAAGATAGTAAGGAGCTGAACCAGAGCTACATTGAAGCATTTGTGTTAGATTTGTTGCATGCCTGCATGTCAGGCTCTTTTGCCTCATAAACAGACCGGTTAAGCCTAAATTTGGTCTAAATTTCAATATTTCTGTGTTAATAGTCGCCCATTTCTTGATCTGCAAGTCAGTGCCAAGAATTTTGCATGGCCCACATTGCAAATAAAATGAAATAATCACACCAGATTCTCTCGTCAAAACAAACTATATAGACATCTAGACATTCACACATCACATCTTCTTTCTATATTTAAATTACTGTATCATATATCTCCTAACTTTGTTTCATTTGGTTGGAACACGAAAATTATCATGCCACCCAAAATAAGAAAAAACCAAAATTTTCAGCACCTTTAACGACAAAATTGTTCAATCAATATGCAAAGTTCAACAAGCTGAAGAATCAAAGTATCCTATGCAATATCCTCACCAACATGATCTGGCCATCCTTGTTCCCTCATAACTTGGAACCGGCGATGCAACTCTGTCAGGCAGAAACACAGCATGTCATGTGGAAACCAAAACCAAAACTAGAACTGCTACTATATGCAGCTAGGAATTAATTTCCTCAGGAGTTCAGTTTATATGCATACCCTGGTTGTCGCTTTGGATGTTGAAATGCATTGCCATGCCGTATGTGCTAACACTTGTTTGTGGAACAAGATCTGGACGCTCGCCATTCCGAGGCTCTGGGTGTAGGCGTTGCAAGCTCCATGATGTAGTGTCGAACACACCCGAGAAATAGATAATGTGACCTATCACCCATGTGAACAGGAATGCATAGATAAAAATGTTTGTGCTAAAGTAACGACCAGTGACGGATGCATAAATTTAAGATTGGGTGTACATAAATTTTGCCTAACTAAATAACTATATAACATACAAAAAGATAAAGAAACCTCGAATACTTAAATATACTATATAGCCTTTTTTCGTGTGGTTGGCTTCTAAAATATGTTTCTAATTGATATTTATATATTAGAGAATAAATCATATTTCTCTTAGACTAGACAATGAGACTTGCAGGTAGCATGTTTCTCAAATTTACTTTTATTGATTCCAAAGCTTAAAACTCTCATCTATGAAATTGTTTCTACCTTTAGAATTTTTTTATTCTTTGTAGAAAAAATGTAGTGGGCCTAATACTACTAATGTGAGGACATGTATTTGGAAAAAAAACTCTTTATTGCAACAAATGAGTACTTACACAAAGTGGCTAGCCTAGTTCTCACACTCTTTCTTCTAACTTTCTAGCACGACTACCTTGTCTTTCAACCATTCACCATGCCCATGGATATATGGCATGGCAAGGGAGGGTGCTCTATTTATAGGCCAAGCAAGATCATAGGATTTAGCCAAGTGCCCCCTTCTAGAGATTTTCTAGATATTATATAATTTTCTACTTTATTTTATTACTAATTCTAGAGTACTCCGTGAGAAAATTTCTTATTCTTAAATGGTGGAGAATAATCTAGAAGATTGCCTTGCACTCTTTCACCATTAAAAATAGAAAACAAAGGAAAATGATGCAGCTTCTTCTTTCACACTGTATTCAAGCCAAGCATAGGTGTCAAACTACTGAGTGCTAACTAGTGATTAACCAATTTCACAAGAAATAATTAATTTGCATCAAGCATGACTAGAATCATTGAACTAATGAATCGAATTCCAATTGAACAATTTGAGTTTCACACAAACCTTTCCTTCTGTTGATTGTTGTAAATGCAGCTTTGGCCTCTTCCACCCCGCCTGCTATGGCCTCGTCGGTGGCCGGCAGCCCCATGCCCTCGTTCTTCGCAGGCATGGCTACCAGCAAGCAGCGCTACCGAGCTACGACAGTCGGCACGGCGGCGCTCGGTCGGCCAAATAACTGGCATCCGAGGGGGCAATGCCAAACCGGCAAGCCCTAGCTTCAGTGGGAGAAAAAGGAATTCATGAAAAAAAATGAAATTGGGATCTTGGACAGGAGGAGAACGAAGGGACATAAGAGTCACCGACGCTTCTCCACGTTGCGGGCTTCTTGGGCCAGCCCAACACGGTATGTAGGGAGCAGTGAGCGCCACTTTGCTTGTGAGTAGCTATTTGTTTCGTTTTGGACCACAATATACAGTTTCTGACATTTTTGCTAGTAAAGCTGCTAATGGTTGAGTGTAAACCGGTTTTTTCGGTTTGGGCATTTGTGTGGTGGAACCTGGTCTAGTGGAAAATGGTTATCAGAAGCAAATAGTTCAGTTGGCTTCGGTTAACAACTGAGATCGGTTCGAGTTAATTTGAATGGCCAGCCCACCGCTTCCTCCTAAAAAGTGATCACCACGTTCGCTGCCAGTCCTGATCCTAATTTCCTCAATCGAGAGGAGCCACCTCCTGCACGAGCTGCAGCTGCAAAAATCACGCCGCCTGCCTAGAAGTAGCAGGTGTGGTTTCGTTTGGTTATAAAACCCTGGCAGATCAGTTCAGTTCGGTTATTAAGACATGTGGTTCAGTTTAGGCCAGTCTCAGTGGGAGTTTCATGGGCATTAAATAGGCTGTCATGTCAGTATTTTTGATGATGTGGCAGCATATTAATGAAGAGAGAGGTGAAATGAGTTTCATGGTGATGAAACTCTCTATACACAGTTACCTAGACAGCTTGTGTCTTGCATGTAGTCTAGGGAACAACAAGAGATGAAACTTTGCATTGAGAGAGGGTGTTTCATCATAGTTTCAAACATCTTTTAGATGATGTGTCACTCTAGGTAATTGTGTCCATGAAACTTCCACTGAGATTGGCCTTAGTGATGTTTAATTGGCAAGGTACAAAGCACGTGGTCCGATGCAGGTATGGTTTGAATATCTGACCATTACCACCTTGATTTGCTAGTATACCTATGTGTATGTATACATACTAACTGAGATTTTTTAGGCAAAATTATTGTCCGCCCCTGGTACCGACCTGCAGCTGCTAGAGAATCCATCCGTCTGAAATCACAGATCGAATGAGAAGGACGTCTCTTGATCAGTCCGGAGCTCACCAACGTCTTTGTACATCATGTTGCCGTCATCCTCAAACAATAGGTCACAGTTCCGAGCTTCTAAGGTCTTTGTTGTTTAGTTGCACAAACTTTTCAAACTTTTCATTATTTATCCATCATATCAAATGTTAGGATACTAATTGAAGGTATTAAACATGAATTAATGACAAAATCCATTCCATAACCCCGGGTAATTTCGCGAGACGAATTTAATGAGCCTAATTAGGCCATGATTAGACAACGTCGTGCTACAGTAAATAATCTCTAATGACGGATTAATTAGACTTAATAGATTTGTCTCGCGATTTTTCATCCATCCGTGTATTTA
>CM014271.1:17282105-17300318 GCA_004135705.1 Alloteropsis semialata | reverse complement strand
GCCGAGTGCGCGGACACGGCGCCCGACACCGCGGCGAGCTGTTGCTCGGGAAGAAGCGGCTCGAGCACCCTCTCCACTTGGGGGTCGCCCAGGTTGATCCCTCGGCTCGTCGCCACCTCGGCGGTCTGGCGCGCGAGCCGCTTGATCGGCGCCAGCCTCAATGGAGCCGCCTGACTTCCCCTCCTGCAAACAAAAGGAGCCTTCGCACACTCATCGCGACATAGGCGAAAGAGGATCGACGAGAGAAAGGGGAGAAACTTACCGGTTCGATACGGGAACGTCGCGGGACGGTCGCTTGACGGGCGGAGCCGTCTCCGACCCCGATCCCTCCTCCCGCGGCCGTTTGCCCCGGTCGGCCCTCGGCGGAGTCCGCCCTCGGGTCGGGGGTGGAATCGGCGCGGGTCTGCCATCGCGTGGCGGCCCCGTGACCCCCGGCGTCTCCCGACCGGCCGAGGACTCGCGCTGGGGGGCCGGGCCGCTCCACCCGGACCCAGTGGAGGAGTCCGAGGCATACTCAAAGCCCCCCTCGAAGGAGCCCTGATCTTCCCTCCACAGCCCGTCCTGCCGAGCCTGCCGACGCCGCTCGCGGTACGCCGCCTCGGCCTTCTCGCGGGCCAGCCGCTTCCTCTTCTTCTTCGCCTCCTCCTCCTTCTTCTTCAGGCGGTCGGCCTCCGCGCGCGCACGGTTCACGGCTCGAGTGGCCGCGTCCTCGGGAAGCGGGGGTCGGGAGACCCTGAACGACAGGGGGCGCTGAAGAAGAAGAGGGTCAGATGAATCTCCAGATTCGAAAAAAGACGGCGAAGGAAAAAGAAAAACCCAAGAAAAACCCCGACAAGCTAACCTGGATGAGGGATTCGCCCGTGGGGAGCATGACAGGGTGATTCCGCAGCGGGTACCCCGCGGACGAACGCTGGACCGCTTCGCGGAGTCGGGCGACCATCTCCTCGGCGGAAGGTTCCCCGACCGCCATCACTGACCCTGTCCAGTCCGCCGCCAGAGTCATCTGGTCCAATCGCAGACGGCGGGCCATCAGGGGAAGGACGCGGCGCGAGTGGTACGCCGCAATGATCCCAGGGCCGGTAACCCCGCGCTCGCGAAGCCGGGCGACCGCGTCCCGAAGCCCGGTCAGGTGAGGCCGTTCGTCCTGAGGCACGCCCCAATGCCAGGGGTTCGGCCGCCCCTCGATGAGCCTTCCCGTGAAGGCCGGGAAGGGAGCGCCCGGGTCGCTACGCAGGTAGAACCACCTCGGCTGCCACCCCTTGTTGCTAGAGATCCAAGGGAGCGAGGGGTAGCTCTCACCCTGACCGGTGCGCAGCCGCACCCCGGCGCAGCCGTGTGGTCTCGGCCGCCCCTCCGCCCTCACCTCCTCGACGTGGAAGTAGGAGCGCCACAGGTTGAAGTGGGGCTCGATGCCGAGAAATCCCTCGCACATGGCGACGAAGACCGCCATGTGGAGCAATCCGTTAGGATTGAGATGGTGGAGCTCGATGCCGTAGTAGTGCAGGAGCCCGCGGAGGAAGTAGTGTGGGGGAAGTCCTAAGCCCCGCTCATGGAAGGGGACGAAGGACACCACGTATCCGTCGGGCGGAGCGGGGATCTCCTCGTTTCCCGGCGCCATCCACTCCACGGCGTCGGTTCGCCGGCACAGAAGCCCGCGCCCCACCAGGCGCTCAAGCTCACCCTCCGTGACGGACGAGCGGGACCAGGCCATGGCTTGCAAGTGGGTGGAAGGAGAAGAAGGACGGCGGCGGCGATTTGAGGGCAAACGGACGGAAGGAGAAAGGAGGTACGGGTTTTTCCCTTGCAGGCGGCGGCGATTTGAGAACAGGCGAGCGGAGGAAGAAGAAAGCCCGGGGCCCCCTCCTCTCTGCCTTAAATGGGCAGGTGAGGGAGCAGGCGCGACGCCTCGGGTCTCCCCCATGCGCCTCAGCTCGCGGAGGCCACGCGGCCCACGACGCACGCCCACGCCCCCCACGTCTCCCACGTCCCGAGATTCGCGCCCAGGCTCTCTCTCTCTCTCAACCCTTTCGCATTCCATGTCCCGCCTTTCGTTTATTTATTTTGCGTCCGTTCCTATTTCTTTCTCTTGCGCTTTTTTGTCTTTCAGGAAAAACAAAACAAGCCCGGGCCGTTCTTGGGCCCAAGGGACATGACGCGAAACCGAAAAACAGCCCAAGAGTTCGAAGGCCGGCCCTAGGGTCCGACGGCCGCTCTGAAGCGTCCGAGCGAAGGGGCAGAGATGGGCGGGCCCACTAGAGGCCATAGTCTCGGCACACGGGTGCCGAGGACGCCCAGACCTGCGTTCGAGCCTAAGGTTCCTGACCCCATGTATCTCCCCGAAGAGAGGCGACGAGCCCCTGTGGTCGGTCGAACGACCGCGGGAACTAAGGGGGTCGGGAATTCTGGGGATTATCCGAGGTCGATCACCAGTGATCCGACGGTCCTCTCCCGGAGGAGGACCGAGGCCTCGCTCGATCTAGCCCGCTAGTAGCTCACCGGGAGCCGTGTTTCGGCCTACGCGGTAAAACACGAGGCGTGCCCTTACCTTCCGTCCCGCGAAGGGAATGCGTGAGGGGAAAACGATAAAAAGACGAAACGGCTTCCCGCCCGACCGACTCGGGGGCGCACGGGGGAGCCGAAATCGCGAAAAGAGGCCGACTGCGCGGCCGCAGAAAGACACCACGAGTCAACCGGATTCCTTTATTTCTCAAATAAGGGTAAAAAGTACACGCGGCCAAAGGCCGTGAAATAACACAAACGGGTTTCGCCACCCTCGGTGACGAAATCAAGCGACGAAGGGAGCAGGAGATCCGATGCAACAAGAAGGGCCGAACTGCGAACGTCGCAGTCTTTCTTGTAGCATCTCCCCGCCCGCCGACGCCGCGAGGGGAGCCCGGCAGAGGGTCACGCCGCGGTGCCGCGACAATGGAGTGTCACCACCGACTCTCTCCGTCGCCCTGGGGCCGATGGTCGCCGGCATCGGCATCACATCGGCGCAAGGGAAAGGAGAGGAAGCGCGCAGGTGGCTGTACACGACCCTGCAACTGCCCTGGCGACGCAAGTCGGGGAGTGGCTTCGGCTCGCTACGGCACACGATGCGTCCGGATGCCTGACGGGCATGGCGCATCAGCGTGCACCCTCCCTCGAGCCCGTTCCACCGCCACCGAGGCAGCACCAACGGACGGGAGGGGTCGGCGGAATCAAAGCCGTCCTTCACTTGCGACGCCGAGCAGCGCTCCTCCACGCCGGAACTCCCCAAAGTCGCAGTCATTCTTGTGGCATCAGGCGACTAATCTCTCGGTCCCCGGACCAGGGGGACGCCCTCGAGGCGGTTCACCGACTAGAAATCTCATGCTAACAAGAGAAAAAGGAGGCAGGATAGTTGCGTGCCCAGGAAAACGGCCCGGGGAACCCTATTTATAGCCTAGAAGTATCTGAGTCAGCACTCAGGCCGGGTGTGAGACCGCGCCGCGTGGCCCTCCATGCAAAGCGACAGAGCATCACCAACGAACAGTGACCTCAGAAAGGACGACATGACGGCTCAGAAGGGAGGCAGTGCCTCTGAAAAAAGCGGACCATGCTCCGGTCCATCGGACAACGCACGGCGTCATCCTGTAGGGACCGCACAGAGATGGCAAACCCAACTTCAGCCTACAGGCGAACCACCGTTCCCCTATAGGCTCGGGGGCTACACCCACCGGGTGCGCTCGCGCGCCCCGGCGGGAAAAAGACAAACTCTACTCCAGCCCATAGGCGAACCAACTGTTCCCCTACGGGCTCGGGGGCTACACCCGGTGGGTGCGCTCGCGCGCACCCCCGAGTGACATCTGATCAGGCATCGAGAAAGAGCCTGCGCGGAGAACCACCTGTCCTCCGTGCAGGCTCGGGGGCTACTGTCGGATATCAATATCCGACCCTCTCACCGACGGGTGGGACCACGCCGTTTCAGGAAGAAGATAGGCATAAGAAAACCCGAAGAACATCAGATTAGGGGAGGATCAGTTTTCCCCCGACCTCGGCCGACCCTCGTCCGCCTCGGCCGACTCCCGTCCGCCTCGGCCGACCCTCGTCCGCCTCGGCCGAACCGCTCCTGTCGCTATCTCGCCCGACCTCTCTTCGTCTCGCCCGAGTCGGCGTGGGCCCGAGACGAAGTGGAGCGTCCGGAGGACCCGGCGTAAGGATGTGTCACCATACGCCCATGCCATTTCCCATCGGCATTGATTGGCCTCACCAAGCACTGTCCGGCGCGGCCAGCGGATGTGACTCTCACTGACTTGCCCGTACGCGGGCGCCACGCTAGGAGAGCCACGTCCCCAACAACTCCGATCAGCGTCTCGAACAGCGTCCAGTACGGCGTCCACAGTATCCCACAGGCGGCGGAGCTTCTTCGGCAAGCTTTCTATTTTTTACCTTCTTGAGCACGCCTTGTAAAGCCTCACCTCTCCTGAGTATAAATAGAAAAGTCAAGCCTCAGGAGAGGGGGGACGATCACACGACGCACACACCAGAACACAACCCACGAAACGCACACGCTCAGATGCACCAGAGACTTGGGAGCCCCTCCCTCTCTCGACCGCTTGTAACCCCTACTACGAGCAACGCGAGTAACACGAGCAGCCTCGAACTGGACGTAGGGCGTTCGTGCCTGAACCAGTATAATCCCTTGTGTCCTCTCGCGAACCATCCGGAGCCCAGACGCGCAATCCACGAAATTTACTTGTTGGTTATTTCGCACACCGACAGGTTCTAATAAAATTAGAGTGTGCATTGATTTCAGAGATCTTAATAGAGCGTCTCCCAAAGATGAATATCCTATGCCTATAGCCGATATGCTTATTAATGATGCTTCTGGACACAAAGTTATTAGCTTTCTTAATGGCAATGCGGGATATAATCAAATCTTTATGGCCAAGGAAGACGTATACAAAACGGCCTTTAAATGTCCCGGCTTTGTTGGTTTATTTGAATGGGTTGTGATGACTTTTGATTTGAAGAATGCCGGCGCTACTTATCAAAGAGCAATGAATTTGATTTTTCATGACTTACTTGGTGTTATCCTAGAAGTCTATATTGATGATATTGTTGTCAAATCGGCTGGATTAAATTCTCACTTGGCTGATTTGCGTCTTGCCTTTGAAAGAATGCGTCGGTACGGTCTGAAGATGAACCCATTGAAATGTGCTTTTGGTGTATCGGCTGGAAGATTCTTAGGCTTCATGGTTCATGAAAGAGGCATAGAGATAGATCCTAAGAAAATTGGTGTTATTGAAAAGATCAAAGCGCCTACTTGCAAGCATGATTTACAGAAATTCTTGGGCAAGGTTAATTATTTGAGGAGGTTTATTTCTAACCTGTCCGGGAAAGTTAGTGCTTTTACTCCTATACTTCGGTTAAAGAATGAAGCTGATTTTACTTGGGGGGCAAAGCAGCAAGAGGCCTTTGATGAGATCAAGAGATATTTGTCTTCGCCGCCTGTTCTCAAAGCGCCTAAGAATGGGGTGCCATTTAGGCTTTATATTGCGGCCGAAGATAATGTTATTGGAGCTGTTCTGACTCAAGAAACAGATAGTAAGGAGCATATTATTACCTACTTGAGTCGAAGGCTTTTGGATGCGGAAACAAGGTACAAACCTGTTGAAAAATTATGCTTATCTTTATATTATGCTTGTACAAAGTTGAGGCATTATTTATTGTCTAGTACTTGCATTGTGGCATGTCAAGCCGATGTTATCAAGTATATGTTGCATAGACCGATTTTGAGTGGTAGAATCGGTAAGTGGGCGTATGCTCTTATTGAATATGATTTGGCTTGTGAACCTTTGAAGTCTATGAAAGGCCAAATTGTAGCTGATTTTATTGTTGAACATCGGATTAATGATAAGCATGATTTAGAAATTGATTACATGATTTTTACTCCATGGAAATTACACTTTGATGGATCGGTTTGCAAGAACGGATGTGGTATTGGAATTGTTCTTGTTTCTCCTAATGGGGCTGTTTTTGAAGCTCTTAGCCGATTAGAAGTTGAATGCACAAATAATCAAGCCGAATATGAAGCTCTATTATTCGGATTAGAAATTTTGCATGACATGGGAGTAAAACATGTTGAAGCTTTTGGTGATTCATTACTGGTTGTGCAGCAAGCATCAGGCTATAATGTCCAGAAAAGACACTTTCACAAGAAAAGGCCATTGATTGCTGTCGCCAATGGTGAAGTTCTAACGCTTGCAGCAGAACAACGCCAGACCGGTCAGACCGGTGCCCGGAACGGTCAGACCGGTCCCGAGTCCATAGCGACCGGTCAGACCGATCTAGGAACCGGTCAGACCGGTCAAGCGTCTGCTGATCCAAATTCGGTTGCCAAAATTCTCCAAATTACAAAAGCTGAATTGGATGATTGGAGAGCGTCCATTATCAGGTACTTAAGAAATCCTAGTTCTGGAACAGACAGAAAAACTCGGCGTTTGGCTTTCAAATATATTTTGATTGACGATGAGTTGCATCGTCGTACCGCCGATGATTTATTGCTTAAGTGCCTTGGTGATGACCAAGCTAGAGTTGCCATGGGTGAAGTTCATGAAGGAATTTGTGTAACGCATCAATCGGCTCCTAAGATGAAGTGGTTGCTTAGGAGAGCTGCATTCTATTGGCCTACAATGATGGCCGATTGTTTTCGTTACTACAAGGGATGTGAAGAATGTCAGAAGTTTGGTAATATTCAGATGGTACCTGCTGCATTACTTCATCCTATTATTAAACCATGGCCTTTTCGTGGATGGGGATTGGATTTCATTGGAGAAATACATCCTTCTTCTTCAAAGGGACATCGCTTCGTGTTGGTTGCTACGGATTACTTCACTAAATGGACCGAAGCTGTTCCTCTCAAGAATATGACCCACAAGGAGGTAATTGAGTTTATTACTGAGCATATTATTCACAGATTCGGCATTCCACAAACTTTGACTACGGATCAAGGCACATCTTTTATGTCTAAGGAAGTGCGATCTTTTGCCGATATGTACAAGATCAAATTGCTCAATTCATCTCCATACTATGCTCAGGCCAATGGACAGGCCGAGTCTAGTAACAAGACTTTGATAAAGTTGATCAAGAAGAAGATAGAAGAGAATCCCCGAAGATGGCATGAAGTCTTGTCTGAAGCTTTATGGGCTCATCGTATATCAAGACATGGTGCTACAAAAGTCACTCCTTTTGAGCTTGTTTATGGTCAAGAGGCCGTTTTGCCCATAGAGGTAAATCTGGACGCTTATAGACTTGCTAAACAAAATAAGCTTTCGGTTGGTGAATATTATGATTTGATGATGGACAACATTGATGAAGTGACCGATAAGCGTTTACAAGCTCTTAAGGAAATTGAGAAAGACAAGATCCGAGTTGCTAGAGCATACAACAAGAAGGTTAAAGAGAAGACTTTTCAAGTTGGTGATCTAGTATGGAAGACAATTTTGCCACTTGGTTCTAAAGATAATAAATTCGGCAAGTGGTCTCCAAGTTGGGAAGGTCCATATCGAGTATTCAAGATCAATGGCGGAAATTCCTATATGGTGGAGACATTGCAAGGAGGACGTTTGCCTAAGGCACTGAACGGGAGGTACTTGAAGAAGTACTATCCAAGTGTTTGGCAAGAGGCATGAAGTGGCATATGGCCGATATTTGAGTATCGCCCTTAGAAATATATGATGGCCGATGAATTGTGTTAAGACATCGCCCTTAGATGACAATTTTGGTACTAGTATGTTTTATGGTACGCAAGCTTTACCAAAAAACAGGGGGGCATATGTTGACAACCAAAATTGGCACAAGGACCAGAAGGATTGCAAGACAAGAAGACGGCGCATGGAGCAAGACAGGACGGCGGTCACGCCCGAACCGGTCTGACCGGTGCGGGGGACCGGTCAGACCGGTCACCTGAGTTGTAATACCGACTAGGACTCTAAAAATTGGATTCCGAGATTGTAACGAGTTGTAACTTGGTTTCCTTGCGGGACAAGACCTACCCTCCCTATAAATATAAGGGGATTCGGCCGATTGAACACACAACAATCGAATCTATCCAATTTACTACTTTTACCTTTACTTTTTTGCATCTCCAAACCCTAGCTTTTCCAACCCTACTTGCTGTTCTTCCTTCGTCTCCGCGACGTCTGAAGGCGTTCTAGGTGGCCTGCCGACCCTAGAACACCCCTGGCGGCGTTCTCCCTGACGGATCCTTCCGGGAGGCGCTTTTAGGGTTTACCCCGTACTCGCCGGCGGTCACCGGTCTGACCGGTTCCGTTGACCGGTCTGACCGGTCAGCCCGGAGGCAGCTGCGATCTGGTCCTTTGCAACCCGCGCGAACTAGCGCATTCGTGTGTTGACCGATTTCTGCATCAACAGGACCGAACTAAACAAGGCCTATAATTGAATGAGCAGTATATCAAGCAACAATGAATTTAGCTACCGTGAGATGTCCTTGACATTTCTTGGCATGAATACGACTGTTGTGGCTCGTAAATGATTCCTGTACTACAGGATGCGGTCGAATGTGGGGAAGGGGAGGATACGGTCGAATGTGGGGAAGTGTCGTGACCCCTTCTTATATACAGAGCCCTGCTGCTTCTTTGTCATATGCTCATAATCATAGCCCCCTTGTATCATCCAGACGCTGAATGTAGTAGTCTCCTGAGGGCCTATTTATTCTTAGCTTAGCTTAGCTAGGATGGCTGTGCATTTGGGAACAGAAGGTTTCAGGAACCACATCTCCTCTGGCGTCCGTGCTTCAAATACAATGAAAGAAACAGGCTTGAGGATACGAGGATGACTTCGCTCGTGGTTGCCTCGGCCTTGGACCCGAAGTCGGCTGCCTGGTCCGACTCGGTAGGGAATGCCGATATAGAAGAAGCAGGGCAGTAGGGCACGCTACGGCTAGCTCATCAAGATGCGAGTTCACCATCCAGCCGCCATCTGCTGGTCCGTGTGGGGGAAGCTTTTCCTGCAGTGAAGTGAACTGTATGAACATGTTTTCCCTACATTAATGTCAAGGGTGCCGGCGCATCCACAATAGAAAAGAAGACCCAAGACTGATGCATGGGTGTGGGCAGATTTTTTTTTTTTTTGGAGATCGAAGTAGGGTCATCAGTAGAACGATTTATGGTTGTCCACGGTGGAGTGAACGTTGAAAGTACACCAGCCTTCTTGCAAGGACCATCAATTGTGTTCTAGTTTTCCATATATAAACATACAAAGGTCATCAGCTGACAGATCGAACAGTCATCCAATGCTGCTGGAGGCACGACTGCCTTTGTTCTTGCAAGGATTTATCATTAGTTCATTGTTGACATCTCAAGTCATGAATAGGACCATCGAAGCTAAGCCCTGCAAGAAGATACTACTACAGTCACCGACCGATGAGATCGATGGAGAGCAAATGCGATAATAAAACGCCCACCGGCCACCAAGCTAGGCACCAGCCTCCTGTTTTAAGCACGCCCTTTCTTTATACTCCTATATGAAAGACAGCATTCCCTTCTTTTTTTTGCCTCCTCTGTCATACTATCTCACTATATATATATATATATATGAAACGACCCGGATTCTTATTTCTAAGATTCCGAATCCCTGTACCATAGTGTTAGTCCCAGAATCAACAGCTAACACGTACAGAACTCATTCCAGCCGAATATCACATCCATACTTCGAATAAAAGTATAAAACATTACATAAAAGTCTTACAATAGTGGATAACTCTGGAAGTACGTTTATTACAAGCCTCTTGGGCTAAATGCGACAAAATGAAATACTAAGCGAAGCGGTAGCTATTCTTCTGCCTTGGCGATCATCCCCACAGGCTCTTCAGCTTGAGCATAGTAGCAACCTCAATTGTACCATCCGTCAGCATTGTTATCGTACTCGCTTTCATAACCTGTTTCATCATAAGCTGTTCCCAAGGATTGGAACAGTTTCACGTCACCATCCGTAATGCAAGCTTTAAGTGGCCTAATTCTAGTATAAGAAATATCAAGGATAGGCTTAAGGTTAATCCTATGCAAGCAGCACTTCATCCCAAAACCATTCTCACATCACCTACGAGCACTCCTGGCACACCAGGTACCCGTCACCAAGAATCTTCCACTCTTCACTCTCTAGGCGATGCGAAAGCTCCCACCCTTCGCATCTCAACTGCCCGAGGCAGGCCCTACTCTAGAGGGGAGGTAGAAATCCCTAAAACAATGGCGGATTGTGTGAAATTCATTGGAGCGTCCATTGACCGCGGACGGCGGCTATATATAGATTAGACTCTGCAGAGTTTGTACACCTGGACCCACTCGGGCTGCAAAGCTGGCCGTCGCCAACTTGAGACACAACCCACAGCACAGACCCTAGCCAGTGAACGGTACCCTCCTGCTTTTCCCGGCCTAGGATACACTGAGGACGCAACTCGGTGTCCGAGAACTGTGATGGCCTGCCCCGCGGTGGCCAATCCCGGGTCCGAGCCTCTCGGGAAACAAAGGTCTTCCAGCCTTTTTCCCCTTACACTTCCGCTAACTCCTACAGTCCGGGTACCGCACTTAACTAGGCTGGCTGGAACATCCCCCGTAGATGTAAGTGGTGTGTACGAAGTTCAATGAACCAGGCAATCCAACTCGGTTTTTGGTGCCGGGGTGAGCGTCACCGTCAAATTGCGTATCCACCTCCAGTGGTCCGCATCGCGCACCCATTACAGGTATTGCCGCCAAACTCCTCAAGTAACACAAAGATCATGTACCCGCCACAGGTACTCCGTAGGATGTGCCCAAGCACACACCCCAGCCCTCGATACGAAGATCGAGTTAATCTGCTCACCCCCGCAAGATTCCCAAAACCCCTTACTCCTTTCCCGGGTTTTTGCCCCACACACGCCAAGAATCCTATCACAACCATCCCATAACACATGCAAGCATCGCATCAAAGTAAAGCAGGTTTATCAAGGAATACGGTAATTAAACAAGGCTATGCAATAGGACAGAATCATCATCATGCGATAAAGTAAAGCGCTAGCATACTAGTTGCAATGCCTAAATAGGATTCAAAAGCGGATGGGCGTGAACCTTGCTCTTGGTAGAAGTCCTCGACAACTGGTTCTTCCGAGTAGTGGTAGAAGCCGTCTCCTCCTTGCGTTTCCTCAGCTGGTCCTATTCACGAGAAAAGAAATACATCGGACCTATATTCAAATAAACTCCAAAGAAGAAGCAAAAAAGAGCCCAAAAGCACTCAACTCCTGTTCTAACGCGTAGAGCATGATTTTAGGAATTTTTAGAGACTAGTTTCATAATTTTCTAAGCTAGGATGAATTTATTATGAATTTTCTTAGCTAAATCCTATTTCTGTAATTCCGAAAAAGAAAAAGAAAAACAGTGACACGTGGCAGCACCAGGGCGCGACACGTGGCATGCTGACGTCAGCATGACGTCATCAGTGGGGTCGGCCACTGCTGACGTCATGATGACGTCAGCGTTGACCGGTCAACGGTCAACGGTCAACAGTCAACGGGTGGGGTCCACCGGTCAGTGGGGGTGTGTGGCTGACAGGTGGGGCCAGCTTGTCAGTGACTGTGTGAGGCTGACGTGTGGGACCGGGCTGTCAGATAGGAAAAGGATAAAGGTTGGACACGGGCCGCTGTTGGGCTGTTTTCCTGCAGGCTTCAAGAGTTAGAGGGTGTTTTCCGGACTTTTTCTGCTGGGCGAAGGGTTCGTGGGCCGCACTGTTACGGCCCAAGGCCGGCTCGGCTGCGGTGGAAGGGAAGGCCTGGTTCGGCGGCTGACGGAACGGGCCCACGAGTCAGTGACTCGGGCGCCCCGGGCCCACATGGCAGCGGAACGGAGGAACGGCGGGATCCGGTACGGTTTGTGCGGGGTCGTGCGCGTGTGGTCTCCGGTGTGGTTGCTCGCGGCGAACGCTCGCGGCGCGCCATCGGAGTGCGGCACGGCGCGCGCGTTCGACGGCGGCGGGCTACAGAGCGTCGGGTTCGGCGTGCACGCGGTCCGGACCTCCTGTCCGTGGTGCACGTGGTCCAAGGGGGCGAGCAAGGGAGCTTGGAGGGGGTTAAGGGCGACCGCACGAGTGGAACACCGGCGAGCGGCGGTTCACGGTGAACTCGAGCGGCGGTAAAGGAATCAAGGCGGCGGGGCTCCTCGTGCGCGACTTGGGCCTCCTGCCCGCGGTGCGCACGCCAAGGAACTCGAGCAAGGGTTCGGGGAAAGTTTTGGAGGTGCTAGAGGGCTAGAACGGCGAACGACGCGGCGCGCTGCGTTCACGGCGAGCGCACGGCGGCGAGCAGGGGATTTGGAGGTTTTGGGGTTTTGGCTTTGGGCTCCTGCAAGAAGGTGGGTGCGGCTCGAAGGCCGGTCAGGCAAGGGGCTCAGGGGTGGCACAAGGTTCAACATCACACAGAGAACATCAAGCTCCAAAACGGCGCCCATGGCGAACAGAGTACGGTGCACGGCGAGAGAGGATTTGGGGACTCACGGTGGGTAGGTGATGAGAGCGTGAGGCCGAGCGTGATGCAGGGGTCGCGGAACGGCTTGCGGTTCTCCTTGCGATGCTCCTCAGCGGCGGCTCCTCCTCCTCCTCGGCTCCGGCGTGATGGCGTCGCGGTTCGGCGTTCTCCGGGGCTTCTCACGGACGGCGCCGGCTTCCTCACGCCCACGCCTCCACTTCTCTTCTTCCTCCTCCTACTCCTTCTCCTTGGAAACGGGTCTGGGTGGATTTGGGCAGGGCTTCGCCCCTTTGGGTTTGATTTGGCCGGAGAGGATGGGGATGGGGGTTTTTGTAGGCGGGCTCGGCTGGGGATCTTCTTGGCGGCCAAGCAAACCAGGGGGAGCAGGGGCACGTGGGTGTGGGGCCAAGGCGGTTGCGGGCTCGCGCGATTCGCGGCGGGCCTGGTGCGGAGCTGGCGCGCGCGGGCGGGAAAGAGAGCGCGGCGCGGCGGCGTCATCCTCCGGGCGGAGGAAGACGACACTGTGGGCGCGGGCCCACAGGTCAGGGAGAGCGGGGAAGCGGACGATCGGGCGAGCGAGCTGGGCTGCGCGCGAGTTGGGCCGCCGCGTGGATTGGGCTGCGCGCGGGAGAAAGGGAAGAAAGCTGGGCCGCGCGTGGGGGAAAGAGGAAAGGGGAGAGTGCGGGCCGGTGCTGGACTTGTGGACTGGGCCGGAAGATGGTAAACGGGCCGGGCTAAGGGAGTTTAGGCCTGTTAGAGTTAGTATAGGTTTTGAATTCATATTTGAACGGTTTGGATTCAAATATGAATTCCACTCAAGCAAACAAATAAAACCAAGAAATCCGAATCACTCTAACACAATAATTTCCCTAATGCAATGCACATGATTATTTATTAGGATATTTTAGAGAGAGAGAAGTATTATTCTTGGAGTTTACACACATGTTGCACAAAAATTTTTAATTCACCAAATTTACAACTAGGGATGTTACAGACTCCCCCCCTCACAGGAATCTCGTCCTCGAGATTAAGGCTTACCTAGGTTTCGAAGAGATGCGGGTACTTCTCACGCAGATCAGCTTCCTTCTCCCAAGTGGCTTCTCTTTCTGAATGATTGCTCCACTGAACCTTGCAATATGGAATTGAGGTCCTTCTGGTTTCCTTAACTGCGGTGTCTAGGATCTTTGTCGGGTACTCCATGTATTCTAGCGTATCCTGGAGATCCATTGCTTCCATAGGCACTTGTTCTTCAGGAACCCGTAAGCACTTCTTCAATTGCGAAACGTGAAACACGGGGTGTACTCCCGCAAGATCCGGGGATAGCTTCAACTCGTAAGCTAGGTTTCCAACCTTCCTGATAATCTCATAGGGGCCCACATACCTTGGTGCTAGCTTTCCTTTTACGTGAAACCTCTTGGTGCCTCGTAGGGGTGATACCTTGAGATAGACAAAATCTCCAACTTCAAAGCTTAAGTCTCTCCTTCTTTTATCTGCATAACTCTTCTGACGGCTTTGAGCAGCCTTAAGGTTCTCTTTGACTTTCTCTACATGTTCTTCTGCTTCTTTGATGTCGTCAGGTCCAAAGAAAGTTCTTTCTCCTACTTCTGACCATAACAGTGGGGTGCGACATTTGCGACCATAGAGTGCCTCAAATGGTGACATTTTCAAACTTGCTTGATAGCTGTTGTTGTATGAGAACTCAGCATAGGACAAACTCTTCTCCCAATCTTTCTTGTAATTCAGCACACATGCCCTGAGCAAATCTTCCAAAATCTGATTAACCCTTTCTGTCTGTCCATCAGTTTGTGGATGAAAGGCGGAGCTGTACTCTAAGCTTGTCCCCATGGTCTCATGTAAGTGCTTCCAGAACTTAGCTGTGAATTGTGAGCCTCTGTCAGATACAATGCTTCGGGGTGCCCCATGCAATCTGACAATGTGATCTATGTACAACTCTGCTAGCTTGTCAACCCGGTAGTCTATCTTTACCGGTATAAAGTGTGCCACCTTGGTCAATCTATCAACAATTACCCAAATTGAATCATTCCCTTTCTGAGTTCGCGGTAATCCCACTATGAAGTCCATGCTGATATCATCCCATTTCCAGACAGGTATATCAAGTGGTTTCAGTAGTCCTGCTGGCCTCTGATGTTCGGCCTTGATCCTTTGGCAAGTATCGCAGTTGGCTACGTACCCAGCAATATCAACTTTCATGTCTTTCCACCAGAATCGTTGTTTCAAGTCCTGATACATCTTGGTACATCCTGGGTGTATAGAATACCTGGAATCATGAGCTTCTCGAAGGATAACCTGTCGTAACCCTTCCTTCTCGGGTACACAAATTCTGTCTTTCTTCCATACTGTCCCCTTATCATCAATTCTGAAGGTCGGGAGGTGCCCATCCTGCATTGACTCTATTATTTCCTTTATTTCTTCACTACCTTTTTGAGCTTCACGAATCCGGTCTTCCAGATCATATTGCACTCTCATCTCATTCAGCTGGCTGGTGGTGACAATTTCTAGGCTCAACTTTTCCATTTCCTTGTACAGTTCTGGCTGACTTTCTTTCACCATGAGATTGTTGCAATAACTCTTTCGACTCAAAGCATCAGCTACGACATTAGCCTTGCCGGGGTGATAGTGTATCTCCAAGTTATAGTCCTTGATCAGTTCTAGCCATCTCCGTTGCCTCATATTCAGTTCAGACTGAGTGAAGAAGTACTTTAAACTCTTGTGATCAGTGTATATGTCACACTTGTTGCCCATAAGGTAATGCCTCCAAATCTTCAGTGCATGCACTACGGCTGCCAATTCCAAGTCATGAGTGGGGTAGTTCTCTTCATGCTTTCTAAGCTGTCGGGATGCATATGCCACAACTTTGCCTTCCTGCATAAGCACACATCCAAGGCCTTGCCTTGACGCATCACAATATACCACGAAGTCTTTCCGGTTATCTGGAGTTGTGAGAACTGGGGTAGTGGTGAGACGCTTCTTGAGCTCTTGAAAACTTGCTTCACATTCATCAGACCAAACAAATGGAACGTTGTTCTTCAGCAATTCGGTCATTGGCTTAGCAATCTTGGAGAAGTTCTCAATGAATCGACGGTAATACCCTGCAAGTCCGAGAAAGCTTCGGATTTCTGAGACATTCCTTGGCTGTTTCCACTTGGATACTGCTGCGATCTTCTCTGGATCCACTGCCACTCCTTCCGGGGTCAACACATGTCCAAGAAAAGCAACTTCTTCTAGCCAGAACTCACACTTACTGAACTTGCCATAGAGTTGATGTTGTCTGAGCCTTTCCAACACTATTCTCAAGTGCTCGGCATGTTCTTCCGCGGTCTCAGAGTAGACTAAGATGTCGTCAATGAATACAACAACAAACTTATCTAACTCTTCCATAAACACCTTATTCATCATGTTCATGAAGTATGCAGGCGCATTAGTGAGTCCAAATGAGACTACTACAAATTCATACTGCCCATACCTGGTCACGAAAGCTGTCTTTGGGATATCTGACTCTCGTATCTTCATCTGGTGATAGCCCGAGCGCAAATCAATCTTGCTAAAGTATCTTGCCTTCTTGAGCCTGTCCAATAAATCATCAATTCTGGGGAGTGGGTACTTGTTCTTGATGGTTACCGCATTAAGAGAGCGGTAATCAATGCACATTCTCAGTGTATCGTCTTTCTTCTTCACAAAAAGTACCGGGGATGCCCATGGTGAAGCACTTGGTCTGATCACTCCTTTGTCCAGCATCTCCTTTAACTGTTTCTTCAGCTCATCTAGCTCATCTGCTGACATCCTGTACGGCCTCTTAGCAATTGGTGCAGTTCCTGGCATCAGATCAATGATGAATTCAACCTCTCTATCTGGGGGTAGACCTGGCAGTTCTTCTGGAAACACATCTGGAAATTCCCGGACAACTGGTACATCTGCCACTGTCTTGTCCTTCATGGAATACACTTGAGATACTATACTTGACTTCAGGGGTTCTACAGTCACAATCTGCCCACTTGGGTGTTCTAGCGTCACTAATCTTGGTGAGCATGCTATGCTGCCTTTGTGCTTGGTCATCCAATCCATTCCAAGGATTATGTCAATGCCTCGTGACTTAATCACAGTCAAGTCTGCTAGGAACTCAAGTCCTCCTAATATCAACTTTACCTCCTTGCACATATATTCGCATCTAAGTTCCCCTAGTGGGGAGGATATAGTAACAGGGTATGGACGAGGTTCCGGTGTGAGGGAGTTTAGTATAACATATTTAGAAGATATGAATGAACCTGTTGCCCCAGTATCAAACAAGATTAAAGCTTTAGTATCGTTCACGGGATACTCACCCATCATCACGTCAGGTGCATCCTGAGCTTCCTCTGTCGTCATGTGGTTCAGCCTTCCCTGTGCACTGTTCTGAGGGTTCTTGCCTTGTGGTCCTCTGTTCCCAGCTGTGCCTTGGTTGTTCCTCTTCTCTGGGCAAAAAGCAGCTCGATGTCCCGGCTTGCCACAAGCGAAACAAGCAAAGGACGTAAGACTGCCAGCATTCCCTTCCTTTGGAGCGGTGTTGTTAGGCTTCCAACTGCTTCCCGAGGGTGCCTGATTCCCATAGCTGCGGTTCCCATTGTTCTGAGAGCTGTTGTTTCCACCTCCAAAGCTGCGTGTCATCTGCCCCTGACCGGGTCGGAACTGACTCCTCTGCTGAAAGCCTCCTCTTGATTGGAACGAACCTCCTGGGCGGGGTTGGAAGTTCCTTCCCTGCTGGTTCTGGTACCTGTCACGTGAGGGGTGCTCAAACTTCCTCTTCCTGTCCTTCATGCGACCTTCATGGCCAAGCCTCTCTTTCTCAATCTCCATGGCACGGTTCACCAAGTGACGATAGGACTTCTTGGTTGCTGACACAAGTTGCCTGATTCCGTAGTGCAATCCACGGTGAAACCAGAACATCTTGGACTCCTCGGTGCGCACCTCATCTTTGACATACCTCAGCATCTTCGTGAAGTGCCTTTCATACTCTTCCACCCTCATAGTCCCTTGCGTCATGGTGCGGAACTCATGGGCCTTCCTCACCATCAGCTCGCGAGGTACATGATGCTCGCGGAAAGCTGTAGTGAATTCTTCCCAAGTGATGGTATCTGGCGCTGGGTGAGTCTCACAGTAACTGTCCCACCATGCCTTTGCTGATCCCTCCAACTGGTGTGCTGCTATAGCCACGCACTCTTCATCTGTGCAGTTGGTCAAGTCCAGCTTCGACTCAATAGTCCTCAGCCAATCCAGTGCATCGATCGGATCATTGGAGAAGTCAAAGGTGGGTGCCTTCAGCCTGATGAACCTCTCGATCTTCCTGGACAGATCTTCTGCTTGGGGGTCTTGGCGTTGATTGTTCCCACGTTGATTCCCAAAGTTCGCCATGGTTTCTGCCATACGCTGTAGGAGCTGTGTCTGGGTAGCCATCACATCAACGAGGTTGTTAATGGGTGGTGGCGGTGGTGCATTCTCCTGACGTTGCGGCTCTGGGACTGCGTTGGGTAGCACTTCTGGAGCTGGTGGATCAACTGGCGCAGCTGGTGCAATGGCTGGGCGGCCTCGGCCTCGGCCCAGCTGACGTCCTGAGTTGGCATTGGCTGCCTCTGCCCTGGCGGCCTCAGCTGCGGCACGATTTGCTAGCATGCGCTCAACTCGGCGGGTTGTCATGGTTCTGCACGACATAGACATGGGTTACTAAGGTTAGGATAACTCAATCT
>CM014271.1:17257481-17280742 GCA_004135705.1 Alloteropsis semialata | reverse complement strand
CCCTCCGTGGTCAACCCTCCGATTCCTATCTCTGGGGAAGGTGTCAAGGTAACTGCAGCTGTGTAGAATTCATGAGGTCCCTGAGACATCTTTGTGGCGGTGTAGTGGAGCTTCTCCTTGGGAATGTCCACTGACCCGATAATCCTTTCCAACCACTCAATGATACCCTGACGGTATCTCCCAAACTCTAGCTCGGTGATCTCAACCGGGGTAGCGATCTCCTTATAAGCTGCCATCCTGCATGGTTACGAGAAGAGGTCAGCGAAGGTGAGGTGAAATTTTGCAAAAAGAGAGAAGTTTTTCAACATAACGAGGTAATATAGTAATAGAATCGTTTAGAATCCAATAATCTAGTCGTCCAGTCTTAAGGTTGCGTACTACGGTCAAGCATGGCTTTGATACCAACTGAAACGACCCGGATTCTTATTTCTAAGAATCCGAATCCCTGTACCATAGTGTTAGTCCCAGAATCAACAGCTAACACGTACAGAACTCATTCCAGCCGAATATCACATCCATACTTCGAATAAAAGTATAAAACATTACATAAAGGTCTTACAATAGTGGATAACTCTGGAAGTACGTTTATTACAAGCCTCTTGGGCTAAATGCGACAAAATGAAATACTAAGCGAAGCGGTAGCTATTCTTCTGCCTTGGCGATCATCCCCACAGGCTCTTCAACTTGAGCATAGCCGCAACCTCAATCGTACCAACCATCAGCGTGGTTGTCGTACTCGCTCTCGTATCCTGCATCATCATAAGCTGTTCCCAAGGAATGGAACAGTTCCACGTCACCATCCGTAATGCAAGCTTTATGTGGCCTAATTCTAGTATAAGAAAATATCAAGGATAGGCTTAAGGTTATTCCTATGCAAGCAGCACTTCATCCCAAAACCATTCTCACATCACCTACGAGCACTCCTGGCACACCAGGTACCCGTCACCAAGAATCTTCCACTCTTCACTTTCTAGGCGATGCGAAAGCTCCCACCCTTCGCATCTCAACTGCCCGAGGCAGGCCCTACTCTAGAGGGGAGGTAGAAATCCCTAAAACAATGGCGGAAAGGAAGGTGGGAAGGCTGTCCTTAACCGTGGACTCGGCTTTACGTAAAGATTATACTCTGCAGAGTTTATGCCCCTGGACCCACTCGGGCTGCAAAGCTGGCCGTCGCCAACTTGAGACACAACCCACAGCACAGACCCTAGCCAGTGAACGGTACCCTCCTGCTTTTCCCGGCCTAGGATACACTGAGGACGCAACTCGGTGCCCGAGAACTGTGATGGCCTCCCCCGCGGTGGCCAGATCCCGGGGTATGAGCCTCTTTCGGGGAACAAAGGTCTCCGCCTTTTTCCCCACACACTTCCGCTATCTCCTACAGTCCGGGTACCGCACTTAACTAGGCTGGCTGGAACACCCCCCATAGATGTAAGTGGTGGGCATGGGTTTCCTTCCTCCAGTTGCCAATCCAACTCGGTTTTTGGTGCCGGGGTGAGCGTCACCGTCAAATTGCGTATCCACCTCCAGTGGTCCGCATCGCGCACCCATTACAGGTATTGCCGCCAAACTCCTCAAGTAACACAAGAACATGTACCCGCCACAGGTACTCCGTAGGATGTGCCCAAGTACACACCCCAGCCCTCGATACGAAGATCGAGTTAATCTGCTCACCCCCGCAAAGTTCCCAAAACCCCTTACTCCTTTCCCGGGTTTTTGCCCCACACACGCCAAGAATCCTATCACAACCATCCCATAACACATGCAAGCATCGCTTCAAAGTAAAGCAGGTTTATCAAGGAATACGGTAATTAAACAAGGCTATGCAATAGGACAGAATCATCATCATGCGATAAAGTAAAGCGCTAGCATACTAGTTGCAATGCCTAAATAGGATTCAAAAGCGGATGGGCGTGAACCTTGATCTTGGTAGTAGTCCTCGACAACTGGTTCTTCTGAGTAGTGGTAGAAACCGTCTCCTCCTTGCGTTTCCTCAGCTGGTCCTATACACGAGAAAAGAAATACATCGGTCCTATATTCAAATAAACTCCAAAGAAGAAGCAAAAAGAGCCAAAAGCACTCAACTCCTGTTCTAACGCGTAGAGCATGATTTTAGGAATTTTTAGAGACTAGTTTCATAATTTTCTGAGCTAGGATGAATTTACTATGAATTTTCTTAGCTAAATCCTATTTTCTGAATTTCCGAAAAAGAAAAAGAAAAGCAGTGACACGTGGCAGCACCAGGGCGCGACACGTGGCATGCTGACGTCAGCATGACGTCATCAGTGGGGTCGGCCACTGCTGACGTCATGATGACGTCAGCGTTGACCGGTCAACGGTCAACGGTCAACAGTCAACGGGTGGGGTCCACCGGTCAGTGGGTCAGAGTGGCTGACAGGTGGGGTCAGGCTGTCAGTTTGGAAAAAGAAAAGGGCCTTGGATTGGGCTGTTCTCGGGCCGGATTCTCTCGCGGGCTTCAAGAGTTCAGGGGGGTTTTCCAGACTTCTTTGGTTCTGGTCCGTAAAGGGAAAGGGGTTAACGGGCCGAACGAATTCGGCCCACGGCCGGTCCGCGTCCGGGGAAGGAGCTGTGCGACTGACGGGGCGGGCCCGCTTGCCAGCGACTCGGGCGTCCCGGGCCCGCGTGGCGGTGACACAAGGGCGGTCGGATCCCGTGTGGCTTCTGTGGCCTCGTGCGCGTGTGATCCAGCGTGTGGTCTCCGGCGTTCGCGGCGCGGCGCGCCATCGGAGTGCGGCACGGCGCGCGCGTTCGACGGCGGTGAGCAACAAGGCGTCGGGTTCGGCGTGCACGCGGTCCGGACCTCCTGTCCGTGGTGCACGTGGTCCAAGGGGGGGCGAGCAAGGGAGCTTGGAGGGGGTTAAGGGCGACCGCATGAGTGGAACACCGGCGAGCGGCGGTTCACGGTGAACTCGAGCGGCGGTAAAGGAATCAAGGCGGCGGGGCTCCTCGTGCGCGACTTGGGCCTCCTGCCCGCGGTGCGCACGCCAAGGAAACACGAGCAAGGGTTCGGGGAAAGTTTTGGAGGTGCTAGAGGGCTAGAACGGCGAGCGACACAGCGCGCCGCGTTCACGGCGACGAGCGCCATGGCGCGGGGCAGGGCACTCGGAGAAAAGGGGGAAGAAGGGGGCTCGGCTTTGGGTTCCTGCAGAAGAGAGCGTGCGGCTCGAAGGCCGGTCAGACAAGGGGCTCAGGGGCGACACGGGGTTCATCAACACACAGAGAACGACGAGCGCGACACGACGTCCATGGCGAGCAGAGCACGGCGCACGGCGAGAGGGGATTTGGGGACTCACGGTGGGTAGGTGATGAGAGCGTGAGGCCGAGCGGGACGCAGTGCTCGCGGTACAGCTTGCGGTTCTCCTCGCGGCACTTGACGGCGTCTTCTCTTCTTGCTCGGCTCCGGCGCGATGGCGGTGCGGCGGCTCGGCGTGGACGACGTCGCGGGCGGCTTCGGCGGCGTGGCTTCCTCCTCGAGCGGCTCCCCTTCCTCCACTCCTCCTCCTCCTCCTCCTTGGTTCCGAACCGGGGTGAATTGGGCAGGGCTTCGCCCCTTTCGATTTGGGATGGCCGGAGCCGAAGGGGAGAGGGGGTTTATGTAGGCGGCTTCGGCTTGGGCGAGGGGTTGGGGTTTCCGTGGGAGCCAAGGGAGCGCGGGGAACAGGAGCACGTGATGTGGGGCCGGCGGTTGCGGGCTCGCGCGATTCGCGGCGCCTGGTGCTGAGCTGGCGCGCGCGCGGCGGGAAAGGGCGAGGCGCGGCGCGGGTTGATGACGGCGCGGCACCGGGGAAGAAGACAACTATTCCCCCCGGGCCCGCACGTCAGCGAGGGAAAGGGGACTGGGAACGGCGTCCGCGCGGAGAGGATAGGGCCGGCGCGCGAGTTGGGCTGCTGGCGCGCGCGAGCTGGGCCGTTGCGCGAGATGGACCGCGCGCGGTCGGGTGAGAAGGAAAGAAAGCTGGGCCGGATTGGGCTGCGCGCGGGGAAAAGGGAAAGGGAGAGCTGAAGCGGGTCGGGCCGGCGCTGGACGAGGCGGGTTGGGCCGGAAGTTGGTAAACGGGCCGGGTCAAAGAGAGTTTAGGCCTGTTAGAGTTAGTATAGGTTTTGAATTCATATTTGAACGGTTTGGATTCAAATATGAATTCCACTCAAGCAAACATATAAAACCAAGAAAGCCGAATCACTCTAACACAATATTGCCCTAATGCAATGCACATGATTTAATTATTTAGAAATTTTCAGAGTATGATTTGTTTCTCTTTTATGTTATCACTCAAGTTTGCACAAAAATTTTTAAATTCACCCAAATTAAAACCTAGGGATGTTACAGAGACGATCTTTAAGAAGAAGCCAAAAGAAGACCTTATGTTTGGGCTGACAAGAGGACTTCCAAGTCCAGCCAAACAACGAGTGAATTGATCTGTGTCCAATTAACTGTCTGTAAGCGTGAACAGAGGAGAAAAAGTTGGATCCCAGATATATGACCAGAAATCATTGTCACCATTTAGGTTGAGGTTTTCAAGGTCAGATACCAAAAGGTGCAATTGCCCCAAGGCTTCCTGAGAAAGAGTTAGGTGAAAGAGCTGATCAACTGAGGTGAAGGATTGAGCTTGACTAACTGTTATGTCTGAATTTTAGGCAAAAGACAAAAGCTCTAGATAGACTTGTTTGGGAACCTTGCCTTGCCATAGATCATGCCACAAGTAGCATGTAGTTCCATTCTGAATGGTGACTGCTGCTAGGCCCTTATAGGAGTCCAGAAGTTTTAACATATCTTTCTACTAGAAAGACCCCTTCTTAACATGATTAGGTAGTCTGCTATTTCTGTAATGTCTTTCCCAAATCAAATGAACCCAGGGGATATCTGCTTTATTAAAGAATTTGTGCCAATTCTTAAGAAGAAGAGCCTCATTCTGTGTTTGCAACCTGATTACTCCAAGACCCCCTTCCTTTTTTGAGAGACTAACCATTTCCCAGGCAGCTTTGGGAGGGGGAGGGGGGGAGGAGGAGGAGGAGAGGGGGGGGGCGTCTTGTTATTTGCTTCTGCGACCAGGGATGATGTGATGCTATCACACAATTTAGGGTGGACGATGTAATGCGGGGGTGAAACAGCATGTTGGTTCGTATATTGAACCTTGCGAATCAAGCAGAAGTGGCACGACTAGTTTCTCTCTCTCTCTGAACCTGTTAGTCATTGGAAGATCCATTCATTTCTTACTGAATTTAGAAACGTGGAAGATTTGTGAGAGAAGAGACCGGAAGTTTGCATTGTTGGCATGTGTACGCGCATACTCCATCCACTACTGAAAACCATTTTTTTCATGTGTACCAAAGACCGTCGGAAAAATATGAAAAACCCGTCAGAAACATTATTTCCCTGTGAGTTTTCATGGTAACGTCAAGAATAATACTTGGTCCACAAGATAAAAGTCGTTTCCAGTAGTGACTTGTATTGAAATATTTGTCGCTATTGATTTTTTATCATTACTTTGATCATTCGTCTTATTCAAAATATTAGGTGTATATCATTTATTTTGTTTGTCATTTTTATCATTATATTTACTTTAGACGTGACTTATTGTTTTGGATATTTGCTTAAATTTTTTTTGAATAAGACAAAATATCAAATATTTAGAAAAAAGTCAACGACAGACACATTTTTTGATACAAATGTAATATATGGGAACACAAGCCAAACAATCCATGTCCATCATACGGTAAAAAGATTAAAAAAAGATCCATGTCCATCATATCCCTGCCTAGCACGCCCTTGTCTAGCACGCCGCGGCGTGGACCATAGCTGTTCATCAACTACAGTTTCCACTTTCCAGCATATCATTTTTTTTTCTGAATTTCAGCGCGCACGGAATGGCCTGCGGGCGGCTCAATTCAGGCCTTCAGGGGCGGGGGGCAAGGTCCCCCAACGCCTTGAAATGTCCATTGAAAATTTCTAAATACTCTAAAATTTGAAAATTTTTTATTGTTTGTCTCCCCTAAAGATGAAAAAAATGCCATTTCTGGCTTTGCTTCTGGCTCAATTTCGGCGGCGCGCGTTCCTTCCCTGTCACAGGACGCCCGCTCATCGGTGGCACTCAAGACTCAACTATCAAAGGCGTCCTGGCCGCCTCGCCATCCTAAGCCCGGCCGGCAACAGGAGATAAACGTGCGAAATCTAATCCGATGTGGAAACCTGTAGTAACGTGCATTTAGGTCTGCCGCAGCATTAATGAGTCGCCTCCCGCCGTCCCCGCGGCGGCTCCCGCTCGTCGGAAACCTCCATCAGCTCGGCAGGCTCCCGCACCGCTCGCTGCGCGCGCTCGCCGCGGCCCACGGATCCGTCCTGTTCCTCCGCCTCGGCACGGTGCCGGCCGTCATCGTCTCCTCTGCCGACGCGGCGCGGGAGGTGATGCAGGCGCAGGACCACGTGTTCGCCACCCGCCCTTCCCTCGCCGTCCCCAGGCGCCTCCTGTACAGCTGCACCGACATCGCCTTCGCGCCGCACGGCCCCTACTGGCGCGGCAGATGCAAGGCGGCCGTGCGCCACCTCCTGAGCTAGCCGGTCCAGGGGGCGGGCCTACCGCGCCGTCAGAGACCATGGGTTCAGCAGGAGTGTCACGGTTACGGCGTCGTGCGCCAGAGCGAGCTCCTGAGAGGCTTCGCCAAGGACGTTGCAGGCCGGATCGTGCTCGGCGTGCGCGCCGCCGGGGGCGGCGGGTAGCGCGCCAAGGTGGACGCGCTTCTGGAGGAGAGCAGAGCAACGTGCTGCTCGACACATTCCACGTCGGCGACTACATCCCGTGCCTATCGTGGGTGAGCGCCGTCGACGGCAGCGACGCCAAGGTGAGGAGGGCGTTCGAGAGTATCGGCCGGAACCTCGACGAGATCGTGGACGCCGCCGGCAGGCAGATGGCGGAAGCGGGGCAGGACGTCGGCAGCGCGGTGGACTTCCGGGGCCCAGCTGATACCGTTCGCCACCGGCCGCCGGATGTGCCCGGGTGTCAACCTCTCCATGTCCGTGGTGGAGCTCGCGCTCGCCAACCACGTCGGCCGGTTCGACGGGGCGCTGCCGGAGGGGGAGCCGGAGCTCGACATGACCGAGGCGTCCGGGTGCACGTCGAGGAATAGCGCTCCCCTCCGTGCTGTCGCGACAGGGAGCTGCCCAGCCAAAGCAAACTCAGTGTAGTGGGGGCACATATATGTAGAACATGTGATGCTGCTACTATTTCGGAAACCTCAAATGATAGGGACATGATGCACTAAAATTGATAGGGACCCATGCACAACAGATGTGATATACATGCACTAAAATTTTCATGTGCCCTTCATCTCACTTAACAGTTACAGGCACAAAATGGACAACTATGCTTCACAGCATTGTAAAATACACAAAATGGACAACCATGCTTCACAGCATTGTAAAATAATCAAAAGCATAACTGGCAACTAAATAAGTACTACCAATTGCAGAGAACCACTGAAAATTGAACCGTTGAAAACAGAAGTGCTGACAGAAAAGAATACATCGTTGCATTCTCACTGTTCAAAAAAAATCCGGGTAAAAATGTGCTTGGACACGCACAGCACGAGAACATACATGTAGATCATTGTGGATAACAGGATAAGCAAAGAAAATAAGACAATTTTTTGAAACGGATGAATTCACAAAAACTTGCTCTTGCTTGGCCTTTACTCAGCAGCGCGTTCCTCCAACATAATGCGTTGGTCGATGATAGAACTGTTATGCAGATCTATCTGAAGCTTCTGAAGGTGCCATAGACCATAGTTGAAGGTAGTCTTGGTGAGTCTGAGTTTTTCTAAGAGAACAACAGAACCTGTGGCCCGCATGCTTCTGCTGCATTGATATGTAAACATGCTACTCCGAGGATGACCTGAATGTTGTCTGCTGCTTTCCCTGCACCCAGGACCAACACCCTCCGTGGCACTGAAACATGATTCAGAAGCCACTGGAATGTGTTGTTGATGCGGTATCACGCATCCTTCTGACAAAATGACCGGGAAAAACTCCTCGGTCTGTTACCATTGTGGGGGTAGTCAGGCGTTTGATCTTGCTGAAAAGCTTCTCATCCTCAAGCTTTATATTATCAACAAGCTCTGGCATATTGTAGACCGCCACTTCCTGGAGGTGTTCCAAGCCATTCAAGGCCTTAAGGGTCTTTAAGCTGTCACAATCATACATGGCTAAGATGGAAAGCATTGGCATCGCCCCTTTGCCTATCACTAACTCCTGTAAGGTAGACACTTTCTTAAGCTTCAGTTTTGTGAGGCTTGGGAATCCGTCATTGAAGAACAGTGTTGTCTCACTGTATGAAACAAACAAGAGCTCCATCTCAGCCAGGCATGGCAGTAGAGCAAGTTTGTCCACAAACCGCTGTGACAGTTCTGATTTACACAAATGGAGAATGGCAAGGTTTGGTAGGACATAGCGGTCACCCAGCAAATCATTGATTCCTTCTAGCTCACCCTGCAGGATGAGGACCTGCAGACGGCGCATGCTTGAGGTAGTGAACATGTTAGATGGAAGGACTTCACCTGATAAATTTAGGTATATAAGGAATTCCATTTTCCTCAGAGCAGCTGAAAGTGCAGTAGTATGGGGTGCTGAAATGCCAGACAAAGACAGTGATCGGAGATAGATCATATTGTTCAAGGGGCACTTCTTCTCGTCCCACAAATCAGAAGGCACCACACCATTGAGTGTCATCAAATTATTCAAGGGAACTGAACACTTAGGCAAAAGCATTTTCTCAGCAAGCACATGTCGTAGCGCTTCAATTTCCCAAAATTCATCCACAGTTTTCCCCACATTTGTTCTCCTTACGTCCAATGTCTGGAGATTGTCAAGCTTATACATGGATGAGGGGAGCTCCTCCAAGTTGCTGTTCCTAATGCCAAGATACCTCAAGTGGATTATGTTTCCAATCTCATCTGGCAGCTTTTGCATCTTAAGACCATTCAGGTCGATGACTCGGAGGAATCTGGAGCCTTGTAAGAAGTGGAGTCCATGCAATGTGTTTGAGCCAACATTCTCAGAAATGCTACAGGCTTTTGAGCACAACTCCGCAAGGCTGCCCCATAATGACTGATGTTGGAGCTCCCCAAAGCTTGAGCTGCTGCGTTGGTCTTCTGCAAAATCACAGAGAAGAGAGCGCAGTTTGGGGAACACATTAGGAATGTTGACATATGCATCCACATAGTTTTGTATGGCAAGGCGCCGGACTGCATTTGGATTTACAACATTAGCATGATGGTGGATTTCAAGGAAACAAGATTCTTGTGCTTCAGACCCCACAAAGGCATGGAGCAGATTGTGGATGGACACTAGCTTGATGCATCCTCCAGCATCCTTCTCCATGACCTGGAACAAACCTCTCGAGACCAGCTCTTTTAGATAGTCAAACCCCACATCCTCCAGAGTTTCTGCCTTCTTTGGCACTACGAAACCTTCAGCAATCCACAGACGCACCAAACGATCTGGGTAAAGAATGACATTTTCTGACACGGATGCAAAGTAGAGGAAACATGACTTAAGGTAGTGTGGCAGGTCGTCAAAAGCCAAAGACCATATGCTTCTAACTGGTTTTGGCTGGCCATTGGATTCAAGTTGTTCAAAGACATCATCCCACTCCACAGGAATCACCTTTGATCGTAATACTCCTGCAAGCACAGCAATGGCCAGAGGTAGACCTGTTGATATATTGTGAACCTTTTCATAGTAACCCTTGCTCCAATAAATTTGTGGAGGTTCTTTTGCACCAAAAACACGCTGACAAAACAATTGCTCTCCGTGTTTCATGTCAAGATAAGGAAGCTCAATGGGAGCTATTTGTGGGTCAATGTGATTGATTTCCTTCACATTGAGATGTGTGGTCAGTAAGATCCGGCTGCCATTTGTATCTGGCAGCACGTCGAACAATGAGTTCCAGTCACTAATGCTAATTAAACCATCAAGAACAACTAAGTACATCCTGTTCCGAAGGTTCTGTGAAAGCTTGAGTTCCTTATCAGTGATTTCACCATCACCAGGAGCTTCTGGGACCTGTGAGCTGACCTGCATGTACATAATCTCCACATAGTCCCTGAAACTTATATGTGGTGGAAGACATACCCATGCATGCACCTCAAAGTGTTTCATGATATCTGGGTCATTGTACAGCTTTTTTGCAAGTGTGGTCTTTCCAATACCACGCTCCCCCAAAATTGAGATGACAGCCCGGTGAGAAAGGTTTCCCTCTTTGTTCATGATACGGTTCTTAAGGGTCTCAAATTCACCTTGTCTGGAGCCCATAACATACTTATCCTCGTACCTGCAGCATGTTTCGATCAGCACTACTTTCAATATTGAAGTTACGACTTACGAGTTTACAACCATATAGCTTGCTTCCAACGTGCATAGTTGCACATCAAACAAAAGAAGTTCACAACTCTGTAAATTTCAATATAAAATTTAGTTTTAGGACTCACTTGTCAACCTCGTTTCAATTTTTTAGGCTGTATCAATATATGTACTAACTATTATACTGTCTACCTGTTTTGTTTTTCAGTAGCAATATATTAAAATTATTCAGAGCAGAGCAATACCACACACTGTATAATGTACTATCAAATTGAATACAGCACTTCAGTAAGTTTGCTAAAACATTACAAGGTAAATGATGCAATTGTGATCCATCATTCCATGAGATCTAAGACACAGCAAAGTGATTGATCTTTTTCCCACCTTATTATGGTGAAGTAGCAAACACAACCAATTCTTCAACACTTCTCACCGTTGAAGTACAAGTGAATTGCCCGCTTTTCTCTACCAGCTTAAGCTTTTGGGTTGAAATGGTTGGTGAATGCAACTCAATACTCACTCTTCAAATACTACTCCCATTCACAGCAGTCACCATTACATTCGAAGTTCCAACACTTTAGAGACAAGATACTATGAACTAATGATATCAAAATCTACCAAGAGACCAACATGTGTTCACAATATAATGTTTATAAAAGTGGTCAAACCTAATTACAAAACTAGGACAGGACATATGCTTTCACAGTTTGGTGACTTAAACTTGATGCCATGATTTATACTTGTTGAAATGAAGTACCAAATAGTTGGACACTAGAACTAGCAGATTGTAGGACCAAATGATGTTTTCTCATTCGTAAAAGATGGGAACATAAGATCATTTGCAACTCTATCTATATTTACCAGTGAGGTGTGCACACACACAGAGATAACAAAAAGGAACAGCGAAAAGTAAAAAGGGAACAGTGGCCACTTTAAAATGAGAAGGAACTCTGTACAGTAAGACAAGAATGCTGGGTAAGAGTAAAAGAGGTCAGATTAAAGAACAAAATGATAAGAAATGAGAAAGAGATAGCGATGTACCACTCTGGATCCGCTTCAACAGATGATGGACTCCAAATTTCTGAAGGAGAACTTTCAATTTGATATGTTTCCTTGTTCTGATTAAGTTCATCGATCCGTTCATTGATTTTAGATATCTGAGTTGACAGCCCATGACGTACAAAAATCTGCATAACGTAGACATGTTAATTTGCACACCATCAGCATGGAGACATGCGGCCATTGGCACCCAAACTAAGAACTCGTACAATTTGCTAAACCAAACCAAACCAGCAAATGCCTGGCTTTCAAATAAACAACCAAAAAGAGACATACCTAGATCACAATTGTTTGCCCAAAAAACTTGTTTAATTCTGTACTGATTCGCAAAGAAGAGCTGAACTATTGAGCAAGAATCTCAGGAAACAGGCACATGAAACAACAGTGGCTTACATCCAATGGGAAGTATGTACAAGAAATGAAGAAGCACATATGTCTGACCATAGAAATTAGGGAAGACATTGTATCAATAAAGCTACACATAAGAATGTTTGGTCCTGACCACGTTAGTGTCAATTTCAGAACATAAACTAAAGTTCTAAATGAAGCTGTGGCAGGGGCAATGTGATCTGGACATACAATGGACAGCAAGAAACACCCCCCTCAGTGTTCATATAGATCGGAAGCATATACTTCCCTTTATAGACTATAAATATTTTTCTTTTGCACCTTTTTGTGCAGCGATGGATTTCTAGAAGAACACACCATACCCCATCATCTAAACAAGAATACAGATTCGGCCATGGTGAATGGCAGTCTCGCTAGATGCTGCCTGACTAATCTTTGTTGGGTGGATGTACTGCTTGCTTGCCTCTTTAGCTATTGGTTTCTTTTTCCTTTTTTTCCATCTTCGCCTTTTCTTTTACTCCCGCAGCTACAGTACTGTTGAGATGAGGGAAGAAGATGGACGGTGCAGCTGAAATTTTGGAATGCTATTAAAACAAGTCTTGTTTATTCCGGACAGGGATTTGTTTTATTTTAACAGGGGTATTTTGGTCATTAGTGGCCGTATCCCAATCCAAAACCTAGCATATGCCAAACATAGGAAATGGAATACAATCTCATATCCTGAACCCAAACTCAGTCATACCCCATCCCATATCCCTATCCCAAACCCAACGCACATGTAACCGATGCTTCAAATGGCACATCACAGCTGATGCTTGATTTTCGATTTCAGGCTGCAATGTGCAAGCTGTTATTTGTGGGCCCCACTTTCTCTTATGCAATAAACAAAGAGAGATTCTCCTGTTGTTGTACAAGTGCGACGGCAAGGCAAAGGGGTTAGTTGAGAAATTATTTTCTATTGTTTGAGCACGGATGTTATGGGGATCGCCCTCTGCAGCGTGCAAAACGATGCTATAACACTCTCTCTCAGGTCGGGGCATCGATTTTCTGCAAAACTGTGGCTGCTTTACAAGCACTCCGCGCTGGTAAATGATGATCCGCACTTTTGTAGTCGATCAGCAGCGAGGGCTTAGCGAGATTCACCTGCGTGAATGATGCCCTGGACGAAACTGACGGCGTCGCGGTGCCAGCCCAACCCCCACCAGCAGCCCCGGCGGCGGCGGAGGTGGAAAGCCTCGACGCGGAGGTGGAACTCGTCGACGGCGTCCTCGACCTCGAAGGCGACCTCCCTGGTCTCGCGCAGCCAGAGCAGGAGCAGCTCGCTGGCGCGGCCGCGGCGCTGGCGGTCGGCCCCGCGGACCAGCGCCTGCAGGTAGGCCAGCTTCCGCCGCAGCGCCCGGATCTCGGTGTCGACGCGCAGCAGCGCCGTCGCCTCCGCCGCCGCCAGCTCGCCCAGCTTCGCCACCACCCCCGTCACCCCCGCGTCCGCCATGGCTGCTGCCCGGGCCCGGCACCCGTCAGTCGTCTGACACTGTCACCCTTTCTGCGTGCGCGCAAAGCGCAATGAAGTTTTGGTGGGGGTGTGGTGTGGCACGCCGGCACGGGGCCGGACAAACTGAAGGACCAAACCAGACCTGGCGACACTCAATTATTGGTTCCTTTTTCTTTTGGTCTGGCGAGATTCAAAACAGAGGCCCTGTTTGCATCCAGAAGTTATAAAAGTTAGTAGTATTGTTCACAACTTTGACCACTAATTAGGGGTATTAAATAAAGGCAGTTTACAAAACTACCTCCACAACCCCTGTGCTAATCCACGAGACGAATCTAATGAGGCCTTTGACCGCACGTTTAGAGGATGGTTACTGTAGCATTACTGTAGCAAATCATGGATTACTGTAGCTCATTAGATTCGTCTCGAAAAGTTACACTCATCCGTGGCTGGGTTTTGCAAATAGACTTCATTTAGTACTCCATGCAAGAAAGATTCCCTTTAACGCTTTTAGAACTCTAATTAACCAAAAAGGGCCAGAGAGATGCCCAGCCAAAGCAAATTCAATGCGATGTAGATGCAGTACATGTGAGTCATGTGATGCTACTATTTCAAGAGGCCCCTTTCAAGAAATCTCGTACGAGATGGCCACAGCATTTCATTTCTAGCCAAAGCAAAATTTCGAAATTTGTTCTACAGAATGACAAAAATGGACAACTATACTTCACAGCATGATAAAATACTTAAAAACATCATTGTTTTCAACTGACAGCTACACAAGTAGGGCCCTGTTTAATTCCAAGAACTTTACATTCTTTTTCCACCTTGAGAACTGTGTCAGTTCATTTCTTCTCTCTGTGCACGCGACCCAATACATAAATTTTTCACCACTTTTCACCCTTTCACCCCAATTAAACAGGGCCTAGAACCAATTGCAGAGAACCACTGTGAATACACTGACTGATTATTGGAATATTGAAAACAGAAGTTCTGACATAAAAGAATACGGCCCTGTTTAGTTCACGCACTATGCATAACGTTTTGCATAATACGCGCTTCCCAATGCACTTTTTCTCTCTGTAAACACTATGCATAACGCAAAAACACTATGCATAACGCGGGAACTAAACACCCCCTACATCGTCGCATTCTCATTGTTCAAAGAATCAGGGTAAAAATGCACTTGTGACAGGCGCAACACAAGATCATGCATGTAAAGTAGAATACAGTGGCAGCAGAGTTCACCTTATTAGTTCATAACGGATAAGCAAAAAAAAATAATAATTTCCAAAACAACTGATCTTGCTTGGCCTTTATTCAGTCGTTACTTCCAACGTAATGCTTTGGTCGATGTGCCATAGCACAGCAGTTTACCGGGACTTAATCTTCCATGTCGCTAGGCTTGGTGGGATCCGTTGAGTCATCCGACCTGCTGGAGTCCCTGTCCTTGTTCTGATTACCAGAAGATTGTTCGTCAGATTTATCTGAAGCTTCTGCCTGAGATTGGCTACTGTTGTTCTGATAGCTATTTGCTGGAAGGTCTCCTTCTCCAGGTTGCCATGTTTCTGAGCTTGGTGCCACAGTTTCACTGGTCTTGTCTTCAGACTGTAGCTGCACCTTGGCTTCTTCAGAGGACCTTAAGCTTTCCTTGGATTTATTAATTGCTTGGACATCGCCTGGTGCCTCCTCAGTTGAGTTGGGAGCATCTTTTGTGTTCTGGCCTAACCTCTGAACTCCTGAGGCCTCTTTTCTTGAATGATCAAAAGTTTCCTCTTGAGATATGTTGTTGAGCTTCTGATTGGTATTTTCTGAGGCCTGCATGCCTTCTGGCCCACCAGTTTCAGTGTCGTGTGCTTTAGTTTGCTCAGCTTGGTTCCTATTGCCCTCAATAGCTTGGTCAGTCTGTTGTTGGTTATCCGGTTCGTAACTTAATTCCATCCTCCCCTTAGGCCATGAAGGTTGTTTTGGGAGATCCTCAAATGTTGTCGATATGTTAGCCCGTACTGTCTCATCAGCTTCGTTGTTGTCATCTTTAAATGACTGACTGTCGAACTGTGCATTTTGCTGCTGCATCTTGGGATTTGCTGCCCCTTTGAAGTTCTCTTGCGAGTCCATTCCTTTGGGTTCTGCACTCTCAGATTGCCTAACCACACTGGTTGGGAAATCAACATTTGGTAGGGTTTTAGCTTGATCACTAGGAGTCGTGGTGGGTTTCTCACCACTCGAATAATCAAATGAGGCTTCTTCTGAAGTCTGAACTGAATTTGTACCTACAATTAGAAGACGGTGGTCTCATAAGTGGTTACGACATTGAAAACTTGTCCTCAAATTATATATTAACGCTTTGTATCTGACATTGTTACGGCATCAAAAACTTGTCCTGCAACTTTTACATTATCACTATAATTTAACCACTTTGCAAAGTACCACACATTGCTTTGGAGAGATATGGAGCCGTTCGCCTCCCCTCCCACGGGCGCCCCCTCCCCTACCACCCACACGCCGGAATCCACCGCGGATCCGGCGGCCACCCAACTCCGGCCTGCCCTCGCGACTGGAACTCTTCCCTCCAAGGCGCCCGCCTCCACCCCCTCCTTGTCTTCTCCGTCTCTTCGGGCCCGTGCAGGCGGTCGCTCGAAGGAAGCCCGCTGGACGGACTCCAGCCCGTCATCGAGCGCCGCTTCTTCGGCGGCGGGCTCGGCGGCAGACGCTTCGGTACCTAGGTCGTACCGAAACGTAGTCGCCTCCTCCGCGGCATCGGAAGCCCCTTCACCTCCCCCGGTCCCGCCGTTGGCGCAGCCCCCGCGCATCGTCCTCTATCCGCCGGTCCACGTTCCACGCCCGGAACGTCGCGGCCCGGACGCCGAGGGGTGGGAGGAGAAGCGCTCGCGCTCCTCGAAGCGTCGCCTCGCCAAGCGGCCTCATCGCCCGGTCCCAGTCGACCTCCGTGGACTCTGTTTCAACTGCTTCGCAAGTTCTCACCGCGCCGCCGAGTGCCGTTCAAGAACGAGATGCTTTAAGTGCAAGGCCCTGGGGCACCGCTCGTATGTTTGCCCTGGCCGTGAAGATCGGAGAGAAGCTTCGGCGCCGCATAGCTCCCGGGTTTCGGTCTGGCGGCGCATCTCGTCGCCCCCTACTCAGGCTGCCGAGCCGCCGGTGATGGAGGGTCCCCAGACTGGTCGTGTTGCCGCACCGGCCACAGATGGGCCAGTGGCTACGGTCGACACTTCTGGAGCTCCTGCACCTGAGGAAGTTCACCGCGGCCAGCGTCGTCGCCGGCCACGTCGTCGTAGACGCAACTCGGGCAACGGCCAGGCCGTCTCTCCAGAACCTCTGGTTCAGGATGATGGCACCTCCCCGGCCCAGGGTCCGCCCTGCGTCATCGACTGGTCTGATAAGCTGGAACGCGCGGCGGAGGACATGCGCCGTGCTGTCATCGTCTCGGTCTTCGGCGATCACCCGGCGGTGTCTGCCGATGATATCAAGGAGACGTTAGCGTCTCGCTTCAGCCTCAACAGGGAGACGCTCTCAGTCAAGAAGGCCTGTGGCGAGGATGTGTTCTTCGTCTTCACGGCGGATGAGGCTACAGTTTCAAGAATCGTCGACTCAGGACCGCCATCAGGATCTGGTTCGCTGCGCCTCCACTTTCGTCGATGGTCGAGGCATGCTTTTGCTACGGGAGCCTTCCTTTCCATCCTCGTCGACGTCGAGTTGCGCGGCATCCCGGCGCACGCTTGGGAGATGTCTGCGGCCGAGAATCTGCTCAATCCTTACGGCTGGCCACATATGCTTCACGCATCTACCAGGGATCGTGAGGATTACTCGGCCTTCCGAATGTCTGCCTGGTGTTTCAATCCAGAATCTCTCCCTGGCTCTCGTGATCTCCATGTGGTGGAACCATCAGTCGGTTTTATCGAAGCACCGCCGGGAAAACCCACGCTGCGGTACCCGATTTCGTTCTCTGTGATTCCTTCCAGCCGCCACGGGGTCGACGGCGACACTCTCCCCTCGGGCGGTGACGACAGCTCCGGCCAACACAGGCGTCGGCGTCCGCGGCGTGGGTCATCTCCGGGCGCCCGTTCTTCCCCTTCCGATGCCCGTGATAGCGAGCCGTGGCGCCCTAGCGTCCACACGAGGCTGGGTCCCGTTCCCTCCAACGTGCAGCAGGAGGCGGCAGTTGTCGAGGTGGACGGACCCAGGGCCGTGGATGCCAACGCTGCGGAGGGTTCGCCAGGGATGGCCTCCCCGGCGCCCTTCCTCTCCGACGTGCCGCAGGAGGCAGCCGTCGTCGAGTTGGAGGGGCCTAGGGAGCCTGTCGTCATCGTGGAGGACGTCCCGCCCGCCGGCGTGCTGCGCCCGGCCTCCGGCGATTGCCTCGAGGCAGTCGCCGTCGAGGTGGGCGACACCACTAACGGCAGTGATATGGGCGCGGTCTCCGGCGACTGCCAGGTGGCAGAAGCTGTCGAGGCGGGCACCACAACCTCCGGCTGCGGAGTCGAGAAGGCGCCAATCAATGCTGTGGAGTCCGAAACCACGCCTCCACCTCGGGCGACGCATGCTGAGCGCCCTGGGGAACCTGTGCCGATTCAAGACTCTTTATTCCCGAACGTTGCATACGCCGAGGACGAGGTTGCTACATCAAACGTCCCATCAATCCAAGATTGTGAAGATATTCCTTCTGTTATATCGCCGGTGATGTCATGCTTTGAGATGTCTTCAGTCCGCCATCATGAAGCGCGACTGATGGCAGCGTCCGGGGTGCAGGGCAGGAGGGATCAGGTGTCGGACCATCACCTTCGCTCCCCGCGAGCATGCCAACCACAGCAGCAGAAAATCTGGCGACCTCTCCATGTTTCAACATGCAGACTGCAGATACCAGTGGCCCGAGCGCCCAGGAGGATCCCTCCCCTCTCTCTTGGAGGCCTGCTGAGGAAGTATTGCTTGCACAGCCAACTCCTGATCCCATTCCTCAAGGTCAGCAGCATTCCAGTATGGTTGTATACACAAGAAGGCAACGTGCACAAGTATCCCCCAACCCCAGTGCATCTGAGCCACACCTAGCTGATCCAGAACCCTGCCTCAGGTGATTCCCACTCCCACGGTGCAGCAAAGGCGTGGTCGACGAGCAGCAGCTTTGACACATGCCCCACGGCGTAGCCGTCGAGTTGCCAAACTCCCGCCTGAAATCAACCTTCAGGCTGCAGCCACAGTCTGTCGCCGCCTGGGATTTTCAGATGATGACCAGGGTGTTTCGGAAGGGGCCAAGGAAAAATATATCCAATTCTTCGAGAACCCTCTGAGCAGAGAACACGTGGTGGCCCTGGCAACACTCCTGGGCAAAGAGGTTCCGGAGGATACGCAGGTTCACTCCCCGGGGCTCTCGCCACAAGTGGAGGTAGCAGCTTAAAACAGCGAGCAGCTATGTCGTTTCCTTCTTCTGTCTCAATGGATCAACCAAAAATATTGGTGTGGAACGTGAGGGGCTTGAACAAGAGATCCCGCCGTGATAATGTACGAAAGGTCGTCGATGATTCTCGCCCTGCTATTGTTTGTCTCCAAGAAACAAAGCTGGCTTTTATTTCTGATTGGGATATAATGTCTTTACTGGGTTGTGATTTTCGTCAGTTTGTGTTCCTACCGGCACAAGGCACACGAGGAGGCATCCTTGTTGCTTGGCGTGAGGGAACCTTCTCAGCCGAACATTGGAGAGTGCATAGGCATTCGGTCTCTATCAAATTCAGTTTAGATAGTGATCTTGATTGGTGGTTTACTGGGGTTTATGGTCCCCAGCAAGACGGTGAGAAAGTGGCTTTCCTCAATGAACTCACAGAAGTCAGAGAACATTGTACTGGGCCTTGGATGCTGGCAGGTGACTTCAACATGATTTACTCTTCTGAGGACAAGAATAACGAAAATCTCAATAGGGCCATGATGGGTCGATTTCGGCGTTTTGTGAATGATTTTGATCTCAAGGAAATCCCGCTGATTGGTCGTCGTTATACTTGGTCAAATGAACGGGAAGCACCCACCCTAGTCAAGCTGGATTGGTTCTTGTGTACCGCCAATTGGGAGGCCATCTTCCCAGATTGTTTATTGCAGAGCCAGGCTTCGGAAATTTCAGATCACTGCCCCTTGGTTCTTGGACTAAGGGAGGGCATTCATGGCAAGCGACGCTTCCACTTTGAGAGCTACTGGCCGAAGATAGACGGCTTTCATGAGGCGGTCTCTCAATCATGGTCTGAGCCAGTGAGTAGTTCCTATCCGTTGGAAGTTATCTCTATCAAATTGAAGCGGCTCACTCGGGCGTTACAATCCTGGAGTCAGAAGCGAGTTGGGCATATCAAAACCCAGTTGGGGCTGGCACGTGAAATCCTGCATCGCCTGGAGATCGCCCAGGACAGCTGGCCCCTCACTTCTGATGAGAACTGGCTGAGGCGAGAAGCAAAGAGCCTCTGTCTGGTTCTCTCCTCGCTGGAGCGCACCATAGCGCACCTCAGGTCGCGGGTCCGCTTCCTAAAAGACGGGGACGCCAACACAGAACTGTTTCACAGAACAGCAGGCTTCCGCAAGAGAAAGAATTTCATCCCAAAACTGATTCACGAAGGTATGGTTGTCACCGGACAGGAAGAAAAAAAGAGGTCATGTTCAATCATTTCAATAGCTTGCTTGGTACTGGCCTCTCTCGGACTACGACCCTTGATCTTAATTTCTTTCATCACAATGGCCTTAATCTCTCAACCTTGGATGAGCCCATAACTGATGAAGAGGTCTGGAACACAATTAAATCTTTGCCATCAGATCGCGCACCGGGTCCGGATGGGTATTCAGGCAGGTTTTATAAGTCTTGTTGGCCGATTATCAGGGCTGATTTTATGGCAGCTATTACCGCTCTACAGCATGGGGACTCAAGGAAACTTTGGCTATTAAACTCAGCCTATCTCACATTGATCCCCAAGAAAGAGGAAGCAGTCACCGCCAAGGATTTTCGCCCCATCAGTCTGATCCACAGCTTTGCCAAATTGGTAACAAAGATTCTTGCCAACAGACTTGCGCCTCTCTTAAACTCTATGGTCGCCACCAACCAAAGCGCCTTTATCCGTGGACGCTGTATCCATGACAATTTCATCTTGGTTCAACAAACTATCAAGCTGCTCCACAAGCAAAAGGTATCCAGCCTGTTCTTGAAATTAGACATTTCAAAAGCTTTCGATTCAGTGGCTTGGCCTTTCCTACTGGAAGTCCTGGCACACCTAGGCTTCGGCCCTCTTTGGAGAAACTTGGTGTCTAGCTTGTTACGCACGTCTTCAACACGAATCCTACTGAATGGTCAGCCAGGAGAGGAGATCCGGCATCAGAGGGGGCTTCGCCAAGGCGACCCTCTATCACCAATGTTATTCATCTTGGTCATGGACGTGCTTAATAGCCTGTTTAAGAAGGCTGGAGAACTTGGTCTGCTGCAGCCCCTCACCCGCCGAAACCAAGAACATCGGATTTCTCTATATGCGGACGATGTAGCACTGTTCATAAGGCCAGTGGAGGACGAGATGAATATCACAATGGGGATTCTCAACAGATTTGGTGATGCCTCGGGCCTGTATACCAATCTCCAGAGAAGCTGTGTCATTCCTGTCCGTTGTGATGAACCACATCTGGCAGCAATTGAGCAAACTCTGCCCTGCATGACAGCTAATTTCCCTTGCACCTACTTAGGCCTCCCCATCTCAGACAAGAAACTGAAGAAAGCTGATCTCATGCTTTGGGTAGAGAAGATTGGAAACAAACTTCCTGGGTGGAAAGCTTCTCTCATGAACATGGCAGGACGAGCCACTTGGGTACGCTTTGTGCTCTCGGCCATTCCCATCTATATCTTGATTGCTATAAAGGTCCCAAAATGGTTCATCAACGCAATTAATAAACTCCGGCGAGCATTTCTATGGAAAGGCAGAGATAAGGTGAATGGTGGTTCATGTCTGGTCGCTTGGGAGAAAGTACAACGTCCCCTGGACTTGGGAGGTCTAGGAATTTTAAACCTAGAACTCATGAGTTGGGCACTGCAACTCCGGTGGCTGTGGCTCCAAAAGACCGACAAGGAACGGCCATGGCAGGGTTTAGATCTCCCGGTCTATTCTAATGCCATCGCCCTTTTTGATACTGCAGTGGTCTCCCAGGTTGGGCAAGGATCAAACGTGTTATTTTGGACTGACAAGTGGCTGTTTGGGTGTAGCCTATCAGAGCTTGCTCCGACAGTGGTTGCTGCTGTGCCGGCCAAAATCAAGCAGCAACGCACTGTGGCTGAGGCGCTGAACGAAAGACGATGGCCTTCTGATATACATGGGGGACTTTCAATGATTGGACTCTTCGAGTACTTCCAATTGTGGGATGCCCTGCTGACGGTGGAGCTGACAGACGAACCGGATCAGCATACATGGCGTTTTGAGAGCTCTGGAGTTTTTACTGCTAAATCAGCTTATCGTGCATATCTAAATGGGTCGACAACATTTGAACCATGGAGAAGGCTCTGGAAATCTTGGGCGCCAGCTAAATGCAAGGTTTTCCTTTGGTTAGCAATTCGCAACAAATGTTGGACAGCTGATCGCCTGGCAAGGAGAGGCCTTCCTTACCCCGCCAAATGTGTGCTCTGCGACCAGGCTGATGAAGACATCCAACATATTCTCACTGATTGTGTCTTCGCGCGAGAATTCTGGGTCAAGGTGCTGCTGCCACTCGGTCTCCAAACTTGTGCGCCAGGACTCCATGATCAAGTATTTGTAGATTGGTGGAGAAAGGCCCGTAAACGGGCAGCAAAAGAGAAAAGGAAAGGGCTTAATTCACTGATCATCTTGGGTGCCTGGATGTTGTGGAAGCCCCGCAACTCGTGTGTTTTTGAAGGGACCCAACCGAACATCAGGAAGATTTTGAGCGATTTTTGTGTTGAGAGACAGCTATGGCACCTCGCTGGAGCTAACTCTCTATGTGCACTTGGTCACGGGGAAGCTCCAGAGTGAGGATCTGGTAGCTCCTTTTTTTTCTGATTTTTTGGTCTAGCTCTCTCTTTTAGTGTGGTTTAGTCTACACTCATACTGTATGCCCAGCCCCTCACAGCTCGGTTCGGAGTGAGGTGGTGATGTTTGTAAGGGACCGGTTTCTCTCTTCTTAATACAATGATACGCAGCTCTCCTGCGTATTCGAGAAAAAAAAACTATAATTTAACCTGATTTCTCAAAATAATTTACCAATGATTTTGGTTAATACTAAACGAATAAATCGCTATAGAAACTACAATGCTTTACCTATCATAGTATGACTGATCTAAAGTGGTTGAGCAAGATGAACTGTATCCATACAAATGAGAAATTGATTTTCATGAACTTTGCTTTACCTGGTTCAGTGGCTTGTGAAGAAGTTGAAGGTTTTGCGAAGCTTGTTATAGGTGCCACAACTTCATCAGTTGGCAACTGTATTGGTGACTTGATATCTCCTAAGGAATCGGCAGGTTCATTCTTGGTGGATGCAGAACCTTGAGCCTGAACAGTTGGAGCTTGAGTTCCTGCAGAATGTTGTGCCTCTTTGTTCCGTAGAGAACTTCTGTCCAGCACATCACCACTGACTGGTGATGACTCAGGTCCAGTGGTTGCAGTTTGTACTTGCCTGGATGGAGGTGCTGTCTTTGCATCAACAACAGGACTACGCACTTCAGGAGTAGTCCCTTCATGTGATTCAGAAGCACGACCAGCATGAGAGGCTTCATTTCTTGGTTCAGCAGACAAAAGTTGTTCTGAAGCATGAGCAGACACTTGATCTGAAATGAAAGAAACGACCTAAGATGTGGCAGAAATATCTCTTTTAAGCCTTTATTTCTAGACCAGCAAGATGGTGCTTCTTTGGTATGTTTTCTTTTCCTGGTCTACTGTAAGAATTTGTGACTGATCTAAGATGAATTCGGTAAGGTGCATCAATTGTCCACACAACCTATTCACGGGCGAAATTTTAGTTAGC
>CM014271.1:17206606-17250717 GCA_004135705.1 Alloteropsis semialata | reverse complement strand
TCAAGGCACTTGACGACATGAAGTCTCCACGCAGCCGCCACGAAGTTCAGAAGTTGGCAGGAATGATGGCGTCCCTAAGTCGATTCGTGTCCAAGTCAGGCGAACGAGGTATGCCATTTTACAAATTGTTACGTAAAACTGATCGTTTTGAGTGGTCGGCAGAAGCAGAAGAGGCGTTCCAGGCGTTCAAACAGTACCTGCGGAAAATGCCCGTACTGGTCCCGCCAAAGCCACAAGAAGAGATGCTGTTATACGTAGCTGCGACACCAACTGTTGTTAGCACTGTTTTGGTGGTCGAGAGACCAACAGAAAAGTCTACAACACAACATCCCGTTTACTTCGTAAGCGAGGTGCTACATGATGCCAAAACGAGGTACCCTCAGATTCAGAAATTATTATATGCTGTACTAATGACTTTCAGGAAGCTCAAGCATTATTTTCTGAGCCACAAGATCAAGGTTGTGTCAACTTACCCCCTAGGCAACATTTTACATAATCGAGATGCCGTGGGTAGGATCGCACAATGGTCTGTGGAGCTGGGGGCTTACGACGTTGAATTCATACCCAGAACTGCCATCAAATCGCAGGCTCTGGCAGACTTCATCACAGAATGGACTAACCCCGAACCTGAAGAAGCTGCCCAAAATCCCGAACACTGGACAATGTTCTATGACGGAGCATTTTGCAGAGCAGGCGCGGGGGCTGGGGTGGTCCTGATTTCACCACACGATGACATCATTAGGTACGCTTTACAAATCAATTTTGTTGATCCAACTCCTACTAACAATGTTGCCGAGTACGAAGGACTGTTGACAGGTCTCCGCATAGCTGCATCTCTTGGTGTCAGAAGGCTGCTCGTGAAAGGGGATTCTGAGTTAGCTGCAAAGCAAGTCATGAAAGAGTACAGTGCGCGGAGCGAGGTCATGGCTAAATACTTGGAAGCATATAGACGGATGGAGAGCAAATTTGATGGGCTTGAAGTACGGCACGTGACGAGGGAATTCAATAGCGACGCAGATAAACTGGCAAAGGCAGCTGCAGAGCGCACACGGCTCCCAGGTAACGTGTTACTTGAAGTTCTTACTAAACCATCTGTGTCGGTTTCATTACCGAACCTAAAAACTGAACCCGCAAAGGGATCAGTTTCTACAACCAACGAATCCGTCAAGGAGTCTATGTTGGTCGGTACGGCCCGAGCTGCCGCTCTAGTTGGAAACGAGGAGAACTGGATGGATCCAATCCGGGCGTACCTCACAAACCAAGCTATTCCGGACGATGATGCTACATTGGAGAAAATCCATCGTAAAGCCAAGAACTATCAATTGGTTGACGGGCGATTATACAAGCTAACCCGCAATGGAATGCTCCTCAAATGCATCACATGGACCGAGGGCATTAGTTTGCTCCACGACATTCATGGAGGAATCTGTGGATCACATGCTTCTCCCCGATATCTAACAGGGAAAGCATTCCGACAGAGCTTCTACTGGCCTACAGCTCTTCAAGACGCAAGCGATTTAGTAAAAAGTGTGAGGCATGTCAATTCTTCGCACGGAAACAAACTAAACCTGCGCAAGCTTTAAATACTATACCCTTGTCATGGCCCTTTGCCACTTGGGGTATAGACATCCTCGGGCCCTTTCCAAGGGCTGTCAGGGGATACAGATTTCTGTTCGTTGGCATTGACACATTTACAAAATGGGTTGAAGCCGAGCCCGTTCAGAAAATCACAAAAGAAGGCAGCTGTCAAATTCCTACGGAGTATTGTCGTACGATTCGGTGTCCCGAACAGGATAATCTCTGATAATGGAACACAGTTTAAAAGTAAAAAGTTTTACGATTTCTGCTACGACCACGGGATCAGGCATGATCGGTCATCGGTAAACCACCCGAAGACAAACGGGCAAGTAGAACGTGCTAATGGCATCGTGCTCCAGGGCATCAAGAAAAGGATTTTTAACAGATTGCAAGCTTACGACAAACGCTAGATTCATGAGGTCCCTACAGTACTCTGGTCAATGAGGACCACTATGAATCGGGCAACAGGCGAAACACCTTTCTTCTTGGTGTACGGAGCAGAGCGATTCTACCATCCGACATCCGACTACAAGCCCCTCGCGTGGCAATGTTTTCAGAAACTGAAGAGCCTGACAGACGCACTGATGAGCTAATCCTCCTGGAGGAGGCTCGTGACGCAGCTGCTTTTAGAGTAGCCCAGTATCAGCAAAAATTGCGACAGTACTACGATGCTAATGTTCGACAACGAAGCCTATGCATTGGGGACATGGTGCTCAAACTGGATCAACGCACCAAGGACAAAACTAAATTGTCTTCTCCATGGCAAGGACCGTACATTGTAGTAGATATCGTCCGACCAGGAGCCTACAGGATCGCAGAGATAGATGGGGACGTACTGCCAAACACGTGGAATATGGATCAACTACGTAGGTTCTACGCCTAAACAATGAAGATCGTGCACAGTTCTAGACCAACCATCAGGTTTGGCAGGTATAAACCGTCGTCTGCGTCGCCTACAGCGCCAACAAAACAAAAAGATAAGTTCTATATACTCTACTCACCCTCGCTTTTATGCTCGGGGGCTGGGTTTCTATTTTCTATTCTGTTTCTACTCTTTGTTACCATATTGCATACACTAACAAAGAGCCGGGGACTACCATGCTGAAAATTTTCTTTTCAGACCTATTCTATGCGTCCCGAGCTCTATGCTCTGGGGGCTCCCCATTTGATCGGGAAGTTTCTTGCTGTTTGTACTTCTAGACTCTTTTTCACCATGCCAGCATGGCTGTAAAAGAGCCCGGGGGCTACTACGGTACTACTACCATGCAAGAAACAGGGCTTTTTAATTCAAGAAAGCTAGGCTACGCTAAAATTACCGAACACCATGACTACAAGGAATTACACAGTTCAGAAGGCCGCTCGTGTCTCAGCAACTAAACAATTCCAGAATAGCTTATGGTAACGGGACTTTTTGGCTATGACAAAGCTATCAGTTAAAAAGATCCATGAAAATACCGATCAGCTCTAAGATTTACGCAAAAACATGCAAGCATATGTTTAGCAAAATGTAACCGTATTCTAAACTGTTAAAGTTTTGCCCTATTACAGGAATTTTGCACAGTGTTCAGGGTGATTCCTCCGAATCACTCAGATGGAGATCAAGTTTTCTGACAAACGGTTCCACCAGTGGGGTAAAGCTATTAAACATTACCTCAGCTTCTGACTCCGAGCACTTGAAGCCTTTTGAGAGCAGAGAAACATCCAGATCAGGGAGGTGGCTTTTCAAAGCCCCGATGGTGTGAGTTGCAGCAACGCAGGCACCTTCCATCAGCCTGGACTCCAAGGACGAACTGCGCTTCTCTGATGCTTCAAGACGGGCGGTCAGATCAGCCACGTCTTTATCCCGAACAGCCAGTCTTCCTTCCAGATCTGAGTTTTTCTTCTTGAGCACCTCAATGCTCTTGGAGTCAGCTACAGGGTCAAAGGCAGCATGTGAGCAAAAGTTCGAAGATAAAGACTCAATAAGCGAAGCATGAGATTTAAAGCATGTACCTTCTTTCTCGGACTGGAGAACAGTCACCTGGGCTCCCAGTCTGATCACAGACGCTTCTGCAGCAGAGGCACGAGCGTCTAGCAAACGCCATTGCTCTTCAGCTGTCGAGAGCGCGCTAATGATCGGGCCTAGGGGCGTCGGGATGGGTCCCACGATCTCAGCAGTTTTCTCTGAGCTGTCAAGTTGTGCTGTCGAGTCTGGCTCGGGAGTTTTCTCTTTGGCAGATGATTTGACAGGAGGAGAAGCTGTGGGATCGGGATGCCTGAATTCCCGAACAATCAAATACAGTAAAAACAACATTTAAGAAAAATGCTCATACATAATCAAAGATTGTCAAAGCTCTTACTCGGCCGTCGGGATTTTGACTTTAAATCTCTTGGCACCAGGAATAAGCTTTGATGACTGTCTGGTCGGACGGTTTTCCTGTCGAGAAATCTCCCGATCACGTTTAGCTTTGGTTATGCGATCAAAAGCTGCGAATAAACGCCCGAATACGATCATGCTCGATACCTGGGCAGCAGGACGAGGCGGATCACGACTGGGCTGCAGATCAGCGAACCCAGGCGATCCAAAGACTCCCGAATCCAGAACTGTCCCCTCCACACTGCGAGAGCGTTTCCGGGTTCGGGGGATAATCGCCTGGGGGCTGCTCGGGACCTCTTTCTCCAAACCAGGTGATGATTCAGGTTGTTCGCTGGTCGGGGCCCCGGTGCCTTGATCAACGTGCTGATCTCCCTCCTCCTCAACATTGATGGCACCGCTCTGGGCGGGGGCATCAACAATAGCTGGGGCCTGGTCGGGAAAAAAGAGGAGTATCATATCACTATTAAACAAGAAAGAGCTTTTTCTGAGTAACAGTTTACCTTTGGAGGAGGGTTGTCAGCGCTGTAGGGTGCTGGGACGTTTTTCCAGTCCGGGAGATCAGCCCCGAACATCTTCTTCAGGCGCGCGGCCACTTCTGTCTCTGGGACAACTGCTAGTTAAGAGTCATGAATTCAAATGACCGAACTCGGAAAAGCAATCGAACAGAAAAACAAATGCTCACCATCGGGTTTCATTCTGTTCGGGTCGTTGTCGCCCCTAAATGTCCAAGCGTAGCGGTCGTGAGTCATAAGCGGAATGAATCTCCATCTAATGAAGATTTCTGCTACATGAACCGCCGTCAGACCAGCATTGCGGAGCTCCAGGATCCGGTCAATGTGCTTTTGCATCTCCGGGGTGATTCTTGGCAGGGCTTTGACCTCATCCTTGAGATAGGGCATCAGATACTTTCCTTTTGCCAGTGAGGTTTGGGGAAGGGTGATGTAAAACAAGTGATGTTCATATCCTTTCCAGCAATCCTTAACTGGGAAGGGGATGTATGTCTCCCGATTTCTCAAGGAAAAACCGATGGACCCGAGCATCACTTGTTTCTTGTAGTATGAAGGGCTATAAAAATATCTCCACAGCAACAGTGAAGGCTTAATCCCTAACCAGGCTTCGCACAGAAAGGCAAAGACGCTAAGCATTGTCAAAGTGCCGGGCTTAAGGTGCACAAGCTCTATCTGGTAATGCTCGCAGGCGCTGTGGAAGAAATCAGAAGGAAAAACCCCGAATCCACAGTGGAAGAACTCCAAGAACACCACCATCTCGAGGGTGTTGGGGGTTGGATACGTCTGACCTTTGGCATGACGACGAGGGAAAAGTTCGGTCTCAGGGAGTAGTCCAAGGTCCTCTAGCTTCTGCAGCTGCTTGGCCGTCGTGGTTGATCTGTACCAGTACTCATCCGAGGTGGGGATCGTGTTCCCACTGCGGAGTTCTCGTCCGGCGGCGGCGCTGCTTTGGTCTCCTGTGGACTCAGTGCCAGAAGACGATTGGTGCGTGGACGCCATGGCGATTGGAAGCTAGCAGGGTTGGAGGAGCAGGTGGACGAGGGAAGAAAGCGGTTGAAAATGGTGAATGTTTTGTGGATGCAAACGAGGAAGACGAAGTCCCAAATAGATCTCAAGCGGCCGCGCTTGGGGGCTTTATGGTTCTGCAAGGGAGCACGAACCCCGAGAAACCTGCCCTTAAGCCGCGCAATCCGCAGTGACCGTTGGGTCAAAAAGATTCTTTCCTTTTTCTACGGCACGCGTCGTTTTGAAAAGTGTGTAAGTCCAATTCAATGCATTTAGGGTTGTTAGCTTATTTGGTAAGTTACCAGTTTTAAATGACCAACCGATCGGTGTGAATCAAGGAAATGCCCCGATCATGTCTGATCAGGGTCAAATTTCCCGAACACACTAAAGATAGTCAGTCTGGTCAGAAGAAATTTTTCATTCGGGAATTTTTGTTTCTGGATGAGCAATTTCGTGAACAGATTGACACGGATAAATTTCTAAAGCTCAAGGGATTTAAGTTACATCCATCAAGTGAAATTTCTTCATTAAATCCAAAAGAGGGAACATTTCACAATGGATTGATAACTATCCTGAAATCAAAATACTAAAGCGCCCTGATCTTGGGTTGATGATTGACAACCAATCTGATCAGGGCGATGGTGTGCTCGCCGGTGGATCATCCTACCGCGTTCTCTTCTTCAGAGTCGCTGACGAGATCCATGAGCGCTCCGTCTCCAGGGATCCCAATCAGGTCGCGGTTCAGAGAGATGAAGAGGCGCCGGGCGAATTCCTCGTCGCCGCTGGTGTCCACCGGAGCAGAAGACGAAGATGCGCCTGCGTGCGCCGCCTCTGGCTTCAGTCGGATTCCGCTCCCTCCTTGCTCTGGCTCGTCGTCGGAGGAGAGGGAGACAGGAGATGCCGGGGCTGGGGAGGAAGATGCAGGGCGTTTCCCGGCGGCAATGCTTGACGGAGCAGCCTCGGGAGATGGCGGCGCTACCGCCGGAGCCTCCTCCTCTGGTGGCTCGACCTCGACTCCATCATCCCCATACCAGGGGAGAGCTAGGAGCGGAGCCTGAGGAGGAGCGGTGGGTGATGTCGTTGCCGGCGGGTCCTCCGGCTTGTCTGGCGGTTGTTCGCCGGAGCTGCGAGGGGAGTCTCCGAAAAGGAGGCGAGGAAGCTTGAACCTGCAGCTAAGCCTTTTCTTTCCCATGGCGAGTGGAGGAAGAAGGTTTAGGATGGAAGTTTCAAGTACACATCAATCCAGGAGATCTGATATTTAAAGACTCAGGGGTGCGACGCTTCGCGCGAGAATCGAGGAGCCAGAGCGGAGCCGTATCGCGTGCGCTGCTAAAGCTCCGGGAGACGTGCGGAGTGGGTTTTTAATGCACTGGGCAGCAGTTACATCAATCCTGGGGCGTTTCACTTTCCAAGACGGAACAGTTCTATTTTATTATTATGACTGATATTTTTCTTTGACCTTATCATTCAGATGCAGGTTTCTACATTCAAGAGTTCGGAAACTTTTCTGGCTCTCATACAAAAGTGATTGACGACGTATTAACATATCCAGAAATCACCCGAAGAGCAAAAAGACCCGAAGGCTATTGAACAATCAACCTTTTCTGAACAAGATAAGCTCGGGGGCTACTGTTGAGGCCATAATACCAGGGTACCCGATCACGAGGATTACCGACTACCGACTCCAAAACTATCAAGACTCCGAACAAGACACGATGGCCAGATCACAGAAGGAAAGCCCGAAGACAGCTAGAGTCCTACTAGGTTTAGGTTTGTTTTGTCTTGTAAGGCACGTCTCCCTGGATATAAATAGCGGGGGTCCTGCACGTAGAGGGTATGCCCATTGATCTACAATCTTAGACAATCCACCCGAGGTACTGGTTACGCATTGTAATTTGTACTCGACGAAATAATACAAGCAGCAACTGGACGTAGGTTATTACTCGATCTCGAGGGCCCGAACCAGTATAAAAATCCCGTGTCTCTCTGTTCGTCACCGTGATCAATCTTCGCACGAAGCGGGGTGCTTGCCGGACAAATATCTGACGAGTACAACCTCGACATAATGTTTAGCCACCAAAAAACTATTTGGTTGCAATAAATTAGTTGCCGGCGATTGACGCGCACGGCGCACACGTGGCCGCCAGGCCCGGCTCTAGGCCATGGGCAGTAGGGGCGACGGCCAGGGCCCAGCTGGAGGAGGGGCCCAAGATTGGCCATGGGCAGTAGGGGCGACGGCCAAGGCCCAGCCGGAGGAGGGGCCGTTACTTGTGTTTTTCGCGTGAAGGATGATCGTGTCATACTCAGACGCCGATCTCCAGGGCACACGCCCATCGGCGAGGCTCCAGGGCACACGGCGAGGAGAGGACCAGTGGCATAACTACAGGGTATGCCAGGTAGGCCACGGCATACCCTGTGGCCCAGCCCAGCCCACTATATACACGTAAAAAGTTAGATATTCTTTGCTTCGTGGGCTTCATTAGCATCTCCAAGAGACTAGGTATTTTGTTAGCTATATTTGGAGATTGTATCCCTTTTGTAAAAATAGAAAATCAGCTTTTTCTATGGGGTAATCCAAGAGACTAGATAAATTTGGTGATTAAAATTCAATCCTTGCCACGTGGTCTTTTTTCCTTGATTTTTTTCCCGTGGTCTTTCTTCCGTGATTTTTTTCTTGTGATCTGACGCCACCGCCGCCCTGTCTTCGTTACCTTTTTTTTCCGTGATTTTTTTTCCCGAGATCTCCCGGCTCCTCGACGCCGCTGCCGATGGCCCGCTGCTGCTCATCCGTCTAGGCGGCAGGCCGCCAGCTAGCAGGCACCTTGCACAGGTGAGTCCCTCTCTCCCTGATTAACTCTATTCCCATCGTGAAATTCTAATCATGCAGGAGAATGCAATGTCAAATGACCATGTTTTGTGTACAGAGAAATTGAAATAACGGCACAAGAATACAGCTAGCCTTGGTGACCTACGGAGCTTGTTTCTATAGCAATTGAGCCACCCGGTGGACAACCAATTTCTCCCATCACTCGAACAGCTGATAGGTAATTTCAGTCAGGCAAAAAAAATAATATACATGTGTTCAAAAAGTATTGTCTGATCAATCATGCTAATTCTGCAAGACTACATCACGCAGATTTGAAAAATTATTAAACCATGAAGAGGATGGAGACATTGCATCTCTTTGAATTGTTATAGGTGCGTAAGCTTCTTTTTGAATATTTTAGACTTGAAGTTTGAGCTATATTTGTATTTTAAGGCTTATTAAGTTACTTTTGGCAACATTTAAATTTGGTTACTGAATTATATATAGTTCATACTATTTATATATAAATTATATCAAATTGCATATGAAAATTTTTTGGCATACCTTTTGATAAAATCCTAGCTATGTCACTGGAGAGGACGCCCGCTTCCAGGAGCCGGCGAGGAGACGACGGCGTGGACGTGGGTTGCTGCTGCAACAAGGGAGCGGACGTGCATGGGTTGCTGCTGCAACAAGGCAAAAAGGAACGCCGGTGAGTTTAGACCATACTAGAGATCATCAGGGAATTTTTTTAGCCAGGTTTTGTTCCCACGGGCCATGGCGTATGAAATTTCATTGTTGTTTTCATTCCTGTGCATACCTGAAGTTTTATTTCTTTTTGCGCTCATCCAGAAATTATGACATCTAGTGTAATCATCGCTATAAGTGAGTATATTATATAACCATAATTTTGTTCTGGCATACTGATTCAATGATTTACATAGTTTTGGCTTGATTTTGATAATTAGATTTCTATTCCAAAATCAACATAATAATTAGACAAACAATATAGGGATACAGTGCATCATATTGGCATGCTCAAATAAAGTTGGAAAGAATCTGTCATTGTTAGGAAGTTAATTTTATATGCTATCTGTCCATTTTAATTTAGTTTTTTTGTGTGCATTGGTTTAGTCAATTGTTGGAAGGAAATCATAATTGTGTGCCTTGGTTTCTTGTATATACGCAGGGGATTGATCAGTTTGTGTGTGTTGAAAAGAGTTGGGAGGATGTCACATACTGAAGATAGGAGTTGGATGCGGCTGCCACATGCATCAGATGAGTGGCAAAAAGGGTTCAACCAATTCATAGAGACTAGATTTCGAGGCACTTCTAATGGAGATACAGCACCTTGTCCATGTTGAAGATGTCGTTCCATGTCATACAGAACAGCTAAAGAAGTTAAAAGTCATTTGGTTCATAGAGGATTTTCTGAAAGTTTCATCCAAGGGGAAGGAGAAGAAAAGGATTCAAATGAGAGCATCACTGACGGAGTTGGCAATGATGGTGAATCAGGTGATGGTCCTTCTATGAGGGATTTGGTTTCCTCACTAATCAGTGGTGCAATACATGGAGACATCATAGGTAGTGGAACCGAAGAACCAAATGAAAGTGCTAATAAATTCTTTAAATTATTAACAGAGGCACAAAAGGAACTATATCCAGGTTGTACGGAGGCTACTAAGGTCTCTTTCATTGTCAGGCTATTTCAAATTAAGTGCATGTTTGGTCTTAGTAACAGTGCACTGGAGGCTGTACTTCGACTATTCTCTCTTGTGCTCCCTGAAGGTCATTGTGTTCCAGATACTTTGGATAAAGTGCAAAAGGTAGTTCGTGATCTTAGCCTGGACTACGAAAAGATACATGCATGTATCAATGATTGTGTCTTATTTAGAAAGCAGTATGCTGACTTGGATAAATGCCCAACATGTGGTGAGTCTAGATGGAAAGCTGCTAGTTCAAATGAGAAGGAGACAACGAGTGGTGATGCTGCATCCAAGAAGCGTGTTCCACAGAAAATCCTAAGGTATTTTCTGGTGACTCCTCGTTTGCAGAGGTTATACATGAGAGCGACCACATCTGAATATATGCGTTGGCATAAGGAGGGGCTGGTCGAAGATGGAAGAATGCGGCACCCTGCTAACTCTGAGGCATGGAAGCACGTGGATGAAACTTACAAGGAATTTGCTTTGGATCCTCGTAATGTAAGGATGGGTCTTGCATCTGACTGTTTCAATCCTTTTGGGATGTTGAACGTGACATACACTACATGGCCTGTGATCCTAATCCCCTACAATTTGCCTCCTTGGTTGTGTTTGAAACAACCGTTCTGGATGATGTCGATGTTGATACCGGGCCCGAAATCTCCTGGAAATAACATTGATGTGTATTTGCAGCCCCTCATCGATGAGCTAAAAGATCTTTGGCTTAATGGCATTGAGACATGGGATGCAAAGGTAAAGAAGAATTTCACTCTGCGTGCGGTTCTACTTTGGATGATTAATGACTTCCCAGCATACGGCATGTTATCCGGTTGGAGCACAAAAGGCAAGTTTGCATGTCCATACTGCCACAAGGATACTGATTATTTATGGTTGAAATTTGGTTGCAAGCATTGCTACATGGGTCATCATCACTTTTTGCCGATGGACCACAGGTGGCGCCGCAACAAGATTAGCTTTAACAACCAGGTGGAAACTAGGGAGCCTCCAGTGCCACTGGATGGTGAAGGGGTGCTGCAACAGTATGAAAGCTTTGAGCAAGTGACATTTGGGACCATGACAAGAAAGAGGAAGCAATGTGAACAGGAAACTAGATGGCACAATTAGAGGAAGAAGAGTATTTTTTTTTTGAACTGTCTTACTGGGAAAAGTTGCTTGTAAGGCATAATTTGGATGTGATGCACATTGAAAAAAATATTTGTGAGAGCATACTGGGGACTTTGCTTGACATGGCTGGTAAATCCAAGGACAGTGAGAAGGCTCGTCTTGACATGGAACATTTGGGCATGAGGAAGGATCAACATCCTTTGGTGAAGAATGGCAAATACACTTTGCCTCCAGCATTGTATTGTTTGGATAAAGATGACAAGGTATATTTATGCAAATTTCTGCAAGGTGTCAAGATGCCTGACAGTTATGCGTCTAATATCAGGAGAGGTGTGGATGTGGCGAGCTGTAAGCTTTCTGGACTCAAAACTCATGACTGCCATGTTATATTTCAGAAACTATTACCCATAGTGGTTCGTAACATACTGCCAGAAGATGTTGCTAAACCACTGATTCAGCTTAGCAGGTTCTTCAATGCACTATGTTCAAAGGAGTTGAGTACTGAAGAGTTAGACAAATTAAGCAATTCGATTAAAGAGACTCTTGTCGTCTTGAGATGATCTTCCCACCAGCTTTTTTTGATATCATGATGCATTTACCGGTTCATCTTGCTGAAGAGGCTAAACTAGGAGGTCCTGTATGCTATAGATGGATGTATCCAATAGAGAGGTATCTACGCACGCTTAAAGGCTACGTGCGGAACAAAGCACATCCTGAAGGTTCAATAGCAGAGGGATATATACTAGAGGAGTGCATGACTTTTTGCTCTCGCTTTTTGGAGGACGTCGACACCAAGATTGATCGGCCAGAACATCATGAAAGCGCTGCAGTAAATGAACCACCATCTGGTTTAAGCGTATTTAGCATGACTGATTTTACTAAGAAAGGATTTACAATTGAGTCGATTTCTAGACTAGATTTGCAGCGGATGAGGCACTGGATATTAACAAATTGTGATGAGGCTATTCCATGGGTCAAGTAAGTAGTAATTTTATTTTACTTACCTTTGCAAAATTGCACGTACATCTTTTGTTTTATTAACTTGCCCTCTTTTGCTGTTTACTGTAGTGAGCATATGGATTTACTCAGGAAACAATCTGGCAGGAATGTTGAACAACGTCATAGGGATCAATTTGTTGGCTGGTTCGAGCGTACGGTGAGCTTCAATTTAATTTAGCTATGATTGCTTTAAGTGCAGGTGTACTTATTACGAATTTTTTTATAAATTTTGCAGATCAACAAACTCTATGCAGAAGGAAAAACAAGTGATGCAATGCATGCACTTTCTCAAGGACCAGACCATCGGGCACGTGTTTTCAATAGGTGCTTCATCAATGGATTTCTGTTCAGAACAGCTCATGCAGAGAAGAATCTGATTACACAAAATAGTGGTGTTGTTGTGAAAGGTGATGCTACTACCGGCGACATCGACTGGTATGGTGTAGTCAAAAAGATCTACGCACTTGATTTTCCTACACAAAAGGAAGTCATACTGTTTGATTGTGACTGGTATGACGTGCCTGCTCCGGGTAGGAGCAAAGGTAGATGATTCAACAAGGATCAGTACGGTATTATAGATACTAGGTTCGTGCCCGTGCGTTGCTACGGGAAGAAAAAAAATTAGAGCACCATAAGTTTCGCACGAAAAACATAGATTTTGCAACGTGATAAGCACCATATGTATAAATTCATGTTGTCCATCGCATTGGATAACGTAAGTACACCCAAGAATATAAAATGAATGATTTAGTGACATATAGGTTCGTGACTGTGCGTTGCTACGGGCGACAAAAAAGTGTAATTTAGTTACATATAGGTTCATCAATGGATACATAGAATAAGCTATATGTTTTCAAATCAATTACTATATTTTTTTTATTGAGATCATTATTGATTACATAGTGTATGCAGGACGGACATGTTACTGTATGTTTTCAAAGCTTTATGTAGGTACATGAACGGAAGGACCTAACAGTGCAGTGGCCACAAACTGAATTCTAAACAAATACCAATATTTTGCAGGTCCAAACTATGCATCAACAGAAGAATTTTTTTAACAAATGACATGCTTAGTTATATGAGAACCTAGCTTCAGTGGTTGCGGACAACGCAGCCCCAGACAAGCAACATCTGAATGAGAATGACAGGGATCCGAACGTAACTGCAAGACAATCACTGGATGAGCAGCCTCCTGCGACGGCTCAAGATTAGATGGTGCTGTATATACTCCAGGTTCAACAAAGGCAAGTAGTCCAGTATTCTGTTGCAAGACCATGTCAGCAGACCTGTTGGATGCACGCAGACATTTAGAATTAGATTGATACTTGATTCACTCATAAAATAAGACATGGGCTAATACTTAGTTTTAAAATAAATGTGTTTCCTCAAGATAAAAAAAACAAAGATGATACATTTCTTCAAATAAAAGTGAGCAGAGGAACATACAATAGGCAGAATTGTACTGAACTGAATTTCTAGGGTAGCAATATTTCTGAGAGCCTCAATCAATGATAAGAACAGTGAGTGCCTAAGACATCAGTGGACAGGCTACATGATCACACCACCTACAAGTAATTAAATATTTGCTTACTAAAAATCAACATGTAATTTATAATTAAAAATTATCAATAGCGACATGATCCTATTTGACTGCACATAATAATATGAAGATTAAACAACATACCCAGTAATCCACTCTAGCATCACTGGTTCCCCGTCCAATCAAACTTGACAGAATAGCCACCCATCATGCCACCGGTAATATGCTTGCAAAATCCAAATTTTTAGTTTGGGTGGAGTCCTCCAGAGATATTTGCGTTATCAATGAGAAAAATAAAAGTGAACCCTGTCCTTGATAACTAATGCTTAAAGAACTGTTGGTAACAACAGTATAATGCATGGAAAAATTGAGACAAAGAAACTGGACATTACCTCTTCAACTGTGAAAGCAACTTATATACAGTCATTATCAGAAGGCCATTGACTGAAAGTGAAATCCTCTGCATTGAAAAGAAAAAAATAGTTTATTTAGTGCAAGAAAAGGACCAAGAAATAATATATGTATGACATATTGATAAATAGGATAAATGCATGTAGAACCCCAATTAATTTTGATAAACTGTGGGGCCACGAACTTTAAGGATTGCAGCCTTGCTGGGACGCTAAGAGCAGAAATTTAGTAAAAAGCTCTCGCACCTACTTCATGGTTGTGGCTCCACTGCATCTGGATTGGGATATCAGTAACCTCGTGCAAGTGGAATCATGTTTTCCTCCTGCAAAAGTCAAATTCCAGCTGAATCCCGATCTGCCGCTGTGGAGCAGGCGAGCAGCTGGCCACCGGAGAAGCTCTTGATACTTGTCAAAGAAACATTATCACTTACCTTTGTTCTTTTCAATTGGGAGCCCTCAAATGATCCATTGTGGAGTTGCAGACCGAGGGAGTTCTTATCTCTTTTCGGGAGTAGATGCCATTTGAAGAAATTGCACAACCTATGGTGTTTATGCATCCTTCACAAATCAGGAATACAAAACTTGAGTAGAATTTTCAGGCATATATGTATCTACAGTTGTATGGCAATCTAAGGTTTGATTGGATTCATATGAGACATTAAAGAATACGTATACTAATTATTGGAAATTCAATTAAAAAGGCATGTACATATGAATGCAAATCTGAAATAAATCCCTCGTAGGACTGAAACCAAAACACACAAAACATTAAAATTGAATAACATGATACTTACGTCACATTGCCATACAACTAACCATGATTTCTTTCTCTCCACTTGGCAAATCTCCTAAAGCTTGCAAAGCATACTGCATGGTGAAAAAAACCAATCAGTATAGTTTCTGTATCTAAAAACAGAGAGAAGAGCAAAAGAAATAAACAAAAATCCCAAGTCCTTGATTTTTATGCCAAAAGCCTCAATTTCTACACATCCATACATCAGATACAATTCACCCGAGACCCGACCATCGAGGGGGTAAAATAGATCATGAGAGTTAATGTGAACATGTAAAAAAATTATATTTTCACACCATTAGATCCATGCAGCCAACGCTTGGTCAGAGTCAAACAAATACAAGTCACTAATCAGACTTGAGTTTTGACACAAAAAAACGTACTGTAGGGGAACTGAATCGAACACATTGCCTACACGTTGCCTCCCAGGACGCCTCTGTACTTGGAGCTGCCTCTCCAGAAGCCGGTTCTCTGCCGTCGCAGGACGTGCACGAACTCCTCCTTGGACAGGCTCTTCATCTGGTCCAGCAATACCAAAGAGGTCAGGCCATGCCATGTCACATATATTCAGATGCAGGTACTTCACTGAATGTTGCAAGACACATGGGTTGTCGGCTCCTCACCTGCTTCATGTTGTCTTCGTAGTCACTGAGATTGAACTTGATCGCCGCTCGATCATACGCCCTGCAAGTTCCTAGATTAGTCCGGTGAAAGGTGGACTGATGAATTCAGTGCAGTACAGGGTTCAGAGCACAATTATGTGCATACCTTGCAGCAGCATGGGCAGTGTCAAATCCACCTGTGTTAGTCAGATCACTCAATCAGTTAGACCATGGATGATTCCAAACCATGACTTGTGCAGATATAAGAAACGGTACCTTCAAGACTTCAACGCATGGAGGAACCTTCAAGACTTCAACACATATATTCAGACGCACGGTGGGCACTATAGTGAACAACTCCAGTACAACATGGCTATGCTTCATTTCCCTGTGATGATCAGACATGATTGCACATTCAGAACCAGCAGATAGATTACATGGAAGCAAATTTAAGAAGCACTTTTTATTGTTTTAGCATATAACTTGTAAATCCAAATACACTCAAGCTATATCTGAAGTTAGCATATGCTGCATTATCTTCTGTCATCAACCCCAGTTATCACCAACGATTTGGAGGACAGTGCCATACAAATCATGCCTTTGTTCTTGTCCAGCCAGAATTCCTACAATTAGCAAACACATACATTTCAGCAAGCCTGTTCATTTTCTATCCCCAAATTATTGATACTTCTGGCACTAAAGTTTACATCCGACAATACAGGACATGAGTTCAAATCATTTCAAGCTAAAGATGCGTAAATCCCATTTTCTAAAGAACCTTTCCCCGCCTCTAATTTGAATTTGCCACCGTAAAATACTTCTTCCCTAATTTGAGTTCAAAATACCAATCACCAATAACCACTACGAATCCCAAATAAAAACCTCTCGAAGGACAGCTAACGAAACCCCTTGTAGAACCTCCAACAAAATCACTGAAGTGCAAAATCTTTGGGACCATATCCCCCACATCTCCCATGTCCCAAGCTGCAATGGTTCTGTCCTGCACCACAGTCCACAGATGCAGGCATGTGCTGATGTGCACTTCTCCTTGCCGTGTCTTCCCAAGAACACGAAGCAGAAGCAGGACCCGAACACCCCGTAATCTGTGGCGCGCGCGGCGTCTCCCCCGTGGGCACGAGATCCGGCGGCGGGGCGAGCGAACAATGAAATGCGCAGCAAGGAAGGCAGGGTATAACGGAGGAGGAAGCATTCTCACCGGAAGGAAACCTGGGCGGGCGCACGGAGGAGGTGACGCCGGCGGCGGCGATGGCAGGGGCGAGGGAACACAGCCAGAGATAGGGGCAGATCTCCGACGGGTCGAGGCGGAGCTGCACCTGGGCGGTGCAGAGCTCTGGCAGGTCGCCCAGGCCCATAGCAGCAGGCCCGCCGGCCGACGCCGCGGCCTCGCCGTCCGCCCCTAGTAGGCCCGACACCCACACCCCCATGCCCCCGCTCCGCGCCCTCCAGTCGCAACGATTTCCGGCGGATCCTGGGAGAGTGTAGAGGGAGGGGCGCGGGATCCCGGGAGGAAGGGGCGCGGGATCCCGGGAGAGTGGAGAGAGAGGGGGCTGCGGGCGAGGCGACGCGGACGGGACAGGGGCGCGGGACGAAACGACGCGGAGGAAACCGCGTAGGTCGAAAGGACCTACGACGGACAGGAAACGACGACAAAAAGTTCTTTATAGGAGTAGAGAAAAAAAAGTTCTCATCCTGCTTGCCCTTTTGATTTTTGCTCGAGGGTAGAGCAAAAGTTGACACAGCTTCTTGTTCTGGGTTTGTTTGGTTGATCCCAAAGGTTAAAAAAGAAAGGATACCTAGTTAGCTACGTACATCCCGCCTCAAAAGAAGAATAACCAAGTTATATTTGCTTGTATGGAGCACTCAAGGTCAAATTTTGGGCTCCATGATTTGCTTGTAGCTAAGCTCAGTACTATCTTTCCCATTGGTAAATGGTAATGATTTACTAAGGAGTACACGCCGGCCTATTTGCAAGTCGACACCAAAGTCCTTGTCAAAGGCCAAAGCACCAGTGCTAACATGTCGATGGTTTGATGCAAACGAGAGAATCCGGAGTTCCGGACCATCCTGTGTACGATAGACTCGCAAAACCATCTAGCAGTAAAGCGGCTCGGGTATACAAGAGATAAACAGTGGTAAAAAGATCCTAAACATGATCTACTAAGGAAAAAGGAAAGAACCAGGGACTTAGATCACAACCATCTGTGTTGGCGGCGGGATTGGCGGCAGCGTTAGCCATGGCGATGGCGGCGTCGTCGCAGGAGGAAGAAGAGGGCGTCGTGGCACGTCGGTGGCGCGTTCCCGCCGCTCGCTGCGCTGCTCCGATCGGTGGAGGTACTGGGGATGTACGGTGGGGTTTGTGGCAGCGTCGAATCTCGTGACTTGTGCCTGCCAGCCCCCCACCTCTTAATATAGCGCAGTGCGACGGGGGCCCACTAACCATTAGGGTTAGGCGCCCCCGATCAGGGCGCGATTAAGGGGTTAATTGGGCTGCCGTTGGGCTGGGCCCCTTTGAGATCAATCTAACATTCTCCCCCTTGATCTCTTCTATCGCCTTATGCTTTTCCAACTCACCCCATCACAAATCAGAGTATTGAGCATGTTCCGTCATCACAGTCATTACCGTTAGACTTGACAGCCACAAACCCTTTTCTGTTTAGAGATGAATTCTTGCCTTGGGCCCCCTTGCTATCCAGGTATCACAGGCTTTCCCTTAAACCCATGCCGGCTACATGTCCTCTGAACACGTTGGGCGGTAAGCCTTTCGTAAGCGGATCCGCTAGCATCTTTTCTGTGCTTATATGTTCTAGACTGATGGCGTGATCCCGGATTTTATCCTTCACAACATAATACTTGATGTCAATGTGCTTGGCTGCATTGCTTGACTTATTGTTGTGAGCGTATAATACAGCTGGCTCGTTGTCACAATACAACTTTAGTGATTTGTTGATGCTATCAACCACCTTCAAACCGGGTATGAATTTCTTAAGCCAGTTCACCTGCCCTGATGCTTCATAACAAGCAATAAACTCAGCATACATCGTCGATGACGCAGTGTTAATTGTTTGTTTCTGGCTTTTCCACGATATAGCTCCTTGAGCAAGAGTAAATATATACCCTGATGTGGACTTTCTTTCATCTCCTGCGTAGTCAGAATCTGAATATCCTACTATCTGTAGGTTATCAGTTCTTCTATAGGTCAACATAAGACCCTTCGTTCCTTGCAAATATCTTAAGACTTTCTTTATCAAATTCCAGTGTTCCATACCAGGATTACTTTGATATCTGCCAAGCAACCCGGTTACAAATGCTAGATCTGGGCGTGTGCACACTTGCGCATACTGTAGACTTCCTACAGCTGAAGCGTATGGAACAGCTTTCATGCGATCGCTTTCAAACTTATTCTTGGGACACTGATGCCTCCCATACTTGTCACCTTTGACTATAGGAGCAGGTGAAGGGCTGCACTTATGCATATTGAATTTCTTCAGAACTTTCTCTATATATGCTTCTTGGGACAATCCCAATACCCCTTTGCTTCTATCTCGGTGAATCTTTATGCCCAAAACAAATGAGGCTTCACCAATATCTTTCATATCAAAATTTGAGGACAAAAATCTCTTGGTCTCCTGCAGCAGACCAACATCACTACTTGCCAGTAGAATGTCATCCACATACAGTATTAGAAAAATATATTTCCCATTCTTAAATTTTGCATAAACGCAATTGTCCTCAACATTCTCTTTAAACCCAAATCTTTTGATTGTCTGATCAAACTTTAGATTCCATTGCCTAGATGCTTGCTTTAGGCCATAGATAGACTTCTTTAGACGACATCCCATTCTTTCTTTACCTTTCTCGACAAAACCTTTCGGTTGTGCCATATAAACTTTTTCTTCTAAGTCTCCATTTAGGAATGCTGTCTTTACATCCATTTGATGCAATTCTAGATCACAATGTGCTACCAAGGCCATTATGATTTTGAAAGAATCCTTGCTCGAGACGGGAGAAAATGTCTCATTATAATCTATCCCTTCTCTTTGGGTAAAACCCTTCGCCACAAGTCGCGCCTTATATCTTTCTATATTCCCTTTGGAGTCACGTTTCACCTTGTAGACCCATTTACAGCCTACTGTTTTGGCTCCATTAGGAATTTCTTCTAGCTCCCAAACTTTGTTTGTACTCATGGATCTTAACTCATCTTCCATGGCTTCTTGCCACTTAGATGCTTCAGCGCTTCTCATGGCTTCTTCAAATGAAGCGGGATCACCCTCCATCTGAACTTCTTCGCATTCATAGACTGTAGTCATCTGAAATTGGAGATTTTCTAACTCTTTGCGGTCTGCCAGAAGGCTCCGCAGCTGGCACTTCCTCTACTTGTGGTTGTTCATTTTGAGGCTGCTGTTGCTCTGCCACTGGCTCAACCGGCTCCTGAAGGACAGGTTCCGGGTTACTAGGTATAGGCGAAAGAACAGCAGGTGCTGGTGCCATTGTGGGTCCAGCAACAACAGGTAGTGTGAAGTAGGGCTCTTGCTCCATCGGAATGGGCACGAACACCCGTTTTTCCTCAAGGTCAATTTCTCACACTACCTTGCTCCCCCTGATCATCTCTTCCTCTAGGAATCTAGCGTGTCTCGTTTCCACAAACTTTGTGTGTCTACTTGAGCAGTAGAAACGATAACCTTTCGATTTTTCTGGATAGCCAATAAGATGGCAACTGACTGTCTTTGGATCTAGCTTTCCTATGTTTGGGTTAAATACTTTGGTTTCAGCAGGACTCCCCCACACACGCAAATGGTTGAGTGAAGGTTTTCTCCCTGTCCACAATTCATACGGTGTTTTCATTACCGACTTGCTTGGAACTCTATTGAGGATATGAATGGCGGTTTTTAAGGCCTCCATCCACAGACTCAATGGTAATGTGGAATAGCTCATCATGCTGCGCACCATATCCATCAGGGTACGATTGCGCCTTTCTGCTACTCCATTTTGCTGAGGCTCGCCCGGCATTGAATACTGGGCTACTATGCCATTTTCCTGTAGAAACCTTGCAAAAGGTCCAGGAACTTGTCCATAAGGGGTATGTCGACCGTAGTACTCCCCTCCACGATCGGATCTCACTACCTTTATTTTTCTTTCGAGTTGATTTTCTACTTCAGCTTTAAATATCTTAAACTTGTCTAACGCTTCCGAACGTTCTTTGGTTGGATAAATATATCCATAACGAGAGTAGTCATCTGTGAATGTGATGAATGAATCAAAACCATCCACAGACTTCACTGGAAAAGGTCCACAGATGTCCGTGTGAATCAATTCCAAAACTCCCCCGCTTTGCTTAGCTCCTTTCTTTATAATCTTTACAAACTTGCCTTTAATGCAATCAACGCATTGCTCTAACTCTGAAAATTCTAGAGGTGGGAGGATTGATTCTTTAACTAAGCGTTCTATTCTCCCCCTCGAAATATGGCCTAAACGATAGTGCCATAATTTCGATGAGGAATCAATTCTCTTTCTTTTCTTGCTTGCATCTACTGATAATACTTTCTCATGCTCATTGCTTACATCATTCACATTCTCAGACATAGATAATAAATAAAGTTTGTCTTGTCGGAAGGCAAGACCCACACATTTATTATTAAACTGTAGCTTACACTCATTCTTAGAAAAATGGCAATCAAAGTCATAGTCTGACAAACATGAAACTGATATTAAATTTCTAGCTAAGGAGGGAACATAAAGGACATCATGTAACTGAAGCTTGAAGCCACTAGCTAGAACTAGAGATAGATTTCCTATGGCTTCAACTTCTGCTGCAACGCCAGTGGCCACCTTAATTTGTCTTTCTCTTCTTTGTAGGGTTCTCCCTCCATGGAATCCCTGCAAAGAGTTAGCAACATGAACAGTTGCACCTGAGTCAATCCACCATGTGGAACTGTCATAACTTATGTATAAGGACTCATCAACAAATGTAATAATGTCCTCACCTTTCTCTAGGCAGTGCCTCATGAACTTAGGGCAGTCATGCTTTCAATGCCCAGTTTCTTCACACCACTTGCACTGATCTTTGTTCACATCCTTCTGCTGGACCGCTGGTCTAGAGGGTGCTCTGAACTGTGAAGAGTTGCCTCCTCTATACTGAGAAGTAGAGGCATCTGGAGCTTTCTTGTTGAAGAATTGCTTCTTGTTCTGTTGCTTGCCCTTCACAAAATTGAGAGTTTCCTCCCCTTTTGATTTCTTTAGCCTTTCTTCTTCTTGTACACACATGGCAATGACCTTTTGTAGGTCCCACTCCTCTGACTTTGTGTTGTAATTAACAACAAATGTCTCATACTCTTTAGGGAGTGAGTTCAGGGCCAAGTGAATGAGGAACCCATCTGCCAGAGGCATCTTCAGCTTTTCTAACTTGGATGCCATAGTACCCATGCTCAGAATGTGATCTCTCACACTTCCACCAGTAAATCTCATCGTTGTGAGTTTCTGAATCAGGTTGGAAGCATGAGCTTTGGTTGAACCAGTAAACTGGCTCTTCACTTTCTCTAGATATTCTGTAGCTGTGTCACACTCTGGGATGGCACCCCTTAAGCTTTCTGTAATTGTCTTTCTGATGATAATCTTGCACTTGCGGTTTGATTTGTCCCACTTGTACTTGTCTAGGTCATACTTTGCTCTTATGGGAGCATGATCTCGCTGCCGATTAGCAAAATCTGCCTCGGTCTCATTCTCAGCCCTCTCGGGCTCAGCTGGCTCAGTGGGTTGTGGCTCAGTAAGAGCCAAATCTATCTCTGCAAGTGCTAGCGCTGAATCAAGCTCCTCACGCCATGCAACGTAATTCTGGCCAGTTAACTTGAGGATTGCACTGATTAAGTGTATAGCATTTGCTGTTTGCTCTGAAATGAAACATGACACATTTGTGAGAACATAATAATTGCACACCTTAATTTAACGTTGGTCAAAATCAAGATATACAAATAACTTGCTTCACTTATTCTAATCACCGTTGGGCAGAATAGAATAAATACTGGTAAAACATGGATCAGTAATATTGCTATTATTAACATTGGTCAAAAAATAACAACATTACCGAAATACTTGTGCTGAAAAATCTAGGCTTCTCAAATTAAATATTCCGTTGGTTCAATTTAATAAGAGAATAACTATAATAACTTGCGCAGCGGAATAATAAAAAATAACTTGCTATTTTCAGAAACATTACTTGCTGATCTTGCTCTCTAAATAATAAACACGTTGGTGTAAATTAATTAGTGTGTCTAAAAGCTGCTGAAAAAGCGAAAAATAAATTCAGAACTGTCACTGTTGCTAAAACCGGCCCCAAAAAAAAACAAATCCGGCCTGCTAGCTTTCTCGCTCAGCACGGCCCAGCATCGCCCGCGCACTTGCTCGGCCCGGCAGCGCGGCCCAGCGGCGCNCGTTGCGCCGGCGCCCCTTGCTTGCGCGTTGGAGCGCTCTTGCTGGCGCGGTCAGGGCACTTGCGCGCGCGCGGCCGGCGCTTGGGCTCGCGCGACGGCGCGCGACGGTACGCAGGTAAGCCCCTCTTTCACTGTTAGGGTTAGGGAGAAAAGGATTCGCAATCTTGCTGTGCTTGAGAGTGTGGCCCGGGACGATACTCAAGGTATGTCGCTCGGCAGCCACCTATGCTGTGTGTGAGGCCCGGGACGATGCTCAAAAACATGTCGCTCGGCGGCCCCCTGTGCTTCTTGTGCTAGGGTTTGTACCCGAAAACCAATCTACTCGCTAGATCCCGTCTGATACCATTGATAGACTCGCAAAACCATCTAGCAGTAAAGCGGCTCGGGTATACAAGAGATAAACAGTGGTAAAAAGATCCTAAACATGATCTACTAAGGAAAAAGGAAAGAACCAGGGACTTAGATCACAACCATCTGTGTTGGCGGCGGGATTGGCGGCAGCGTTAGCCATGGCGATGGCGGCGTCGTCGCAGGAGGAAGAAGAGGGCGTCGTGGCACGTCGGTGGCGCGTTCCCGCCGCTCGCTGCGCTGCTCCGATCGGTGGAGGTACTGGGGATGTACGGTGGGGTTTGTGGCAGCGTCGAATCTCGTGACTTGTGCCTGCCAGCCCCCACCTCTTAATATAGCGCAGAGCGACGGGGGCCCACTAACCATTAGGGTTAGGCGCCCCCAGATCAGGGCGCGATTAAGGGGTTAATTGGGCTGCCGTTGGGCTGGGCCCCTTTGAGATCAATCTAACAGTGTAGTCTAACAATCCCCGACAATGAGCAAGCAAAATGCTTCGATATCCCCTTTTTCTTCCATCCCGTTCCCAGAAGCTAAGATCAGAAGACGTGCTGTAAACTCCCTCATGTAATTCTGCTCCGATCCGGCACTTTGGTCTCAACTCTCCGGGCTGTATTTGTAACTTTGCATATGCTTGCATGCAGAGCTGAAACGGAGGGACGGACGAGCGTCGTCCACGACGAACCAGGGCGCGGCGGCAAGGATGGAGAAGCGGGGGCCGGAGACGCGCATGGCCAGCGCGGCTAGGCAGTCGGGTCTGGTGGCCTAGCACCAGCAGAGTCCAGCACCTGCACCACCACGGCACCACTGGTCCACTGCAGCGTCAAATGCCTATGGATAGTCCATACCCACCTCCCATGGTATTCGTAGCTAGACTCAATACACGTCCACATATATAGCCACCAGTTTTGTTTCTCTTTCTAGATCTCTCGCTCTCTCTCTCTCTCTCTCCCCATTCTATACGTCAGTAAAAAAAAAGGAAGAACATTGTAATGTGGAATAAGAATAATAATAATGCATGGTCTGAATACCATTGCAGCGGTATGAAGTATACGCATGGTCTGAATACTCGCATAAGAGCGGTATATATGACATGTGTACATGACCTTGCTATCGCTAATTTAATTTTATTGGCAGCGGCATCGGTTCGTAGATCAGACCGCTGGCATCGGTTCGTAGATCAGACCTGTGGTGCTGTATTCTAAATAATCCCACTCCTGCTAGGCTTCTATTCCTCTCCGTAACAGTGAAGCGGGGACAAAGTAGGCTGGGTGGCTGGCCGCTGGCTCCGGAAAGGAGCCAAGCTCCAGGTGATAGTGCTAGCGCTAGCTATAGGGTGGTGGTTGCGGAAGCAGCGGTAACTGTTGCGGCAGCCTATCCTTGGCGTGCCGGCGGCTTTTGGCCTTTGGGGGACAGACAGACAGCGGCACACAGGACCCTACGATGGTAGGAGTAGTGCTGATGTAGCAGGTGGAGGCGGCCGTACGTCGTCGTGTCGTCGCCGTCTCTCCCTCCTCTCCTCCGTCCATTCCATTGCCGAGAACGAAATAGCCTTCGCCGGCCAGCCCACAACCACAGCGCACAGGGTGCTCTCCTGCTGCATATGGTCCATGTCTCCATGCATGGCTCTTGGACTCGTCATGGGAGAGCGGCCGTCGGCCCAGGCCGGAACACTGGTACGGTTGTCTACTTCAAGAAGAAAAAAAACGGGCAGTGGTTGCGCAACGGACAAAGCATAGTTTGATGCGGGAAGGGAAGGTTCCAATGACCGGGCTTATCGGCAGTGGAGGGCCCAATGCATTGGGAGAGACCGATCGAGAGAGACGTGATCTCGCGCGCGTCGTCTTCTGTGTCTTCTCGTCTCCTTTGTCCTCTTTCGGCGCATTTAGATTTGGTCGCTGGTGGGAGCGAGCACGAAATTAATCCAAGAGACGACGCTGCCACATCAAACTAATCCTTGGGGTTCGGTAGGCGGGTTAAGCTTAAGCCCGTGGGCGCACGTGATACCATGAAGCCAGAGCATGGCGCCACGTACGGACGTCAAGTGGCTCGGTTGTTGCTGGCTCCCCGTCGCCGGCTCCGGCAATGATGGCTGCCCCTCCGGCGGTCCGGCCCCATATATGCATGGCGGGCCATCAGGCCATGGGGCCCATGGCTTCGACGCTAATCCTATCCTAATATACGCAGAAATCACGCGTCACCGCATCATTGCGCGCGGCGCGACGCCACGCCACGCGACGCTCGTCTTCTTTCCGACGATCCATACTAGTTTGTCTTGTAATATACTCAGCGTGACGTGACGCCTAATGAGTACTACAGCACTGCACGGCGCGTGCTTGTCTGCAAGTGCTGCTGTTTTCGTTGCAAATGTTGGTGGTTAGCGGCGGAGTGAGAACATATCTGAAAGTGCGTACAAAATTCCACTCAAGTCATATAGACAGATAGTGCATGTTGTCGTTTATCAACTATAGTACCATCATGTAAACTTTGAGCTTCAAAAATAATTTGCGCAGCAACAAAAAGGAAAGGAAACCAGACCATAAATGGTGACAGGTTGCAGATGCCAAAGGAGCGATGCTTGTTCATCACTAGCATTTGCAAGCTGATTCTTCCCTTTTTTTTTCCAAGCTCAAATTCACATGACGGCAGATGATCGTAACACGGTAATCTGTTATGGAAAGAGTCAAGACGTGGTTTAACACCGGATATGCTGGATCTGATGGCAACGGTCGATGGAGCGGCCATGCATGGCTGCGTTGCGTCCACATTGCGCTAGCTGCAGCGATCCCAATCAGAGGATAACACTGGTGGGTCACTGTTGGAACCGCCGAACCGGGGATGAGGCCCGGCACTCATCCCGAGGACCCTACGATCGTGCGCAGCGATGATTGCTGTTCTCGCCTGCGCTTCGTCTCCACGGCTTTTTCGCCAACCGGGGGCTCTCTATCGTACGCATGTGGGCGTCTGCCGTGGACCGTGGCCGATCGCCTCGTCCTCGTCGTCGGCGTCCCTCTGCTGCCTATGACGCCTCCCGTCTCCGTTCCTGCCGGTTTGCTGCTGCGTGCTCGCTCGGTCGGTCGTCTCTTGCTGTACTACTCTCTCAACAATATATGCAGAATTGCAGATCAATTGTGGCCTCTTATTATTATTACTCGGTGATGGTGCCCGCAGCTGCCAGTGTTTGGCTGGTATCATGCATGACCCTGCTGGACTACGGACTAGCGTTACCGTTAGGACTTCACTTCACCAGTACAGTACGTATACTACTTATACTGCCTCATATTAAAGACTAAAGAGGCACGTTACCAGCACTCTACGTACGTACGTACGTACGTACCGCTGTACATTCTGCTTGCCTCAGTATCGCTGGCGTGTGCTAGTACTAGTGCTTGAATTCCAGTCTACCACTGCCACCGTAGTGGCAGTCTGGCAGAGTAGTAACCTCCCTCGTTTATCAGTCCATCATGCACCACCCTAATTCAACTAGTCAAGGATGCAGTACTTCTCACTTTCTCAGATACCCTAATTACTCCACACCGAGTGAGCAAGAGTCAAACAAACATGGAAATTAACGAGGCCCTTACTTTTAGTTGAGCTTAAAAAACGGGCACTATAATACTACACTAAAATCAAGAGCAAGTACTTAATCTTATTAAGGGCCTGTTTAGTTCCTTGCCCATTTTGCAAAATAAGAGCATTTTGCATTCCGCACGCTTCCCAATGCACTTTTTTCTCTCTGTGCACGCACTCCAACACACCCAAAATGCATACTCCCTCCGTCCCAAAATAAGTGTTCATTTAGCCTTTAAATTTTGTCCCACAAAGAGTGTTCATTTAGCTTGTAGTAATGTCCATCTAATTAAATTAATCCCAAACTCTAAGAAAAAAATGCATGGAGAAACGCATAGAGCCAATCAAATGCTTGATTGATGCTATTTCTCTTGTTCCAATGCATGTGCATTTATTGACAGCGCAATTTTCAATCACACCTGCCATGAATAATTAGAGGCAACATGGTCATTTTCTATGACTACTAATATGTCTGAAAATTTCTAAACAAACACTTATTTTGGGACGGAGGGAGTAACGTTTTGCATTCTGGTGCAACTAAACAGGCCCTAAAGTAAGCCCAATGTGATCAATCAATCAATCGCAAAACGAAACCAGGCCCCCTTCCATCTTCTTCCTCTCGTCGGTCAAAGCCGGTCAAGCTTTTTCCACGGGCAACAATGAATGAAGCCGACACGCGGGCCCGCGCCTCCTTGTCACGCGCGGCCGCGGCCCCACCTGTCAACACCCCGCCTCCGTTCCGCCTCCGTAAATGCGCCGGACACGCGAGCGCCCACCACCGCGTCGCCCGGAACAAACCCAACCGAACCGAACCGCCCCCGCTGCGGCCCCACGCGCGTGGACACGGGCCCACCTGCTGCTGCTGGTCCCCCCTCGTCAGTTTCTGACCCCCGTGTGCCCGTCCGCCATTTTCCCGGGTCGCGCCAAGCCCACCCCACCAAACCAGACGCCATCTGCTTCTGCATTTTGTGCTTCCTCCATTTCCAATCCCAACAGGTCACATTTGCTCGATTTCTTTTTTTTTTCTCTCTCTCGTTACCGATCGAGTAGATTTCACTGACTGCATTTCACAATATTCAGTTTCCAAATTTTTTCCCAATGTTCCTTTCCAAAAATCAGTAAACCAGTTCACCTCATAGCAGTACAAAATTAGACAAAGCAACGAGCAAGCCAGACCTTGAACAAAAGTTAGAACCACTCGTGCTGCGACAAGACACCGAACACCAGATACATCACCAGCCCAACGTAGTACTGCCGGTTCTCGGTTCACGCTCGCACCACCTGTGCGAAAGCGAGCAGACACCTGTACAAAAAGCTAGGCACATGACGTGGTACGCATGAACAGTGCCAGCGCTTAAGCTTGCTGCTAATCACAAACACAGGCATCATTAACGCCACCGCTAAACCCCCATTCAAACTGGATTAAAGAAATGGTCAGGGGAGCTCGGGAAAAGATAAACAAATAGAGGAAGCAGCGGAGTCGCAGGCAGTGAGCTCGCCTCGCTTGAGAGCCTAGCGCTGTGCCGCAGCTTGTGCTCCCATCGCTTTCCCCTTCTCCCTCCCTCCCACCCCCAGATGCGATTCCGTCCCCGCCGCCGCCGCCGCCGCGCCTAGCCGAGCCGCCCCCGCCTCTGGCGCCCGCAATGGCGAGCGCGTCGGAGGACGAGGCCGCCTCGGACCGCTGCTGCGGTAGCTACAGCCCCAGCGCCGACGTCAGCGAGTCCGAGACCTCCAGCGACTGCTCCGCGCCCACCACCCGCCGCTTCGCCTCCTCCTCCTCCGCCTCCCGCCTCGCGTCGTCCTCCTCCTCGCTCCCGACCCCGGCCTCCGCCGCCGCCTTCTACCTCTCCAAGCCCGCCTCCGACCTCTCCGGTGAGCAGAGCTCCCCCTTTGCGTAGATCTCACTCCAAAATCTCGTCTCTCTCTGCTTGTTCTTTCCTCTCACAGCAAGTTCCTGCACTTGCCTTCCGTTTCTGTGTGTGACCCCCAGAGATCGACATGATGAAGGAGCGGTTCGCCAAGCTCCTGCTTGGCGAGGACATGTCCGGCAGCGGCAAGGGCGTCTGCACCGCGCTCGCCATCTCCAACGCCATCACCAACCTCTCCGGTACGTCCCTACCCGCCGCCGTGCTCGCTCGCAACCTGCATTCCCTCGATTCCAATGTTTTCACGGTGGTCCCTCGATGCGCGCCCAGCCACCGTGTTCGGCGAGCTCTGGAGGCTGGAGCCGCTCGCGTCGGCGAGGAAGGCCATGTGGACGCGGGAGATGGAGTGGCTCCTCTCCGTCGCCGACTCCATCGTCGAGCTCACCCCCTCCATCCAGGAGCTCCCCGAGGGCGGCGGCCAGTTCGAGGTCATGGTGCCGCGCCCGCGCAGCGACCTCTACATGAACCTCCCCGCGCTCAAGAAGCTCGACGCCATGCTCCTCGCCATGATTGACGGCTTCAAGGAGACGGAGTTCTGGTACGTCGATAGGGGGATTGTGGTGGAGGACAGCGGGGGACCGTTTCCGTCTTCGTCCTCGTCGTCTTGCGGGCGGCCGTCCGTGCGGCAGGAGGAGAAGTGGTGGTTGCCGTGCCCTCGAGTGCCGCCCAAGGGGCTCTCCGAGGATGCGAGGAGGAAGCTGCAGCAGAGCAGGGATTGTGCAAACCAGATACTGAAGGCGGCCATGGCGATTAACAGCGACGTGCTGACCGAGATGGAGATCCCAGAAGTGTACCTCGAGACGTTGCCAAAGGTAATAAAATGCTTAAAATTAGAGATTTGCTGGTAGTAGGTAATAGGTAGTATCTTGCTATCCATTTGGTGTGCTTGCTACAGTGCACTTCAATTGCTGCTAAAAAAAAGGACAAATTGCGTAAAATCCCTGTCAAAGGGACCACTCACTTCCTGTCATACATGATTGTAAATGTACAGCTCTTAATGTGATTTAGTACAGTATGTCAAGTGAAAGTGTTGGGCATCAGTTATGGCAATGCTCTTGGTTTGCCAGTTTGCATGGGGAAGTCTTGCACTCAAACTTATGTCACTTCAAGGTTGTAACATTATTTGTTTCGATGCAAGGCCGTAGTTCCTCCCGTTGTTATTGTTATGAGGAGTCAATTCATGCCTAGTGGAATTTGTCAATTTGATACAGAAGAGCTGAAGCAGCCATAACTCTATTCCCTCTCGGATCTCATTGAGAGTAAACATGTCATGACTGAAGGATTGTAGATGCTTCTGTTGAAGGCTTGAATGTGTCTAGTCTAATTGCTTTGTTCTTGGTACTGCAAAAAATCTAATTCTTAGGTCATCAGATAGATTCTCATATGTTTGCTGTTCTCTGCAATTTTTTTGATCAACTTGGTTTAGTGCATATTTCATTTTCAACTAGATGCTTAATTAGCATTCCCTAAACAAAAGATGAGTCTGGCATTGAAGTTAAAATCTTGTAGAACTTCAGAAAATCAGGTTAACAAACTCTCGCTGTAGCAGGTGAAGGACTCGATTGTCAATGAGTTTAGGATTGATGTCACTGCATATGTCAAGGCATTTCTTTCCCCCTTTGTTGATACTGGGTGTACCCGTCATTCAAAACTAAGGTCAATGCTGCATTTTCTTGCTCAGGAATGCAACAGCTCTAGCTAGTTTTTGTTTTAAGTCATGATCTTTTGAAAGTATCAGCACCTTTATAATGCATCTGTCTAATTTAATAGGAATATTTGGATTAAACCTATGAACCAACTTTCAGAAAATGACCCTTCTTCAAGAGTTCAAGTCGCTGCTGACATCTCCATTCTGCTTTTTTTTTTCTGCAAATAATGCACATTTTCTTTTGCTCCCTAAATAGCCTTTGTTTCCAATAGTTATGAACTTGGATATTCCATTTGTCTCACCCATTCTAATATCTTGTCTTTTCTGCAGAGTGGTAAATCTTGCTTGGGTGAGATAATTTACCGGTACATAACAGCTGAGCAATTCTCACCGGAATGCCTCCTAGACTGCTTGGACCTGTCATCTGAGCACCACACACTTGAAGTAGCAAACAGAATTGAAGCTGCCATCCATGTTTGGAGATTGAAAGGTCAAAAGAAATTGACGCCTCAAGCAAAATCAAAGAAATCTTGGGGTGGAAAAGTAAAGGGTCTTGTCGGCGATAAGGAGAAGAGTCACATTTTGTCAGAAAGAGCTGATGGTCTATTGCAGAGCTTAAGATTGCGGTACCCTGGGTTGCCACAAACTTCCCTCGACATGAACAAGATCCAGTATAACAAGGTAATGCCCATTCGAATACAACTGATCATCCAGACATCCACTGATTATGGCCAGATCAGAAGCATACATGTATTTGTATATTACAAGTAGTTTTTTTTTTCAAATCCATTTATCAAAATATTCACCCTGTTTCTTGGTTACCTTTTCCAGGATGTTGGCCAATCCATACTTGAGAGTTACTCAAGGGTTCTGGAGAGCTTGGCATTTAACATAATCGCAAGAATCGATGATGTGATTTATGTTGACGATGCAACAAAGAAATCTGCTGCTGCGGAGTCTGTTTCTATCTTTAATCGTGGCGTAGGTGTGCCAGTTCAGAAGAGAATTTCACCAAGTCCATTCTCGATCCAGAACACACCATATGCCTCTCCATTTGCGACACCGACTTTTTCCTCCACCCCAGTTACAGGCAGTCCTGGAAGGGTACACCCCCCTCTAAACAAAAACAGTCTAGGAAAACAGGAAATCAAAGTTGAAAAGCTCTTTCCTGGTGATCTAGAGAAAGTCTGGACATATGCTGGAAACCTGAGTGCTAGGAAAGACGCAGGAGATGCTCCTGAGAGGGACTGAAGGGATGGCGAAGGAAGGTCGACAGGCATCAACAGATCCTGTTATGGTCGGTAGCTAGATTTTCCCTGTACAGAAGCAGCATGAGTCATTTTTTGTGCTTTTTGTAGCAAGCCAATGATTGTGTATCTCTACTTACAATGAATGGATGGCAATCTGATCTGAACAGAACAACTTGTAGTTCCAGTTGTTAGTTTTTCTGGGTTAGCTCTGGGCTCTCGTTCATATTTATATTGCAAGCCTGAGTTCAGCGGCAAGTGACTGAATTACTGCTTCTGCTGCTGCTTTTTTTTTTTTTTTTGTCGCTGAAGGTGTTCAACAATTACCTTCAGTCGCAGTGGAATGTAAGCTAATGTTGTATTCTGATGTCTAATCCTCTGCTGCCTTTCTAGTGTTTGTACATGCGTCTAATGAATATGATTTGTCTGACGTAGCACATGTTCATCCCTGCCACTTCGCTTCTGTTCAGATCCGATCTATGGCAAATGATAAAAATAACACATTATTTGTTCTTTTTTATTTACACTGCAACTGGGGGTGTTTAAATCCGGTGAATTGGTGAAAAGTGGTGAAAAATTTATGCATTGGGCCGCGTGCACAGAGAGCAGAAATGAACTGACACGGTTCTAAAGGTGAAAATTTTATGCAAACTTGCCAAAATTAAACATGCCCCCAGGGGTTGGTAGAGTACCTGCTCTCCAGTCTCCAGCTTCTGCATGGATGAAGGAAAGGACGCCTTGTTCCAGATTCTTACGCCAATGTTGCCAACCCCTCAGGGTGAAAGCAGCATGCTTCAGCCTCAAATATACCAAGCCTTCTTCCCTTCGTCTCCGATTACCTCATCCGGAGCAGCACCATTCTTCTCCCTGTACGGCAAGTCTCGCAACCAGTGGGTCGGCTGCAATTTATAAGTAACCGCGCCGCTCTTGCGGTTTTCTTCCAGACACGTACTTTTATACCTCGGTAAAACAGCAACCGCGTAGTACGTAACACGACTACACAAACGAAAGCCGCAATTCTACAGCTCGGCAATGGCGACCACGACGCCGGCGAAAGACGCGGCGCAGGCGCCGGCCGGTGGCGGCGGTCCGCAGCTGAAGCTGCTGGTGGACAGGCGTTCGCGGCGCGTGCTGTACGCGGAGGCGCGCAAGGACGCGGTGGACTTCCTGATCGGCCTGCTGCGCGTGCCGGCGGGGCTCGCGGCGCGAGCGCTCGCCAAGCACGGCGAGCGCGCGCCGGGCTCCCTGGGGTCGCTTTACGCAGGGGCGCGGGGCCTGGACGACGCGTTCTTCGTCTCCGCGTCCCCGGACCGTGACGCGCTCCTGGGCCCTGCGCTCCCCTCCGCGGCGCTCGCGCTGCTGCTCGGCGAGGGCGCGCTCCCGCCGCCGCCGCCGCCACCGCCGCCGCAGCGGTACTTCCGGTGCGCCGCGTACACGTTGCCGTGCCGCGGGAACCCGACGAACGTGACGGACGTGTCGGGGATGCCGTGCCCGGCGTGCCGGCAGCCGATGACCGTGGAGATGCGGTGGGCGCCCGGGGACGCGCACGGCAGGCTGGCGCCGGCGCGGGAGCAGGAGGCCCGCGGCGAGGGCGCCGGCGGGTACGTGAAGGAGGTGGTGACGTACCTGGTGATGGACGACCTCACCGTCGCGCCCATGTCCACCATCTCCGCCATCATGCTGCTCAAGAAAGTTCAACGTCAGGGACTGCTCCGCGCTGGAGGAGATGACCGTCCAGCTCGGCACAAAAGAGGTGATCGCTCGTACACTACTACTACAATGAACGGGCATTGTTCCAAGTCCCATGCGCAGGCATGTCTCTGACGACGAGCTCGATCTGAACTTTTTGATCGATGGACAGGCCGTGATGCTGCTCAAGGCGTCGCTGCAGTCGTCGACGGCGCTGACAGATGTCTTCAGCGGCGGCGTCTCCATCGACACGGTTGACGGTTGATGAGTAAATGGTCGAACGGGGTGTCGAACGAACATCGCCTCGCCTAGTCGCCTTGGAAGAGCTTTAAGGAAGTTGGAGGCCTGAGACCAACATAAGCCCTGCGAACGAATCGAGGCAACAAATGAACAATGATCTGATGATATGAAACTCTATGATATGATGTGTATGCACGACTACATGCGCAAACGTGCCCCCGTACTAATGCCGCGCGTGCGCGGCACGCGGTCCTGAGCCCGGCGAGAGTATGCAGGTCTAGTGCGCTGGCCGCGGCGAGACAGAAGTCCACGCGCTGCTAGACGGGCGCCGGCGAGCCGCAAGCCCGCGTGGGTCGAACGGCCTCTTGCGCGCTGCGAGCCTTGTCCAAAGGGCGTCGCCGGCCGGATCGTGCTCGCGACGCGCGCCGACCGGTGGCGAGGCCGTGGTGCGCGAATGTGGACGGCGTGGTGGTTGTTTCATTCTCCGAACGCCCCACACCCTGCAGAACCATTCTTTTTGCACCCTACCAAACTAGAACGTTGCCCGTAGCCATGGAATCGACACCGTGAAAATGTAATCAAATACAGATATAAAGAGCAACTTCGGCTATCCCTGTGAACAATACTTTTAAGTACGCCAGCAATACGTTTTAAAAGCATCTCTAACAGTCTATCATTCTCGCCCTAAAAAAAAACAGTCTATCTTTCTCCAATCCAATTAGCATGTTGGAAGAGTTATTGGAAAATAATACTCCGGCAGATACTTTTGTCTTATCATTTTTTCCAAAAATTATTGGGACCCTAACTCTCCCAAATAGAGGGAGACTGTGACTCTCCCAATATGATAGTTGTATCGGTGAGACTGCAAAAGCAACTCTCCCAATAATCATGAAAGAGTTATTGGAACATCCCATTAACCGGTTATTGGGAAACTATTGGAGATGCTCTAAACAATCCTTTATTTTTCTCCTTAGCCCACATTTTGTTATCTACTTAAGGATAGAGGGATCCCTATATACCCCTAGGCAGGGTATGTGTAACGACCCGAAAATTCAAAATCCTAAATCATGGTTTAACGAGTTTTCAAGAAACTTTTATCGATGAGTTTCTGTCGGGGTTCTCTACCGCCGACTAGTAAATTTCCTACGATCGCGTGTCAGGATCCGGACGGTGACTCGAGAGACAGGGGGTTTATACTGGTTCGGGCCTCCGGAGAGTAATACCCTACGTCCAGTGAGCGTCGCTGTTCTCAAGTCCAAGTCTGTAGTAGGGGTGTACAAACTGGTCGGGAGAGGGAGAGGGTCCCAAGTCCCTGCGTGGAGCGAGTGAGTGAGCTGTGTGTGTGCTGTGTCCGAGTGTTCGAAAGTGGTGTTCGAATTGCCCCGCGCTGATGTCCCCTCGTCCCCTTTTATAGCTTCAAGGAGAGAAGGGAGCGGGGGGTAAGAAAGGAGAAAATTACAACGGGAGTTACTGCCCCCGAGAGCTTCGTCCAGTGTCGTCTGCCGAGCCGTACGGGGAGCAGGTGTTGACGGAGTGGGCGCCCCGCCGGACCCGGGATCGTACATCCCGGGTGGTTGACGCCGATGCCTTCTCGGGTAAGCTCCCGGGTAGTTCCGGGTCGTGGTTGACTTGCCCGAGGTCCTTAGGTGCTCCAGGTGTCCTGCTCGGGTTCCAGATGTCGTCCGGGGGCGCCTGGAGTGGTACTGGAGTGCCTGGTGTAGCGCATGCATCCTTCTCCGGACTGTAGCGCTCCTGTTCGGACGAGACGGGCGCTACTGTGGCTGCCGTGGCAAAGGACGGACGCCCATCCTGTTCTGACGCAGCGGGTACCAAGTGGGTACGGCGCCGGATGGGCCGGGGCGCGGCCGGGTATTTTCACCCGGGGCGTCGGAGACCACTCGGGAGCGGAGAACCCCTCGGGCGAACCGGGAGGCCACTCGGAGGCGGAGAACCTCTCGGGCGAATCGGGGAACCGCTCGGGCGATCCAAGTAGTCGGGGTACGGGGTGTGCGCCTTGCTTTGGGTCTCCGATTTCTGTTTTTGGAGGGGCGGATTATCGTGAGCTCCTGGGTTAAGAGGTTGGATTGGGCACCCCTAATTCGGATCCTCGTCAGTAGCCCCCGAGCCTGGGGGGGAGATGAAAGCTCGCGCCCAGGCTGAGTGATGGCGTGGACATGGTATACTGCAATCTTTCCGGTGGGGGCGCGCGAGCGCACCCGCCGGGTGTAGCCCCCGAGCCTTGAGAAGAGCTGGTGCTCTTGTTGAGGCTTTATGTCCGGGTGGTTTGCTTTGAATGCAGTCGGGATCGGAAAGCTTGTCGGGGATGAAGAGCTTGTCGGGGCCGGAAAACTCGTCGAGGACGCTCCGCTGGCGGACCGGGTAACTGTTCAGTAGTTTGACGGGCCGGGCGCGGAAGTATCGGCCCGCTCCCCGCCGCGTGGAAAGGTGGGCGCGCCTTTTGAGGAAACCAGACGAAGCGACGTGCGCACGTCGCCGCGGCGCCAGTGGTGGGCCCGCGCAATTAAGGCCGCGGTCGTTCCGTCCCGTCCCTATTTATAGCCGCGTGCGGCGGCGGCCTGGGGTTTCACCCCTGCCAGAGCTTTCCAACTCCAACGCGCGCTTCGTCTTCTTCGTCGCCGCCGCTCGTCCTCTCGCGTTCCCCGCGGCCGTCGCATCGCCGCTGCGGAGAGCAAGCAACCGAGCGACCCATCTCGCCGGCGCTTCTTCTTCGGCCCGCTGCAGGATGTCGACCTGGGAGCGCTCCCGCGTCACACGCCGGGTGTTGGAGAGCCTCGCGGCGGAAGGCCTGCTCCCGCCGCTGACGAAGGCCACGGAGTGGAAGGTGCCCGGCGCCGAGGACTACCCCCAGCCGCCGGAGGGGTACGTCGTTTCTTTCGTCGCTTTCCACGAGCGCGGGTTCTCCGTCCCCGCCGGAAGATTTATTCGCGCCGTACTCAACGAGTACGGACTGGAGCTCCATCACCTCACCCCGAACGGAGTCCAGCAGATGGCGGTGTTCGAGGCCCTCTGCGAGGGGTACCTGGGGATAGGGGCCCATTGGGACCTCTTCAGGTACTTCTTCAAGTTTTCTCTGCAGACCGTGGAGGGCGGAGCTCCCGCGACGATAGGTTGCGCGGTGCTGAAGGGCAAGCAGGGACGGATGAAGGCCTACATCTCGGGGACCTTGACCAGTTCGAACAAGGGCTGGCACCCGATGTGGTTCTACTTGAAGAACGACGGCCGCAATCCCCTCCCGGCGTACACCGGGAAGACCTTCGGGGAGCTGCCCGCGGCGTGGGCGTACGGGCCCGAGAAGGAGAAGCAGGACAAAGTCCTCGGGGCCATCTGGGAGGCCCTCTCTCGGCTCCGCGACGCGGGGGTGACCACGGCGGAAGTCCTCGGCGGATACCTCTCGAGGGGTATCGTGCCGCTGAGACGGCGCCCCCTCCGGATCTGGGAGATGGTCCGGGAGAATGCCCCCTTCGAGGGGACTGTGACGATGATCCCCCTGCCATCGGGGGACGAGGTGAACCGCCGAGTGACGGCGGCGATGGGGAGGGGCCACGGAGCATATCCTCCGCCGGGCCTCCTCCCGATGCTTCCGAGCGAGCGTACCGAGGATCTGGTAAGTCTCCGTGTACCTCTTCAATCCCGAGTGATTTTCCGTTGGCTGAATCCTGCGATTTTTCAGATGAATGGCCTCACCTGCACCCTTTCCCGGCCGCCGCTCCCCGAGGACAAGGCGAGGAACCGGGCCGCGGCCGCGCACGCCAAGGCGAAGAAGGATCGCCGGGACGCGTGGAAGAAGCAGGAGATCGCCAAGCGTGAGCGGAACGCCGAGCGATCCAGGAGGAGGAGGAAGGGGGAGGATGACGTCTCCGAGGACGAGGACCCCGAGGAGTTCGTGGAGGTCGTCACGGAGAGCGAAGATGACGAGGAGAGCGACGACGACTCGCCTCCTCAGAAGCTGAAGTCGGTCGTGGTGTCGTCCGCCGGTGCCTCGTCCTCGGCACCGCATTCGGGGAGAGGCGGGAGAGGAGCGCCGCCGCCACCGCCGGACTCGGGCAGAGGCGAGGGCTCTCGGTCGGACCGGCATCGGCGGTCCTCCGAGGAGCACCGGCGCGAGAGGCGCAGCCGCACGCCTCCGCCCTCCCGTCATGAGCCCGAGAAGGGGAAGGCTTCCCGGCGGGAGCCGATCTCCCCTCGTCGGGAGAGGAGCCGGAGCCGGGACTTATCGGAGCGCGCCCACCGAGGGGGCTCGCCCTCGGGGGCGTCGCGCTCCCCCCAGAGGCCCGTGCCGCGGGACGACAGGCGGCCGCCGTCGGCCCCTCCAACAACGCAGGCGCGGAGCGAAGGGCGGGACGCGCCCCGCACGCCCGTGGTGGAGACGCGAGCCTCTCCCGCCCCGGTGAAGGTCACAACAAGGCGGCCGGACCCGATTCCGGTGGAGGGAGGAGGCTCATCAAGTCGGGCGGCGCCCCCGTCGGGCAGGGACGCCGCAATCCCGCACGCGGCCCCTCCTCCGACGACGCTCGCGGGGTCCAAGAGGCCCGCATCCCCGAAGGCCCAAGCGCCGACGGGGTCTAAGCGGATTCGGTATATCGCGTCGAGGTGAGTGATGGCCTGACTTTCTCGAGTAGTTTCGATTTTTCCTGTAGTTACTGTTTTTCCCGGTCGGGCTTTGCTGACATGTAATGAACCAGCCGGGGCGATACTCCGCTTATGGTGGCGCCGAGGAAGACGCTGCGCCTGGAGGCGCAGCAGCCCGGGCCTGTGGCGGAGCAAGCCAGGGGTACGACGGAGGAGCCCGTGGCGGAGCCGGCCGGGAAGGCGGCGGTAGACCCCGTGGTGGAGCGGGCTGAGGCGACTCCACCGGTGCCTTTGGTGGAGCGGGCCGAAGAGAGGGCGCCGGTGCCCCCGACGGAGCCAGCCGAGGAGGGGACTCGGAGGATGGCGCCCTCCGTGGAGGAACGGGTGCCGGAGGGGGACGGTGACAGCCCGGGAGACACACTCCCGACGGGCCTAGCCTTTACACAGGCCGTTCCCCCGGAGGCGGTCGTGGTGGCGCTCCAAGCGGAGCTGGCCGAGGCGTTGGCGGAGGTGGTCCCGCCTGCTCCTCAGGAGGAGCCGACTCACCCCGTCGTGGGGGAAGTCGCCGGAGAAGATGGCCACGGAGACGCGGCCGAGGACGATGGCCGCGGTGTTGCTGCCTCGCCAAGGGCTGCGGCTGGCCCTCATGAAGCGGGGGCGGGGACCTCGGGCGCTCGTCCAGACGCCACCATCCCGGCGGCCGCCGTAGCCCCCGAGTCCTCCGGGGCGGCTTCCCCGGAGATCGTCGAGGCCGAGGACTCGCCGGAGGGTAGCTCGTGGCAGGTCGTGGGCCCGCGACATTCCTTTCGCCCTATATGCGAGGGCCCACGTTATCTCCGGGAGACGCCGGGAATGAGGGCGGTGGACCGTCGAATTGCTGCCCTTGTACCCGTCGAGGACGACCCGAACCTTCCGTGCGAGGGTCGGTACTTGTGGTATGACCGCCAGAACCCGGCGGCGGATCCCATCTTCGAGCTGGACGATGCGGCGGAGAGGGATCAGTGCCAGCGTCTCCGTGACGGCCTCGAGGAGATGAAGGAGGTCTTCAATAAGCTGATCATCGATCCTTCCCGGGTGAGTCTCTGGATTTCGTTCTTCTGATCTGACGCCGTTTTGGGCATGCCTTACCACTCTTCTTTTCGTTTTTGTTCAGGAGATTATAAAGCGCAGTACCGAGAAGTCGGCATTCCTCCGTCGGGAGTCCGGGCTTTGGCACGCTGTACAGCAGCTCCAGGCCGAGAAGGAGCAGCTGAAAGCCGAGAAGGAACAGCTCGAGGCTCAGCTGGCCGAGGCCCGGCGGGCCAAGGAGGAGGCGATCACCGACGCCGAGGAGGAGAAGGCCGCCCTCGAGGCCAAGGTGAACGAGGCTGAGAGGACCGTGAGGGAGGCGTTGGTGGCCGCCGACGCCTCCGATCGGGAGAAGGCCGCCGCCCTGCAGGAGGTCGAGGATCTGAGGGCGAAAGTGGCGGACCTCCAAATAGATGTCCAGCGCCGCAACCTCGACCTCAAAACGGTCACCAACCAGCTGGTCGAGCATGCCGGCAACCTGGCGGCCGCAGAGGAAGAGGGGGCCCGCTTCAAGGAGATCGCCGCGAAGCGGGAGGAGGAGATCCTTGGTAAGTCATTCCTCTTATCAGTTATCGAGTGGTTCCTTTCTGTTCTCCTTGCGTGGGGGCGAGTATGCTTAAGCTTGAGTGTTGATGCAGCCCTGCGGAGGGTGAGAGTGGACTTGGCGGCCCAGCTCAAAGCCGGGGAACGGGAGAGGGCCAGGGCTATTGCTGTCAACCAAGAACTGGTGCAGCTTAGCCATGATCTTAAGGCGCGGATGGGCAGTAAGTATCGTGTATCGATTGGCTCTTCTTTTTGCAGAGTGATGCTGACAAAGTGTTGTCTGCAGGGGTCGTCGAGGACCTTCGGGTATCCCGGGAGGCGGGCGAGCAGAGCCAGAGGGCCCTCGAGGAGAAGTCCGAGGTCCATCAGGCTTTGGTCCAGGCGGTCGAGCATCTGCTCGAGGAGCTCGGCGTCGATGGCGGCCCGTCCCTGGTGGATCGCCTCGCCCTCGTCACGGGAAGAACTCGGGCGCAGGCCTCGGATCTCGCTCGGGGTGTGGCACGCAAGATCATCGCCATGTTCTTGTCACACTACCCGACCATGGATCGGAAGGCTCTGCGGGAGGGATGGGCTCCCGGCTACGAGGATACCGAGTACGACGAGATCGAAGCCGAATCCTCCTCGTTCGCCGACGAAGTGGCATCCGTCGCCCTGAAAGAACTTGAGTCGGAGCAGCCATAAGGAACTTGGTTACTTTTTGTTATGTGATGAACAAAGTTCCTAGGATAACTGTTATTGCTTTTTTTTTTTTTTTTTTTTTTTTTTTTTTTTTGTTTTTTTTTTTTTTTTTTTTTTTTTTTTTTTTTTTTTTTTTTTTTTTTTTTTTTTTTTTTTTTTTTTTTTTTTTTTTTTTTTTTTTTTTTTTTTTTTTTTTTGCTCCGGAGGGCTCGTGTTTTATTTGTTGTTTGTCATTTTCGCTTTCTTCCGAATACTTTTCTGGGGGTTGTGGGCCGAGATAGAGAGGCGCGGGGCCTTGCCCGTCAGACTCTGTTCCGTAGCCGCCGGGGCGTAGGAACTCGGGAGGTTGGGCACTCGGACTTACAGCCCCGAGTAGTTTTGGGAAGGTTCGAACGATGACAAGCAACAAACCGGATAAGCCAGAGCTACAAATATTCGAGGCGGTTCCTTTATCGCTTCCCGGAAAAAGGACGTCGGCCCGAGGGCTTGGACTTTGCTCGCAAGCTAGCGCCGTAGCCGCGGGGGCGTAAGCACTCGGAACTTGGACAAGCGTGGTCGCCAAGCCCTTTGAGCTGACGTTCCCTTTTCGCAAGCGCAAAAGTATACCGCTTGATCGCGCGCGAGAGCGATCTCTTGTTGAGTTTTTTTGCGAAAAAACGGAGTGTAAAAACAGAGGGGCACCGGGCCCCGGGTGGAGCCCCCGAGCGGTGGGCGATCCTGCACGGGGAAAGGGTCGCCCGCCGCTAAGTTTTGGGAACTCGGGTGCGAGTGAAGTACTCGGAATGGTGCAGTACCTCGATTATGATCGCGAATTGAAAAGTACAGGTACTTTTAAGGATAAAGAGACGTAGCTGTGCGAGCTCGCAGAGGAGTGTAAGCCCCTTTGGTAGAGGCAGGGGCTCGTCGGGCAAGGTGCCGCCGGGGTGTAGCCCCCGAACCTTGAGGACGACGCCGTGTTTTTTCCGATGGATCGAGCCATGATCCGCTTTCGTCAGAGGCACGGTTTCCCCTCCGAGTCGTCTTGTCGTCCTTTCTGGACTCACTGTTCGGCAGTGAGGTTCTGTCGTTTTGCATGGAGGCCACGCGGCGCGTTTTCGTGCCCGGCCTGAGTGCTGACTCAGGTGTCTCCAGGCTATAAGTAGGATTCCCGGGCCTTCTTCCTGGGACACGCAGCTACCCCGCTTCTTCTCTCTCTTGTTAGTATGAGATCTCTTGTTCGCGAAGCTTCGCGGTGTGGCCACCGCGTTCGGCATCAGGGCGCCGGATTATCCGAAGGACTGGACCGTCAAGGACTTCGCCTTCAAGATCTACGGCCTGGCTGAAGAGCTTGAGAAGCTCCCCATGGTCCGGGATGCCTGCAGCGACGACGACGACGATGGCGGCGATGGCGATGACGCGGGCGGCGACGACGTTGGCGGGACCAGCGGTGGGACTCCTGGGGTGGCTACGGCTTAGCTTATTCCTCTGTAATAATAAAGTGTCTTACCGCGGCCGCGTAGTCGGTCTGTTGTCGTGATTTCAGCTCCCCCTTTGCGCCCCCGAGTCGATCGGGCGGGGGGGCCGTTTCGCCTTTTCGTCGTTTTCCCCTCGCGCGCTCCTTCCGGGATTGTCCTCGGCTGCGCTTTGTCGTGACGAGATTTCTTACAGGTCTTGTTTCGTGACCTGGGACCCTACGCGCTGCAGGGTTCTAGCGGAGAGGCCTTTTTCTCCTTACGTCGTAACCCCTCATGCATCTTTTTTCGCAAAAGGTGGAGGGGCCGGACCGAGCCGCGTTTTTGCCTCGTTGGCCGAAAATGCGGTGTCCGTGTGAGCTAATAACGGGCCAGTTCGAGTGAAGCCACGGCATCCCGTTCGATGGGTTCCGATCGGACCAGCTGGTGGCCAGCTTCAGATTCTTGGTGGCGAGATCATCTAGTTACCAAGTCCGTTCGATGGGACTTGGCGGCTCGTTGCCTTTCCGTTCGGGGGAAAAACCATGACCATTCTTACCATCAAGACTCGAACGCAGTTCGGGATGCCCATGACGCTCGTGCGTCCGGGTACTGGCCGCTGGGACCCATCCCTAGCTGCCCCTCACTCGGGGTGCTCGGGGGCGGCTGTAGAACCCTTCGATGGGCCAGCCTTCGAACCCCTGGCGTTTGACAGGCCATCGCAGATACTTATCGTGTTATTCGTGGAGGGCGTTCGACCCTATGCGGGGAAAGAGCTACTCGCCTCTTGTTTCGGTGGGCTTGGAGAGCGTCTCGGGGGACGACTGTAAGCTCATAAAAAATTCGGAACGGGAGAGCATTTCTATTATCATAAGCGAATGACAAAGTACACATGCTTTTTTAGGGGTAAAAGCGACGTAGCTGCTCTATGTTCCAAGCGTTCGTGAGGACTTGGCCGTCCTCGTTCTTGAGCTTATAGGTCCCCGGGCGTAGGACTTGATCGACGATGTAGGGGCCTTCCCATGGCGGTGAAAGCTTGTGGCGGCCGCGATTGTCCTGAACTCGTCGGAGGACGAGGTCGCCGACTTGAAAGGCCCGGCTTCGGATGTTGCGGTCGTGGTATCGTCGTAGGGCCTGCTGGTACTTGGTCGAGTGGAGTAGTGCGACGCTGCGTGCCTCGTCCAGCTGGTCGATGGCGTCTTCCAAGGAGGCTTGGTTTCCTTCGTCGTCGTAGGCGCGGATCCGCGGGCTACCGTAGTCGAGGTCAGTAGGGAGGACCGCCTCAGACCCGTGCACCATGAAGAAGGGCGTGCATCCCGTGGCTCGACTTGGGGTGGTTCGCAGGCTCCAGAGGACCGACGGGAGCTCCGCGACCCATCTTGCCTTGAACTTCTCGAGGCGTTTGAAGATTCGCGGCTTCAGTCCTTGCAAGATCATGCCGTTGGCTCTCTCCACCTGTCCGTTGGTTTTGGGGTGGCTGACGGCGGCCCAGTCCACTCGGATGTTGTTGTCGTCGCAGAAGTTGAGAAACTTTTACCCGTGAACTGAGTGCCGTTGTCGGTGATGATCACGTTCGGGACCCCAAAGCGGTAGATGATGTCGGTGAAGAACTGGACAGCTTCTTGCGAGCGAACGCGCCGGATGGGTCTCGCCTCGATCCATTTGGTGAACTTGTCGATGGCGACGAGGAGATGCGTGAAGCCCCCGGGTGCTTTCTTCAGTGGCCCGACTAGATCCAAACCCCACACGGCGAAAGGCCACGTGACAGGGATGGTCTGCAGGGCTTGCGCCGGGAGGTGGGTTTGCCTTGCGTAGAATTGACAGCCTTCGCATCTACGCACGATATCCTTGGCGTTGGCCACCGCGGTTGGCCAGTAGAACCCTTGTCGAAAAGCTTTCCCGACGAGCGTCTTTGGCGCGGCGTGATGCCCACATGTCCCTGCATGGATGTCCCCCAGCAATTCCTTACCTTGGTCGATCGGAATGCATCGCATAAGGATGCCAAAGGAGCCTCGTCGATAGAGCTCTCCCTCGATGAGCGTGAAAGTTTTGGCCCAGCGCGCGATCCGCCGAGCCTCGGTCGGGTCGGATGGGAGCTTGCCCTCCACAATCCACTCAAGTAGCGGGACCCTCCAGTCGGGATCCTCGAGGTTGAGCTCAGCGACCGCGTCTATCTCCATCACTTCTGCTTCCTCCCGTGCTGGAGGCTCGGGTGGCTCGTCATCGAGTCGGATGGAGGGGGCGTGCTGGTCCCTGGCGAACACCCC